>JAVKLA010000042.1:329065-348824 GCA_034782735.1 Sagittarius serpentarius
TACGCCGGGCCCGGCCGCCGCAGCCGCGCTTCCCAGCACCCTCATCCCCCCCACCCCACCCCGCCCCGAGCCCGGCCCCGGGGTCCCCGCTCGCCCGGCTCAAGATCCCGGCCCGCCCCGGGCCCCCCCTGGCGCCGTGCCAGTAGCGCAGCCCCGGGCCCCGGTGCGGGGCGGGCGGGGAAGGGCCCGCAGCCCGGCAGCCGCCGCGCCTGGAGCCCTCGGTCTCGGCCCTTTTGCCGAGCCCCCCGCCTCGGGTGCCGCTTCCCTCGGTTCGCCTCGGTGCTGGCAGGCAGCCCCGGCGGGGAGAGCCGCTACCGGCATGCGGCGGTGGCTCCGTTAACTCTGTGCGCGCCGGCGCTGCCCGGTGCCTTCCTCCCCCCGGGTATGTTTACTGATGGGGAGAGGGGCTTTTTCCCGGGGGGTTGCGGGGCCTGGGGCAGATGCCGGCTCTCCCGGTGTGCCCTACGTGCTGGGAAGTTTTGCCTCCTTCAAAATCCCGGCCTGGCGTCGTGAAGTTGGTGTTCTTTTGTTCGTTCGGCGCATGTAGATGTCTCCCGTCAGTGCCCGCTGCTCTCCGTGGGTGCTGAGTGCTGGTCCTCCACCATCTCTGTAAATGCGGTTATGAAATGACTTCAACGGGGAAGCGCCTGCCGGAGCGTTACTCCTTTTGTGCCTGGGTTTTACTCGCCGTCCTCCGGCAGGGCGAATGCCTGCAGCGGGCTGGGCGGTGGGGGACCGGGCGAAGACAATGACTGCATTTTCCCAGGGTTTGGATCTGAGCTTACAAAAATGTGAGGCCAGCCCTTCGTCCAGCTTGAATGCTCAGGTACCGTGTCACAAAATCCAGAGAAGGCCGATGTTAACCCGACGAGCTCCGAGCTCCGTGCCATCAGAAATGGATTTGAACCTCTCATGTTTGGTGGGTTCCGAGGGTGTGCAGGGCCTGTCTCCAGGGAACCCAGGTTCCCCACTCAATGACAGCACACTGTACTGCCTCATCAGGTTAATTGGCCTTTTGCCTCATTAAAAGCAAGGTGCGTGTCAAGTTATACTTAGCTCTGTAATGAACGTACGTGTGCTGCTTTGTTGTTGTTTTTGCGTTATTACCTAGGTGTTTCTGGGGCAAATACTTTGCTATTCAGGACTGCTGACCCTAGATTTTGAAAGCCAGACCTGTCTCTTTTTTTAGTTATCCAAAAGATATATTTAGACGATTGCGTTTCCTGGGAGAAAGGTGGAACCTTGCATATCATAATATGTTGTTGAGGAAAATGGGCTAGGACTGCATACGAGAAAACTAATTTGGGAGACACTAATTTCATGTGCATCTGTATGTGGGCCATCGTGGACATAGAGGGTTAGTGAAGTAGCTGTTGCAGAGTTAAAAGGAAGGTAAATGGGGGAATTTCTCAGGACTGTGGTCTCGTCATCAGGTGAAAGCACACCAAAAGGTACGTGGCTTTTATTTTTTTTTAAAGCAAGAAGGATTCCGAACTTGCGCATCTCTGAGCAGCAGGGTATGACTTTAAGAGGAACGGAGGCTGCTCCATTGCTTCCTGGATCAGGCCCAACGTGTTAACGTGTAGGCTGATGTAACAATAAGTTAAGGGATGTCATTCTGCCCGTGACACCTTCTTGGAGCTGATGCTTTTGTTTCTGTATTTTTGATGGTCTGAATAGGCTCCCTGGCCAAGGGACTCTGCAGGTTGTCGGGAGCGTTGTCTCAGCAGAGCTCTACGGCAGATTGCAAAAGAAAAATAAAAGCTGGTGGTTGGGAACTGTCGTAAGTGTGGTTTGGTTCAGTGATGAAGATTAAATGGGAGCCTCAGCCTGCTGAACTTGTGGTTCCTCAAGCACTTCATCCTCTCGGTTAGGCTGGGAGGTTACTTCTGAAGGTGACATTCCTGGCAGGATCTTCCGATTCGTAGCACCCGAGCTGCTGGAAAGGTGCGTGGAATGGGAAACCAGGCCATGGTCTGCCTTCTTGCTCCTCAGTTTCTGCTGGGCGGGGAGATCCGGAGGGGTGCAGGGCTATTTCCCGTTCTTGCTGTGGACAACTCCAGAGTTGGCAGGGGGTGAAGTGTCCAGGCACAACGTGGGCTTTGAGGGACAGGCAGGCTGCGGCCTTGTAAGGGGTATTGCGGAGCCAGGGGGGCAAGAGGTGGGGCCACATCTGCGTGGGTGGAGGGGGACCCTGGGGCTCTGATCACTCCAGTCCCCTGTTTCCAAAGATGGAGGCCTCGCAGGACCATCTTCTGCCTGCTCTGGCTCTGTGCCTGGGTCTGTTTTCTAGTGATTCATCCCCTTCTCACAGGCTAAGGTGCTGTGTGTCCTCTGCTCTTCCTGCTTGCCGAGGTCCAGGATGCGTTGCAGGATCAGGCCTGTGGTCGGGGCATCGGTGTCTCTCTCCAAGGAAGAGTGTCTGCTCTTTGCACAGCACGCTGGGAGGAGAGAAAGTGGGCGGCGAGGCTCTGCTCGGGACCCGGACCCTGGCCGGGCAGAGCCAGGAAGGCTGGAGGAGAGGGAAGGGTAGCGTGGGGTGCGGGAGGCAGAACAGGAAAACGGGTCTGCGCAGCTGGCACGTGTGGGGTCTCGCCTGGACTCCTTCGTGTCTGCCCTGCCCCGCGCTGAGGTCCAGGGAGGGGGATTCTCACTTTGGCCACCCCGCTGCTGGGCAGGCTCTGGGACTTACTTACCTGCAAACCCCAGAGCTTTGCAGCTTCTGCATCTCTGCCCAGCCGTGGGCTCGCACCCCCCTGGCACACAGGGAGCAGCTGGTCCCTGGGCCCGGGATCCTGTGGGTCTCACCGCCCGCTTGCCCGTCTTAAAACCTCTTCTGCACTGGGAGTATTACTGTTTTCTTCTTACTGTTATATAATGATTCCTGTTATTGCTTCTCCTCCTGTCTCTTTTCTTTACATCTTTTAGCTCTTTAATTTTGGATGGTCTCTTATCTCCTTTTTGCCTACGCGCACAGATCAAGGAGAAAGAAAGAGGTGCAAGGCACGGCGCTGGCTCTCGCTGGTGGGGTGGCTGTGTGGCATGGCATCCCTGCTGAGACCACTCCTGATTCGAGTCCAGAAAAGCGGTTGTGGTCCCGACCCTCCTGGTCTTTAAGGGTCGCTCGTGTCACCATCTGCTTTCCACTCTATATGAGTCCATGCTTCCTGTGCGAAAGGCATGTTTGCAGGTATTTTGCATACAGGAGGGGCTCTCGTTGGTGGGGATTTAACCTGTCTGGGCTCCGGTTTCTGCTTTCATAGAGGAACAAATGTCTTCCTGCCTCCATATGCAGGAAGTCGCAAAGTAGCTTTAATTAGAGCTTGTACTTCTCCTGGAGCACCTCACTGAAAACGCTGCAGAGTTCCAGGACGAAGGACGCGACTTGCCGGTGGGATTAGCTAGCTTAGTCTGGGCAAGTAATCTGGTGGTTGCAGATCCCCGGGAGGATTTGCAGGCAGAGGACCTGTTGTTGCAGCAGGTACTTCCCGTGAGGTGAGGTGGTTGGTTTTTTTCCAGTCAGAAGGCGCCTTGGTCTCAATGGGAATCAGGAGCACGCAGGGGCTGTGGCATCAGACTCGGTGGCCACACGATGCTGAGAGCTGTTTATCTGTTGATTCTGAGAGCCAGGTTGGCTACAGCTGGCCTGCGAGGAGAGGCGAGAGGCCTGATTTTGAAGTGCCCGCGGGAAAATACAGCCCTCTGGATTACAGCGTAGGTGTCAGTGCCTGAAATAGCACTGGCAACTTTGGACCAGCAGCTCAAGCAAAAATAGCCCTCTCCGCTCTCCTGCGAATCGTCGGGCTTGCTCCAAGCCAGGCAGGCACAGGGGAAGGGTGCGAGTGGGCTCCAGCCACTGATGCCGATGCTCCCCCTTCATCCCAGGACAGCTGTGGAGTAAGGAGCAGCAAAGCTGGATTTTCTCATATGCCACCCTGCTAATTAGAGCTGTCTGAAATTATTTCTCACCACCTTCAGAAAATCACACTTCCTTAGGTTCGCAGAAGAGTGAAAACTTGCTTCCTTCTTGCCTTGAGTTTCTGCAGATGGGGAACGGTCACTTTGCTGCAGAACGCTTTTACCCCTCACAAGGAGGGCACATCTCTGGGTGCTCTCTGCTGCCGGTTAGCTGGCACGCAGGGTCTGACCTGGGAGTGGACCCAGGGTAGCTGGGTCCCTGTGGCCAGGTCAGCTCCTCATCTCCCAGCTGAGCCAGCCACGACAGGGAACTGGCAACTGAAACTCTTCTCGGCCAGTGCTGCAGGTCCAAGTGACTTGAGCTGTACCTGAAACAACGGAGGTTGTCCACTCCCAGGCACGTGCCGTGCGCGGAGCAAAGCCTAGCTAATTGCTCAGGCTCCCTTTCAGAAATGTTTGACTAAATAAAGCATCTCCCCAAGGATCTCTGTGAGTAAGAGGAGACTAAAGAGGCTCCTGCATGATCCCAGCAGCGCTGGTTTCTATATCTAGGGCCTCTCCACGCACAGCCCCGGGACACCAGCTACTGCTCGCTGGCTGTCTTTGTGCTCTGCTAACTAATAACCCTTAGATATGGGCCCTGAAGCATAGCGCCCTTTCTAAATCACAGGCAACACCTTGACTTGGGTTTGGAGCTGGATCAGAAACTGGTGCATGCTTGGCAGCACAGAGCCAATAAACTCCATCATCAGGCAAAAAGGGAGCCATGTTCTGCCGCAGCTGAGCTCCCCTCTTGATGTGGGCAGCGTTGGGCAAAATGTACCATGGTCACCAGGGCCTTGAGCCTTAAAGCGTTTGGCACAGCCCAAAATCTACTGCAAAGTCCCACAAGGGATCAGTTTTGGTACTGAACTGCTGGGGTGAGGGTGCCTCTCCCAGCAGGATCAGATGGGGTTGCCGGTTCCCGTGAGCAGCGTGGCATGGCTCCTACGAGGAGCGGCTGCTGCTTTGCCAGGTTTAGGGCATTGGATGCTGGTGCTGGAGTGTGCCTCGTCTCTGTTTCCCCTCCTGAGTCACTGAGTGCCACCGCTGAGTGCAGAGGAGAGCCGTGCTGCCCTGGCACAGCGCGGAGGCTTCCCTCAGCCAGCTGTGCCGACCTTTGGCAGGCCAGGGTGCAGACGCAGCGAGAAGGGCAGAGGTGAGTGGCGTGCTTGGCCAGGAGGAGCTGCGGGAGATCGATCCGTGGTGGGCAGCAGGTTTGCGAGGCTGCGAGCCTGTGGGCGACTCTGGTCATCTCAGAAATTCTCACTGCAGAGGAGCCTGAGCGATGAAGTGCTGGGAAGTGATAAAGTGCCTTTGCTGAGCCGGGAGGCGCTGGGGCTGTCTGGCAGCTTCTGTCAGTCCTCCTGTGCCTGCTCGGTGCTGGGTGCGGCAGCGTGGTCAGTGCTGGTCGCACTGGCAGGGAGCTGGGCTGGGTGTAGCCAAGATGTCAGTGAATCCTGCCTCTCTCTCTGCTCTCACCGCTGATCAGAGAAGGCAGGCAGGATGCGAGCACGCACCTCCCAAACTGCTGGACCACTCTTTCGTGTCCAAATGGTGCCGTTTGAATGAGAAGGCTCTGCCCCACTCCTTGGTGAGGTGTTCTCTGCAGTGTGCGGTGCTCCGTCCGGTGCAGATGGCAGAGGACGCCTGTTCTCGGCGGGAGCTCGGGCGGACGTGTGCGGCAAGGGGAGGCTCCGGAGGAAGCTCATCTCCCTGGCAACTTTGGCAGCCAGGCATCTGCTCGCCTACTGAATTGGGTGTGCAGCAGTCGAACCCCTAAAGGGTGCCAGCACCTCTGAGCACTTGCCTTCTCAGGTCTGGGGGGAGGTGGAGAGGTCTGCCAACTGCCAGAAATTTTGGGGACAGAGTACTGAGTCTGCAAGGGTAGGCTAAAGATCAAAAGGAAGATGAATCACTGTGCTGTTCTTTCTCTGCCGAATGACCGTGCTCCCAGTGCTTGCCTGCTGCAGCTTGGTGCTGGGCTGTGTGCTGCAAAGCTTGGCCAGAAGGATCAGTGAAAACTGCTTTCATTTAATCCCCATGGTCCAGCTCTGTTCTGGATGAGAGGGTGACCGGTCTGGAGGAGGAAAACATGAGGTTCCCCAGAACACGGGGTACTAGATGGGAGCAGATGATTTGCAGCTTGAATGAAAATAATTTGTATAGCTCCAGGCAGGGAAACCTAGGATGTGGTTGAGTAGGGGGAGGATCACCTCTGTGCTCAGAGGATTTGGGGAGAAGTTTTGTATGGAAGTTGCAGCAGACAGCACTGAAGCTGTTCAGGGGAGGGGGAGAGTTCATATTAGGGAAGAAAAAGGAAATGAGAAAATAAGAGATTCAGTGGGTTGGGGGGGGGACACGACGGGACAGGAGATGCTGCCTTGGGGAGCCAGGGCACTGGTGTTCAGCTGAGCGGGGATTTCTTGTCTCTCTGGACGTTAGGGTCAGCCAGCTCTTGCTGAGTTTGTATTCATGTCTTGGCATTGCTGGCTGATTGCCTGTGTCAGGGAATCCTCTCTGGTCTTCTTGTCTTTCCTGTCTCAGGGTCTTACCCCAAGCAATTGCTCCCTTAAGGTAGCTCTCCAGCCCAAGCCATGACCAGGGTGACCTCCTAGAAGTGTTCCCCAGTATGAATCAAGGGTTGGAACTGGGGTGGGCCTTATGGTCGTGGCATGGGCTGAGCATGGCCCCAGCTGGTGTGGCACCTTCAGGATGGAGCTGGGTGGGCTGTGTGCAGAAAAGAGGCCAGAAGATGGCAACAGTCCTGACAAGGCTGTGGGAACTGCAAACCAGAGGTACCTGCTCCTCTGCAAGGAGTTATCCCCTTGTTCCTGGTAGCCCAGTCTGGAGCTGGGTGAGAGCTATCAGCAGAGCATTTTGACGGCAAGTTGGGCAGACACCCATCAGGGATGACCCTGGTATGAGCGACCTGCTTGCAGGCAGGCAAGATAGCCAGCTCGGAGGATCTGAGAGTAGGGACTAGATAGGTGCTCAGGTCCATTCCCACTCTGTTGTCCGATGTTGTAGCCCAGGGGATAAGGTGCTTCTGCTCACAGCATCTCTCCCTGGCCAGGGCAGTCCTTTAAGGTCTCTTGGCTGGGGTTTGTGGTTGCAGTGGTTCTCACTGGTCCCCCCACCTGCCTCATGCCCCGTTGTCTGTGTCAGGACAGTGCCATCCTTTCCTGTGTCCCTGTCACTTATTGGTTGCTGGCCTGTGGAGAGCACCAGACTTCATCCTTCCAGGCTGGAGTGCATGTCCTGGTTTTGCAAGAATGCCTCATAGTTGATGGCCTCCTGGAGGAGAGCTGGTTGCTGTCGTCTCTGGGCACAGCATCTCTCTGGGATGGGACACACGCGCTTGATGAGTGGGGATGTGTCATGCTTGTGACAGAGCGCCCAGCTCCCACCCTGCTGACCCCAACTCTCACCCTGTCTTGGTGAGGCACTGTCCTTTGCCTTCTTGATGAAGGTGAGGACTCGTGTAGATGTAGCGCTTAGGGACATGGTTTAGTGGGGGACTTGTCAGTGCTAGATTAACGATTGGACTAGATGATCTTACAGGTGTTTTCCAATCTAGGCAATTCTATGATTCTCTCTATGATTCTATGATTCTATGACTCTGGGAAAGCCTTCCCAATGGGTTCTGGTGCTGGAAATGAGCCTGTGGCATCTGCAGGTGGGAGCAGGGCCCTAGGGCTGGTGACAAGCAGATCTTGGACATGATGGTTTTCTAGGGCAGGTCTGGATGGGCAGTGCTGTGCCTGATGGCTTGTGGAAATGCTGAGGAGCATGGGAGGGCTTTGCAGAGCCTGTGGAAGGACACGCTGTACTACTTAGTGGGAGAGCTAGTCAGGTCCTGCCAATTTGGGGTCGGAAGGCAGGTATTTGTGTTCATTATAATCAATCACTGCTCATCCACTTTTTGTAATGGCTCGGTAATAAAATGCTGTTCAGGATCCTCTCGGTGGTCTCGGGGCAGGCAGATGGCTTGGCAGGAGGGTGGGAACTGGAATTAGCTCTGCTTTCTGGGCTGTCTCAAAGTTGGCAGCAATGCACCAGCCCTGGCTGCTGCACTCACTGGAGCCTGTCCCCATCGGACCCTGGCTCCCTGCTGCTGCACCGTCAGCTTTAGCTGTTTGAGGTGTGCTGCACTTGGGTCAAGCCAAGGTAAGGTCAGGATCAGGCACGGCCTCTACTAGCGTAATGTGGGCTTTCGCAGCATGCAGGGGTGTGTGGGTGTGTGGAGAACAATTAGCAACACATTCATTAGCCCTGCGAGTATGACAGGGAATATGAGTGGGCTGTCAGGATATCTTGCTTGGGGGTTGGTTCTTCCCCATGGGTCTGCAGGATGGTAGTAGCAGCAATGACGGGAACGGGTGCCTCTGGCCCTTGTCTGGACCTGCTGCTCTGGGTGTTCCTTCCTTCCCGCCTCCACCCCTCTGGTCTTCCTCAGCTGCCCTTCTGCGTGACTTGGTGCAGAGGAGAGGAGGAGTGGGGACTCGAGCGGCTGGGTCTCTCCTCAGCTGCTTTCAGCCCCGAGCCAGGCTGGCAGTTGCTGCTGAGAGTCCAGCTGAAGTCATTAGCGTCCCTGGGACGATCCCCTGCCATGTGGGCTCTCAGCTGCCTTGTCCCTGTAACCCTGCTGGGAGAAGGAGCTGTCTTCCCATCCTGGCTGCCAGGTTGTCTCTTGAGCTGCTGGGACTGAGCTCCGTGGGGAGCTGCCTGGTGAGGCTGGTGCAACCTAGGGAACACCAGGGCCTCTTCTCATGGCGCCATGGGACCCGTGCTGCCTGCCCAGGCAGCTGCACATTTCTGTCCTGTGCTGGAAAAAAGTGGAGGTTCCTGTCCTGGGGGGACCTGGTGTGGCGGGGTGCTACCTGCTGACTTTGAGGAGACCTGGAGACCCTTTCTCGTAGCGCTGGAGGGCCTGAGTCGCACAGACATGTCCCCAGATCCGCAGAGCTGAGGCAGCAAGAAGGAGCTGGAGGAGTTTCCCTGCCAGGTCCTTCCTGCAGCTCCTGGCTTGGCTCAGCACGCTCCATATACGTGGCAGGAGGAGGCAGTGCCCGTTCCAGCATCAGCGCACCCAGCCCTGCTCCTCCGGCCTCCGGCAGTGCTGCTGGGCCCCAAGCAGATGGGGCAGACATCAAATGAGTGTCCCACCACCCCAACACTGCCCTGGTTTTGAACACTCACAGAAAGATGCCTTGACATCAGGAAATGGGGATGCAGCCAGGGTGGAGGTCTGTGGTACAGAGAGATCGCTCTTCTCTGGCACACTTTCTTCCTAGGCTGGTGCTTTAAGGTGGTCTTCCTGGCATGGGGGACACAAGAGCCTGGGCCTGTAGGATGACTGTTGTTGTTTCTTGGACGTTCAGGCACAACAGCAACTATAGGCCATGGCAAATGCTGTAGGAGCCTCTGACCTGATGGTGCCCTAGAGCCCCAGTGGGCTCACGGGCAAGGAGGGGAAAAGCTAGAGGGGGCGAGGTATTCTGGTGGGTTTGGGAGGATCAGATGCAGGTGAGATGCTGGGAAAGGCCCTGAGGTTTTTGGGCACTGGGTAGGACAGAGTGGTAGATGTAGGATGGTTTGGATGGAAATTAGGAATTCTTCTATACCTACAAGCACTAGGGTGATGGGAAGCAGCAGGCGTGGGGTCGCCCAAAGAAAGTCCTTTTTCATACAGTGCCTCACTGCGAGGTGCTGCTGGGGCCACAGGGAAGAAGGATCACACAGGCTCCCAGAGGCCATGCCTGTGTGTATAGCATGGTTGGGGTGCAGTTGCTGATTCTGCATTTTCCCAAATGCCTCCTTGCCCTCAGGAATGGGCTACAGTGGGGAGAGGCACAGTATGGGGCTGAAGCAGTGCTTCCACACCCCAGGAGGGCTGTGCTCTGCAGGGAAGAAGCGACACGTCTCTCCATTTATTGATCAGTAATTCCTCCGTGGAGCCTGATCTCCGTCGCCTGGACCATGCTCCAGAGAAGGAGCTTTGTGGAGTATCTAGCCCATTTCTAGCGTACGGACACTCTGCGTGGCGGGTGCAGCACAGAAAGCCAGCTGTACGGGTTCGTCTCCGCGCCGTGCCTGTGCGGCTGTGCTGGGTGCACGCACTGCAGAGAGGGGTGTTTGTGTGTCTTCATGCTCCGGAGGGAGCCGATGCAGGCAAGGGGGCTGTGCTTGGAGATTTAGTTCAGTTCCCATCTGTGCCACTGATCGCAGGAAAGCTGCTTAGCATCCCCACACCACGATTCCCTGCCTGGCAAGCAGGAAGGATGCTGCTTTGCACGCTCTGCTAGGGAGCAGGCAAAAACTGGTAGTGTGCTGGTTCACAGCAGCGTATCAGGGCCGGTAATCAGCAGAAATGGTAATGACACCCTGCCCTCCCTTCCAGTGCCTTTCACTGATGGACCTCAGAGCAGTCCGTCCCCCTGGGTGCAGGGCAGTCTCTGCTGCCAACTGGTCCTCCCTGGAGGTGGCAGACCCTGCCAGAAAGGAGGCAGACCCTGCAGTGGTACTCCGTGCAGCTGCGAGGATCTGAGTGGGTGTTTGGGTGTGGAGGAGCCCTGGCTTGTTCCTGGAACGGGTCTGCAAGGGACCTGCCCGGTACCAGCCAGCAGCGTGTTGGCTCTCCTTGGGTGGCCATCTAGCTCTGAACATTTCCCAGCCAAGCTCAGCTCGCAGCAAAGGTGTTAGATCCACAAAGACATAAACTTGCGGTCCCCAAACCTGCCTCTGATCTGCAGCGGCACGCTTTGTCTGTGTGGGGGAGCTGTGACGTGTGAAGAGACGATTTCATGTCAGTCCATTGTGTGGTGACATGCAGGCTTCTGGCATCCAGGCTGTTTTTCTGGTGCTCAGAACTAGCTGGGCATGCAGGCGGCAAGCACGGATCCCTGAGGGCACTTGATGCTGCATGATGGTGTGGAGAGAGGATTTCCCAAGCTGTCAGAGGGCTGAGCAGCTTTGTGGTGCACACTGTGATGGAAGGATGCTCGGGTGAGGCAGGCTGAGCCGCTGGTCTGCTGATGCTTGCAAACTTCTGCGAATCTGTAGCTGGTGCATGGAGCTGAGAGATTAGTGTTGTGTTTTGTGGCTCGAAATGACCCTGAGAGTTGCCATCAGGGCCCATTCCCCAGCCCTCTGGGATGCTATGTGTCAGTAAATGTTACTGGGAGGTGATCCAAACCCAGACAGGCAGGGGTTTGTGTGCATGTTTACTTCTGCAGACTCTTCCTGGTGAGAGGAAAGACAAGTGCACTCTCTGC
Source organism: Sagittarius serpentarius (assembly GCA_034782735.1). NCBI lineage: Eukaryota > Metazoa > Chordata > Aves > Accipitriformes > Sagittariidae > Sagittarius > Sagittarius serpentarius. Next base: position 340,300 of record JAVKLA010000042.1, read on the forward strand.
CTGTGCTGAGACAGCTAATCTGGGAGCCCTCCTGCCTCAGGTTGCTGATGGTTTCAGGCCTCTCCTTCCTTCCCGAGCACTGCAGGCTGAATCGCCGTCTGCTCCGTGTCATCAGAGCAATAGCACAGAGACCAGACCTGTCACACCAGGACAGCGCAGGTGCAAGGAAGCAGAGGAAATCCTGCCCACAGTCTTGATACACCTGTAGAAAAAACAGCTGAATTTGCCAAGAAAGTGCATGCCGTTACGGTAATCAGACTGGTAGCTGTGAATAAAACTATGGCCATTGCAGGAAGGAGGCTCCGGATGGTCCTTTGAGCAAGGAGAGAAAATACGTTTCTGTGGTGAACTTTGAAACTGGCTGATGGCTGATGAAACCACCAAACCTCATATTTAGATGTTAAAGCATCCAGGAGAGGAGATGGTAACTCCCAAATCATAAGTACATGAAGAGGGTTCTGGCTTCAGAAGGGCAGATGGGCACATTGGAAGGTGCCATTAGGAAACTGTGACCTTTTGAAACCTTCCTGCCGGGAGAGTGGCTACGGTTTTCCTGCAGCATCTGGTGCCAAGGCAGCCCTGGGCAGCTGCAGGAACGCAGCTGCCCGTTGCCCGTGTTGGGTGCTGGCCGGCTGCACGGGCTGCGAGCATGCTGGTGCCAAGCTCTGGGCCGCCTTTGCCAGCAGGAGCTCCTGGGGCTGGAGGTGGCTCCTTGAGTCATGGTGCTGGGCAGCTTTGCAGCTTGAGGGAGAGGTCTTGTTCTGTCCTTTGCTCTTGACGCACTGGGAGATGTGTGGTTGTGCGTGCTCTGGTGTAGGTCGGGCTCTGAGAGAGGTCACTTAGTCCCTGCCCCTGCACAGACCCCCGCAGGGCTTGTGTCTGGGATGAGGGATGCTGAGGCTTTGTGGATAGGGCTGATCTCCATCTGGGATGTTTCCTTACGTTGCACAAGATTTACTGAAAGCATCATGTGAACCTGCTGGGAGGGGACGCATTGCAGAGCTTCCTTTCCCATCATCTCTTTTGTAATTCAGTGCCCTTTCCCATCACGGTGCCTTCAGGGTATTTCCCACCGCTTGCACTTGCCCGGTGGTCAGGCTGTGTCCCAGAGCCATGAGAGCAGCACTAGCCCTTTCCTCCTCTGGGTAGGCAATAAAGTCCTTGGCTCTTCACCTCCTGGGCCCATGGGGTGCCAGGTTAAATCTGACCTGAAGCACAGCACAGGTGAGCTCTGCCAAGCCTTTGATTCTGGCCCAAAGAGGCTGCAGGGTCCAAGCTGTCTCATTCTAGTATTTATTAAACAAGCTGGTCCAGGGGCCTTTCCAGAGATCCCAGCAGTGCGGTCAAAGCTGGTAGCAGAGCTGCTCTCTCTGCCTCCTTCGGGCTGAAGATGTGAGGAGCGGGGTCAACGATGCCCTGTCAGGCAGCGGCTCCTGCCAGCTCTGCTGCCTGCTGTTGCCAGAGGCAAAACCTTGTGCCACAGCACAGGTTGCCAGACGCTGCACACCGGCAGCCAGATTTGAGGAGGGTAGAGTGGTCACGGCGATGGGCAGTGCCTGCATGGGAGACCATGCACTGGGCTCCACCTGTTAAAAACTCAGGCCAGCAACCTGCCAGGCAAATGACATTCCCAGAAGAGTTACCAGATTGGTAGGAAGGGGGTGAGTGTGGAGCCTGCAGAAAACACATCCATGTCCCTGGGTCAGAAACCTGCCCAGCAGTGGGGTTTGGAGGTTTCGAGATCTTTGCTGTAACAGACAGACACCCCTCCTAGCAAGCAAGGCTAATAACAGGATTTTACGTGGAGCAGTTTTACGCTGGGCTAAACTCATCTTTTCATGGAGGGTGGGGAAATGGCATACATGGCGGTAAGCTGCTGGCTGCAGCATCTGAGGGAAACCCCCGTCCTTGAAGTCTTACTTTCATGGCCGTTCTTCTTCAAAATAATGGTTTTTTTCTCCTTCTCTGTGTAACGGGTGACATGGGAAACCCTTCTGCAAGGAAATAAATTCTGCTTGTCACAGTGGCTTTCACTTGGCAGTGTTGAATTTCCTTCCATGCTGCTGTTGTCTTTCTCTTTCCCCCCTTCTCCTCTCCTCCCTCCCACACACACTCTTCTCTATCGTACATCCTCAGCTTTCAGAGCAATAATTGCAGTTGAGCTAAGAAAACCCTAACATGTTTTTAATGATGACTTTGGTTCCTTTTTCTGCAGTGTTCTCTGAGGCTGCACCCTGTTTGAAAACTTGAAGGTGTTTCAATGACCTTTTTTTCCATTTAGACCTATTTTTGGAGGAAATTTCCTGGAAATTCAGTATTTGGATGAGAAATGGGAATATGAAGTGTCTGGTGCTGCTAAATACACAGGACATGCAGGTCAGACTTGCCTGCTGGGAAAGACTCAGCATCCCTTCTAGGTCTCTCTCTTGAAGGAGTTTGCTGGTGAGACACAGGCATTTTTGTGGGAAGTTGGGTGATTTTTGAGGTGAAAAGTCACAAAAATCTGAGACTGCCTAGAGGAAGACCATTGTGTCCAATGTGATCGCCTTCTATGATGCAATGACTGGCTTGGGAGACGAGGGGAGAGCAGCGGACGTTGTCTACCTGGACTTCAGCAAGGCCTTTGAGCCTGTCTTCCATTAAGATACTCATAGACAAGCTGTTGATGTATGGGCTGGATGAGCAGACAGGGCAGTGGATGGAAAACTGGCTGAATGGCCACGTTCAGAGGGTGGAGATCAGCGGCACACAGTCTAGCTGGAGGGCAGCACCTAGCAGTGTTCCTCAGGGGTCAGCACTGGGTCCAGTCCTGTTTAACAACTTCATTAATGATCTGGATGTTGGGGCAGAGCGTACCCTCAGCACGTTTGCAGCTGACACCAAACTGGGAGGAGTAGCTGATATGCCAGTGGGTTGTGCTGCCATCCAGAGAGACCTTGTCAGGCTGGAGAAATGAGCTAAGAGGAACCTCCTGAAGTTCAACAAGGAGAAGTGCAAAGTCCTGCACTTGGGGAGGAACACCCCCAGGCACTAGTATATGCTGGGACCACCCAGCTGGAAAGCAGCTTGGCAGAAAAGGCGCTGGAGGTCCTCATGGACACCAAGTTCACCATGAGCCAGCAGTGTGTGCCTGAGGTAAAGGCCAATGGTATCCTGGTCTGCATTAGATAAAGTATTGCCAGCAGGTCAAGGGATGTGATCCTTCCCCTCTGCTCAGCACTGGTGGGGCCACACCTGGAGTGCTGTGTCCAGTGCTGGGCTTCCCAGCACAAAAAGAGACATGGACATAGTGGAGAGAGTCCAGTGAAGAGCCACAGAGATGGGGAAGGGACTGGAGCATCTCTTGTGAGGAAAGACTGAGAGAGCTGGGACTGTTCAGCCTGGAGAAGAGAAGGCTCAGGGGGACCTTATCAGTGTATATAAATACCTGAAGAGCCAGCCTCTTCTCAGTGGTGCCCAGTGGCAGGACATGAGGCAACGGGCACAAATGGAAACCCAGGAGCGTCCCTCTGAACATCAGAAAACACTTTTTTACTGTGAGAGTCACCGAGCACGGGCACAGGTTGCCCAGGGAGGTTGTGGAGTCTCCATCCCTGGAGGTATTCAAAAGCTGATGACATGGTCCTGATTAGCCTGCTTTGAGTGGCCCTGATTGAGCAGAGGCATTGAACAAGATGACCTCCAGAAGTCCCCCCAACCTCAACCACTCTGTGACTGTGTGTGGAAAACCCCCCAGGACCTCTTGCCCATGTGGTTCTCACTTGCCTGTAGCCGAAGGTCTGGAGACAGCTGGGACTTGGTGGATATGTGGATCCCCCCGGGTTTATCTGGGGGTGTTGAGCTGTGAGTTAGTCGCTGTGTAACAGGCTGCCACAGACCCTCGGCCAAGGAGGCAGCTGGGGCCAGCACTCCGGTTGGGTGTCTTCCAGTTCCTGGCAAATTCAGTGAAGATTTCCCCATAAAAGAGGAGCAGTGGAGTCAGGCAGCCTTGTATCTGCCTGCAGAGTGTGGATCCAGAGCTGTCTCTGTGTGCTCACCATGCTCCCCTTGCCTTGGACACTGTCTCTACGTTCCCCATCCCCTCAGAGCGAGGGCTGTGGATCAGCAGCATCTCCCCTGTTCAGCTTCATGGGATAGAGGTCTCTCCACTGCTGTCAAAAGGAGGTGCAAGGACACATGCATGAGCTCTTGTGCAGCCATGCCATTGACTCCTTGGGGCTTCCATCACCCAGGCTGCTCTGGACAAGGTCCAGAATGTGCTAACACCTTGCTCTCCCTTCTGTCCCCCCCTGTAGGTCCCATCCGGTGCTCTGTAAGGCCCTGCCTGTCCTTGCTCAAAGGCACTTCGGGCAGGTCGGAGTCTAAAAGCCCTGTGCACACTCTTGAAGACTGTCCTCCTGCCATGCCCAACGCTCTCCCAGGGGAGCCTCAGCTCACTACTGTCCTGGGAGGGCTGAGGATCAAACTCCCCAGGCTGTGTCTGAAACCTGACAGCACATGTCCCAGGGAGACACTGCTGTACCCCCAGACCCCATCCATCCTGCCCAGCCGCCTCTGCCTGCAGCCTCTTCTTGCACATGGCCTGTCTGGTCTTGGCTTGCTTCTCTGAGCCGCTCTTTGTAGCCCACCCTGGATGCTTCTAGGATGAACTACACTTTTGTTTTAAGTCTTTCTCAAGTGAACGTGCAGCAGAGGGGCCAGGCTGCGGAGAGCAGGTCTGGGAGTCGGGAACCACTGGGAGCAGTGTGGCTGGGTGTCGTACCTGGCGACTCGGGGCCGCAGCAGCAGTGGGCTGAGCTCTGCCCAAGCTGTCTCTTGGGCAAAGCAGGAGCCAGCATGGCATGAAGAGCAGATCTTCGCCATCTTTGCCAGACTGGATTGTGTCTCACAAACTCTTTGCAAGGTGAGGGCCGGTGCTGGGCTTGTTGTTTGCAGACCTGCCTGTTCCCTGCTTCTCAGATGCCATTGCGTGCTGTCCCTGCTCTGTCTTCCCACACAGATCAGTGACGCAGAAATGACAGGACCGAGGCAGCAGAGAATGGCTGTCAGGAAGGCTGTTGGGTGGACTTTTTGCCTTTCTGCCTTGCAGCTTGGGGAGCAAGCATCATACTTGTGGGACTGCAAGCACAGTGATGCTTCTGCCAGTGCACCATGTCCTGGGGCAAGCCGGAGAGTGGAGTCCAGCAGCCCGCCTGGGGCTTCTGGTCCAGCCAATGGCCTAAAGCTGCTGTTCAGGCCTCTGCAAGCAGCTGCTGGACCAAAAAGGTTTGTGCAGACAAGCTGTGCCTGCCCCAGCCCTGCTGACCTCCGCTGAGAGCCTGTGACCTGTTTTCCCAGATGCTCCTTTGGCCCAGGCCATGGGCCATGGGTTGTCTGTGCGCTGCCCCATGCCGCATCGTGGCCAAAGCAGCCCGTTTCCAGCCCAGCATACGGGGTGTGCTGCAAAGAGCTACCAGACCAGCAAACCCATGCTGGCTGCTGCCCGTCCCACACTCTGGAGCTGAGTCTGGCTTGGCAAAGGGTGCAAGATGGCTGGTTTGGGGAGGAGTAGGACAAGGAGCAGTGGAAGGGAAGAGGCCATGCCAAGAAGGAGGCTGTGGTTGTCTTGGTATGTGAGGGCTGCCCTCCACCTGCCACTGACCCTTCTGTGCCTCAGCTTGTACAGTGTGACTTCCTGGGGCTGCTGGCAGCGGTAGCACTGTGGCTGCTACTGTGGCTTCGCATCCCTCGCAGTGGAGATTGGTCAGAGTCCTTGGGGAAGCCTTAAGAGTCACGTTAATGTCACTCTCCTGGTAGCTGAGCCAGCTCGGTGCTGGGGGGGGATGTACTCAAAGGAAAAAATACCCTGGGAACAACCTGGGAAACAGGGAAGCCACCATCAGCTAGAACTGTACAATGCTGAGTGACCTTTTTTCTCCCTCGAGCAGTCTTGCTCAGAGGGAAGTGGAGGACCCTTGATGTTGAGATACTGCACTGAGACACTCAGCAGTGTGCGTGCTGTGTGTCAGAAGCTGCATGCTGCATGCGCGGGTGTTTATGGCAGGGAAATGAGGCAGCTCTGCCACTACCCATTCTTAAACCATTTCTAGTTCCACCTGGCTGCTGACCCAGTCAGCAGAGAGGAGGCAATCATGCTTCCTGCCTGTGGATGCGGGGATATTTCCCTCCCCTCCCCCTGCAATCAGATGCTTGCAGAGCAAAGCTTGCAGAAAGCCAAGCATCACTTGCACTCTATCAGACATGGGTGTCTATAAAAAGCCTCTCTGGGGTTGCGATTGGCTGGGTTGGCTGTGCCACGTGGTCTCTCGTAAGGCCTGTGTTGCTGAGCAAGTGGCATTCCACTTATTTTTGGCACTAATAGTCTTTAGTTAATACATAAATTCAGCTTAAATTCTGGATGGAAAATAAATCCCAAGTGGAGGCTCTGCTAATAAGACGACAGACGCTTCGGGGAGCCTGTCGGTGGAGCGGTCGTGGCTGTTGAGATCTGAAAGCAGCAACATGCACAGGCACAAGGTCCTTAAAAGTTACCACGAGTTGTCTGAATAAATTACAGAAGCATTAGACACGTGGCCGAGGTGAGCTCTAACTTTAACTGCCAGAGCTGAACTCATTACAGCAAATGCCCCAGTGAGATCCCCAGTCCATGCTGGCTTGGTGAGAAAAGGGAGTTGAAGCATCAGTTTAGGTCTGACCACTGCAAAACACTCTCCCCCGATAGTCTGACGAAAGGCAAGGTCCAAGGTCCTCTGTTCTGCTTCTGCCTTGCTGACCCACTGCCAGTCACCCCAGGATGCTTCCCCACATCCTGGTTCATCCCAGGGAACCTTCACCCCAGAAGGGTGGGAAAATTTGGATGTGTTGAGGGCTGTATCCGAGTGGCTATGTCCTTCCAGCAGTGTATGTGCCTGTGAGAGCCTGGCTGGGTAAACGTGTCCGTGGTGGCCAAGCCATGGAGAGTGTGGGACCTTGGAGCTCTCACCTTAGGCTTTGCTCCGTGGGTTGGTGCTGTTGCCTGAAGAGGGGTCTGGCTTGGAGAGCAGATCCCAGCAGCCTGTCGGAGGGTTTTGTGGCAGCATGTTCCCCAGCGCTGTGCCGTGGGGCTCTGTGAGTGTAGCAGGGTGGAAGGTCCCCAAGCCTGATTCACCATGCATACGATGGCTTTGAGGGTTAAGGCTGGAGCTGACTCATTTCCATGCCCCAGCAGGCAGGCTGCTCAGCAGCAGCACCATTGCCTGGTGGCTTGCTCACCCTAGTGCTTTGCAGTGACGCCCACCACACATACACAGGTGTCTGCCTATGGCTCTGGCCCTGGAGCCCAACAGTGGGACAGACACCAACACATGTCCTTCACATGACCGTGCTGGAGCCATTTTGTGCCTGCGTGCCAGACTGACAGGCCAAGAGGGATGTATTCATTCCCGTGTCCAACTGCTTTCTGAGCTCCTCCCCACTTTTATCTGGCTGCTGTGAGATGAAATGCAAACTATGTTGGATGCTTTTTGAGAAATGGCCTGTACTTGTGAAGAAGCAGCTTTCTAGGGACCTTTCCAGGTGGATGCTGTGCTGGCCATGAAAGCCGCTGGTAGTCTGCCAGCATGTCCCATTCCTGCCTTTCCCTGCCCTGTCCCTTCCCGCAGAGCTGGGGGTGCAGGGTGCGTGCCACTGAAAAGGGAAGGTGTTCTGGTGACTGGGCTACAAACCCCGTGGCTAAGGGATGGCTCATGCCCTGCTTGCCACCTTCTGACAGGGTACTCATTGGGTTTTCATGAATTTCAATTCTTTCCAGAGTTGAAAAGGGATTGGAGGTTAACCAGGGTTTGGAAGAATGCCAGTTCATCCCCATCTCTCCTGCTGGCCTGCCTCACCTTGTGCACAAGGTCAGCCCCTGTGCGTTCAATGTATTAACCCCTTGTCAGGCAGCAGGCAGAATTTTAAAGTCATTTAGGCCTCAGATCGATCTTTCTGGGGAGGTTCAGGTCTCTCAGTCGCAGTTGGGACCAATGGTACAGCACTGGCCTCATGAAGTGGGGAGAGTCTGAGGTCATTTCTTTCCCCAAGTTCCTTGCTCTGGATTTCAGCCAGACCCTGCTTCTTTCCTCTGCTGTTTCCATCTGAAAAAGTGACAAGGAAAGGCTCGGTTGTTTTGTTTTTGTGGGCAACGGTTTGCAGTTGCGTTGTTTTCCCATGTTCTTGGTGCAGCGGAGGGGGTGCTCATTCTGAGGCCCACTGGGGCTATATTTGTGGCAGTGGGGAAAGCCCTGGCTAGTGTTACCAGTGGGTATCCCTGATTCACAACATGAGGTGGTAAAGTCCCATGGGCAAGATCTAACAACCTTGAGGCTTTGTGGGGGAGCTGTAGGTAGATGCAGCTATTCCCCTCCTCTCTGATCCCTCACATCTGTGTTCTCATCTGGGACCTGCCTTGGGGACGCACCATGCTGCAGTGGAAGCTGCAGTGTAAGAGGATGTGGGGGCGGCCCTGGGATGCTCCTCTCCTGGAGCAGGGGCCTTGGGGAAGTAGG
>JAVKLA010000042.1:356877-367854 GCA_034782735.1 Sagittarius serpentarius
TTTCCCCTAGTCCTATCGCTACAGGCCTTGCTGAAAAGCTTTTCCCCATCTTTCTTATAGGCCCCCTTTAGGTATTGAAAGGCCGCAATAAGGTCTCCCCGGAGCCTTCTCTTCTCCAGGCTGAACAACCCCAATTACTTTGTGTTGAAAGGGACTCTCAGACTAAAATCATACCTGGAAATAATAATGCATTCCCTTGCATTTGTTTCTAATTGCACAGCTGATGAGGTGAAGTCAGGGGACATTTAGAAATCAAGTGCACTTGTCCTTGTTTTTATTCCACCCCATGGTAATCCCTCATCTCCCCAGTTTGGAGGAGGTGAGAAAAGCTGTCAGATTTGGTGCTGCCCTGTTAGTTTCCTGCTGGTTCCTGGCTCCTGCGTAGCCAACTCTCCCTGTCGGAGCTGTCTCGCTTCTGCAAAGCCTGGCCAGGCATGCCAGTGCGGGATCTCCTGAGGCCCCAGTTGCATCTAGGAAACTGGTCTGGGATGCAGGAGCAGCTTGGGAACAAGTTTGGGGCCTCCTACATGTCCTGTTCTTATTCTGCAAGCTGAAACACCAGGGTACATTTCAGTTGTGGTAAAAATATACATCCCTAACTCCTTTTATTATTAAAGGATTGTTTAAGTTTTACAAATGCGTGGGAAATAGAAGCAGCCCTTCTGCAATTTGGATGGTGTATTTGTGCATAGTACTGTTCATTCCATCACTTTTAGCCCAAGTCTACTTTGGCAGAGCTGACATCAAGAAACCAGTGGCTTTTTTTGGTTTGCCACAGGAAATGGCTGGACGCACAGCTGTCTGCTTTGTGGTCATTCCTGTGTAGGCACTCATGTGCGGACCCCATCAATATATATATTTTATTACTCATAAGCAATGTCTTCAGGGAAAGCTGCTGACACTTTCCCTTCTAAAACTACATCTTCTGCTCCTTGTGTGACTCCAAATAATTTCCCATGTGATTGTTTTCCAGGGGCGGGGAAGCCAATGACAGGCAGCGATCACTGTGCAGCCTCGTCAAGAGCTTGCTGCAACTTGCAGCTGATTTCTTGCACACCTGCCGTACAAAGTGATCTTTGCTTGTCCTGATCTCCAGGCTGCAGAGATATCCCATGCAGGGATGCTAATGAGTGGCTCAATAAAAGACAGTGCTCAAGTAAGTTGTGACAGCAGTGGGTCTGGACACCAGCCTGGAGGCTTGCGAGGGCTCTGCCGTAGCAGGCCAGTTCTGTAGCCCCCCAGTCCCCACTTTCACCCAGATGCATGGATGCTCCTTATGCTTTAAGCTGCTATGAGATGAGAAACCCTGCTAAAACCTAGCTGTATCCTCTTACATGAACACCAGTGCTGGGAATTGCAAGAGATCATGGAGGATTCAGAATGACCAGCTGAGAGAAGCGATAAGCTGTGCCCTGGGACAGGGACATGCAAGGACAAAGGGCTGGTCAGCACAGTCAGGAATTGCCTGGGTGGCAGGCGGCTGGACGCGGCAGCCTTCCCTGCCCTTTGCCTGCCTGGAGTTGCCAGACGCCGAGCAGATGGTTTCATCCACACCCAGACAAGGCTCTGTCTACAGGGCTGACACGGGAGGCAGGAGAGATGTGCGAAAGCTACACATTCCCTCTGTCATTGCCTGCTTTCCCACCACTGTGCTGTGGCCAGTTAAGACTTCTGAGGAATAAAAAGAGGGGTCAACATGTGGGATGGCTGAGCACACAGACCGCCTTGGTCCTGGTCCAGGTCTGTGGAGGCGAAGCGCCGGCAGAGGAAGAAGAGGACTCAGCTGTTGTGTATAATGGGGACTCTTTTTGCAGGGGTTGCCAGTTACACACTGACCGTGGTGTTCGCCAGCTCCCGAGGGAGGAAGCAATCTGTGTCATCTCACAGCGGGCTTCCTTAAATCTCAGCCTGATTAAGCGGTGGCAATATGGGCTGCCCGATATGAAAGAGCCTTCCCCGAAAAGGGCTGATTGTTAGTGCAGAAATAGCCTGTTTAATTGTTTGCGTTGCCCTGGAGTCAGCGGCCGGTAGCACACAAAATCACCAGATTCTGACTCCAGTTGAGTAGGAATCTGGAGATGAATAGTGTCCATTAGCCACAGCGTTGGTTTGGGTACAGACTGAGTCTGTTGGCCGTACACCTGGGAAAGCCGCATTGGAATGCTCTGGGTTTATTTTTCAACCTCAAGATGTTGGAGGGATTTGGGGAATATCCATTCAGCTTTTGACCTCTTGTCTGTCCTTGAAAAAGCGGTATTTGTGCTTTCCGTGGTGAGGCTGTGGGCTAAAATACTCATGGAGTGCACAGAGAGGTGCCGGGGCTTGCAAGGTGGCATTGCTACAGAAAGAGGAGATGGTGTAGAAGGTGCTTGGAAGAGTTTCTCCTGGATTTATGTGCTAGATTTTAAACAGATTTGTGAATGTGGCCAGTGGTTTTCCATCAGCACATTTGCTGAGAGCTGTATCAGAGTAGGTCTGGAAAGGGAGTTTGATACACAGACATCTGATGAAAAATTGCTGTGTGTAGTTACGTCAGAGTTATTTATTCATTGCATAGAGATAAAAGCTTTTTTGATAGAGCGCAGTCATCTTAGCTTGTGGCTGTTGTTTTTCTTAGTTTCTTGTGTATTTTAGGGATCTAATTAATTATAGGCAGTGACTGATGCTCAGAAAAAATACAGTTCAAGCTGAGCTGCATTTTTCTTCATGTTTCTTTGCCTTCATACCCAGAAAGCAGTGAGGTGAGGCCTACCTTGGTAGCAAGTCCTCAGTGTTCAACAGGCAAGAATAAAATACTGTCAGCTGCAAGTTGTCTGAGGTAGTGTGTTCGTACTGATATACTGGCAGACATTGGTGCTTCTCTGATTTGTGCAGCAGACATGTACTGAGCTCGTGTAAAGGCCAGCATTTATCCTTTTTGGCTGGTCGTCACCATGTAGAAAACATAAATTAAGAGTTGTCTGCTGGGATCCCCTGGAGACGTGACGAGTTTGCAGCATGTTGGTTTGGAGGACATCAGCCTCAGGTTTTGCTACTCTGCTGTCCATCTGGGGTGGTCTACTCTTTCTCTGCAGGTTTCCAGTACTGCAGAGAGAAAGGTGGGACAGGCTGGCGCACTGCTTGTTCCAGCATGCTGGTTAGAAGTAACATTAAACTTGGAGATATTTATGTGCAGCTTCCTTTGAAAAGCTTTCAAGGAGGCCTTGCCATCCTTTACAGATGAGATATGTAGGGATTGTTCACTCCCTGTTGAAAGGCAGCAGTCAGAATGCATCGTAACCTCCTGAGCAGCTCTGTTAGACATTGCACTCTCCAATGTCTAGCTCAGGAGTTGGGCTGAGGAGCAGTTTGCAGGCAGCTGGGAAGGCACTGTCAGGAGTGGGATCACTCTATGCTCACCTCATTTCTTGTGGCCTTTACCGAGTTGCCTGCTACTGCTGGGGAAGAGCACTAGTCTTGGCAGACTGTTCTCTAACCCGGTAAAACTAGTACCATGGGCCAGGTAGAGATGCCTGAGCTTCCTCCAGTGGTGGGAAAAGTTTCAGCATCTACTACTAAGGGAGTTTGTTCTGTGAGCAGTCCCTGACTCCCATACCACATGATGAAGAGTGGCTTAATTCCTTGTAGTACTCACTGGCTCTGAGACACCATCAGTAATTGCTTAGGTTTCAGCAGTCCCAGATTCCTGTGATCTCAAAGAGGTATGGCAGTCCAAGCATGATCCATCATGTGCGGTGATCCGTCACCTAGGAGAGGCTGAACTGATCTCCTCCAAACTACAGCCCACATGCAAAAAGCTGTACCTGCAGTGTGGATGGACAGTGAGACTGGGGCCTGGGAGCAAGACAGGGAGCAGAGCAGTTGGGCAGTGCAGGCATACCTAGAGGGAGCTTAGCAATGCCTCGGTACCCTCCGAAGAGGTTTGAGCCCTCCTTCCTGTCCGTCCCAGCTATTCCTCTTGCCTCCCTGATAAGCATTGCCCTGAACTGCTTGGGCAAGTGGGTCTGAGAAGACCTCAATTTCCATGGAGGCGTCTAGTTCGAGACCCAAAACTTATTTTGATGTAGGGTCTAGTTAGAGCCACTGTCTGGCAGGGGGGAAGCTCCTTCTCCTCTCGAGTCATATTGGGCTTACCTATTTCATTCTCCAAGACCCTTAAAACCTCTCTAGAGTCAGATGGCAGATGTTAATACCTTTCTTGGGATTTAGATGATGACATGTCATGCTGAGGGACCCTTTGCTATGCAGATGCCAGCTGCCACATTCAGGCATGGTGGGGCCAGCCCTCTGGGTTTTTTGCTGAGGGAAGCAGGGCTTGCCTGAGCATGCAGCCCTGAAGGCCAGCCGGTCTGCCTGGCCTGGGGGTAGCGTAAAGCCACTCTGGCCTCACGTTGTATTTCTCATCGTCCTCTCTGCCTTGGGGACAGGCCATGCACCAGCAGGGGCTTGATTGCTGTCATCATTTGGGCTGTTTAGAATCTGATGGGTCTGACTATCCCATGGCTCTTCTAGGACCCGATAATCCCACCCCCTAACACACCTTTCTCCAGTCTTCTCTCCCCTCCTAGTAACAGTGTTAACCCTGCTATGTTCATGTCTCTCCCCATCTCCTCCTTTCTTCCCCACAACAAACTGACCATCCTCACCTGTGCCGAGCCTCACTCCCCGCACTTCCTGCCCAAATCTGTCTGCAGCTCATCACCTCCAGTGTGTCCTGACAGGCTGGCAAAATTTGCAAAAGGAAAATTTCTTCTACCACATTTTTCAGTTTTGCCACCAAATTTTGACAGAGCCAAGAGCCTGGAGCTGCTTCTGCTGCCCTACGTGTGCTTGGTGACCTGGAGGGGACCTAGCCGAGTCTCTCCTTAGCAGTTCCCAAGCTATTCTTTCTCTCATGTAAGTGCTCTTAAAATAATGATCTGGTCCTAAGAAGCTGGAGAAGTTCAGCTTTGAGACTGATGTTTGCCCCCATCTCTTTCCTTTCTTTCAGGCTGTGCTGCTCTGGGAGGAGAGGGCAGCTCTGGAGGACACTAGTCATGAGGAAGCCTGTTGGAACACCACAGCTCACTTGACTGCTCCGATCCCAAATTCTGCTGTTTTTAAAACAGGCAGCCGGCTGGCAGCTGGGACGTGTGAGAGCAGAGGAGGTGAGTTCATGGGAAGAGGACAGCCTTCAGTTTGAGTGCTTGGGGACCAGCTGGTGTTGCATTGGGATCCTGCAGGGTTTTTGCTGTAGGTGAGAAGGGGCTGTCCCAGGGAGCAGGGGCTAAGGAGAGTGTGACCCTGTGGGGATATCATTTGCCTTCTGGACATACCTGAGCAGCTCATCTGGTGTCCTGGCTTTGTATTGCGTTCATGTTTGGAGATATGTGCCCAGCCCGTTAGCTTGCCTTGGCCCTGGATTGTACCAATAGCCTTCTTAATGACAGGACTTTCTGTTAGCTCCTCCCTCCTGTTGCCTTGAACTGTCTGGCCATCTCTTTTTGAATGTAATTCCTCTCTCCCCATTTCTAGACTTGTCTCATGTATTACTGCAGAAGTGTTTGGGATCCAGCCTAGCTGAGATCATCACCATGATGGGCCTGATTTTCTAGCCTCGCCCTTTGCCTTGATTTCAGGGTGGATCATGAGGTTAATAGAGCATCTTGCAGCTGATTTAATTTTTGCAGGGATTTGAGTTCCCTGGAAAAACGCCGTAGAGAGACGCTCAGCTTAATCATGATTAAGGCCAACAAAAATCTGGTAGCTGATCCTCTGAGCAAAGAGGGGCTGTGTTTGATCAGTAGGTGAACCTGGGGCATCTACTGGAAACTTGATAGTTTTTCTGGGCCGTACTTCATCTGTTTTCACTGTCTTGGCTGTACGACACTGGGCAGGCCTGCTGGGTGACACGCCGGTATTCATGAGGGTGCCTTTATCTGGAGAAGGCTCCATCTGTTCCACAAGGTGTCATGGTTTTCTCTTTAATATCCTAGGGATTGTTTTCAGGCTGAGGATGTGTGAGGAAGGAAGAGACTGAGGATGCAGATGGAATGGAAGAAAATGCCAAGTGATTAAACGGCTGTAGATGAGTGGAGATACAGCTTAAGAGATTGACGGTCGCCCGCTGGGTGGAGAGATGGAAGGAAAGATTGCATTCACGAGCAGCAGGATTGCAAATCCACTCACAGCACCCCTCATGTTAAATTGCATTTGTTACTCATTTTTAGCCTTCTCATGTGTAAACTTTCACAGAGCTTTGTACTGCACCTTTATGGCCCCATCTGCTGTTTCCATCTCCCAGAACCTCTGGTCTGTTTTTGGGGGAGAAAGCCTATAAAATAAAACTTGTGCAGTCACACAAGCTGTTTGCTGTGCCAGTGTTTTCTTTGGCTGATGTGTCTGTGACGTGTTCTTGTATATGCATGACTGTGTGTCAGAGTTAATGTGTGCAGGTGAGGGATAATTCTCAGGTAGCTGCACAGATGAAAAATGCATCGAGCATCAGTGTGTGCCTCAGAAGATGTAACACTTTTGGTGGGCTTTCTTGAAACATCCTCTTACAAGAGCGCCTCTGATGCTTTCTGGACACTGCAGCTCATGGACAGAAGCTGTGGATCTCTGACCAGGTCTCTCTGTGCTCACCCTGTGCAGGATGGAAACCCAGTGACTCAACAGGACTGTACTTGACGTGATTAACAAACTGCACCTGGAGTAAATTCCTCTGTCCCTCCCGTGGCGGTGCTTCATACGATCCCCAGGGCCCAGGGTGAGCAAGGGTGGGAGGAGAGCTGGCCGGACATGATGGCCTGCTGCAGGGAAGCGTGTGGGGTTGGGGTGGCTGCTGGAGGCAGGCAGGTCTGGCAGGGTGCTGGGAGAGGCTGGCCTGGCTGGGGAAGGTCTGCTGTGCCCAGCAGCACCCAGGTCTCGGGCATGGGTGGCCCCTGAGCGTTTCCTGTCCCCCACTAGGTGGCACTGGGAGCCCTGCTATGGTGTCCCGGTCCCCCGCCAGCCCCACGGCCTGGCCTGCCCCTGCACCCCTTCTCTGCCAGGACAGTAGTACCCACGGCTCTCCTGGACAGGGAGCAGGGCACAGAGGGGCCTGTGAATTGTGCACCAGCCCTTTTCCCCTGGGAGCTGGCATGTCATTTGGGAGCTGGTGTCTCACACACCGCCTGTTGTCCTAGGAACTAGTGTTTCATACCTGTTGTGCCAGAAGCCTGTGCCTGACACACTGACCCGGCCACACTAGGAGTCATCGCATTGTGTGTGTCTCACTGGGAACTGGTCCACTGTGGGTGTCCTGGTGGGAGTCAGTGCATCGCTTGTGTCCTGCTGAGAGTCAGTGCATTGCGTGTCTCACTGGGAGCTGGTGTATTGTGTGTCGCACTGGGAGTCACGGCACTGCACGTCTCCTGCTGGGAGTTAGCGCATCACAAGTGTCTTGCTGGCAGCTGGTGCGTCACTGGCGGGCCTTGCCCTGCTGGGAGCTGGTGCATTACGTGTGTCCTGATGGCAGTCGGTGCAGCACACACACTCTGGTGAGAGTCCGTATGTCACGCATTGGCTCTGCCTTGGTGGGATTCAGTGTGTTTTGCACATATTCTGCCGGTCGCTGGTACCTTGCACACTGGCTCTGCCCTACTAGGAGTTGTTGTGTTGCCTGTGTCGTGCTGGGAGTTGGTGTGTCAGGTGTTTCCCACTGAGAGTCTTGGCACTGCATGTATCCTGCTAGGAATCAGTTAGTCCCTTGTGTCCTACTGCGAGCTGGTGCATCTTATGGGGCTCAGCCCAGCCCCACTGGGACCCAGCACATGACAAATGTCCTGCTGGGGGTCAGTTCATCACATGCATCCTGCTGGCAGTCAGGGCATCAGCTGGGAGCTGGTGCATCACACGTTAGCCCTGGCTGGCTGGGAGTCAGTATGTCACATGTGTCCTGCTGGGAGCTAATGGATCCTACGTGTCCTTCTAGAAGCGTGTACATTGCCCTCCCTCCCTGCCCTGCTAGGAGCCAGTGCAGTGTATGCTGACCATTCCTCACGAGAAGTCAGTGAGTCTCACATGTCCTGCTGGGAGCTGGTGCATCACGGGTGTGCTAGGACTCTGTTTTGCTCTCCTGCTCTGCCTCACTAGGAGTCAGCATGTCACATGCTGGCCCTGTCACTATAGCAGCCAGCACATTGCACACAGTGTCCCCTCCTCTCTGTGCTGGTCTGTTGCACAGCAGCCCATTCCTGCGGTTTGGTCTCCTCTCACCCAGTCCAGCAGACGTGATCTCCTGCTCCCATGACGAGGATCAAGGACACCTGGCCACAGCTTGCTCTGCTGAAGACTTCCAGTCTGCAGTGGACACAGGGATACCATGGCACTGTGATCATTTTAATTAATTTATTTTAAATATCTGTAGTGCTGAGGATTAAATGGCATTAAATAAGCACACCCAGCATCCCCGCCATCCTCTGCCACTGTTCCCAGGAGCAGTAGCAGCTGACAGGTGTCTCTCCATGCCTGTCTTGGTGCCAGTGTTGCTGTCCGTCTGTCTCTCTCCCACCCACCGTGCCCTGTCCTCTGGGACCTGCCCTGACAGCCTTGCTGTCTCAGCACTGCATGCCGCATCCCAGCCTTCAGGGATCCTCTGCCTCCACTGCTGGGCCCAACACCCTGCCCTGCAGAAGCCATGGTGGTGGGTGAGGGAATGGCTGTCGGCGGCACGGCTGGGCTCAGAGCTGCCGGTCTCTGCCTTGTCGCTTCAGAGGGGGGGGTGCGCAGCGAAGCAGGGGTCCCAGCCATGCAGTAAGGAGGGATGGCCTCAGTGGGACAGACCCTCTCCAGCCAGGGTCGCTTGCAGTGCTAAGTGGGTTTTGTGGTGGCTGCTACCTCCCCGTGCGTGTACTGTTCCAACACAAGGCATGTAGACGTCCTGTCCCTCTCCTACAGCTGCTCAGGCCCCATGCCCTTCCCTCGGGCCCCATGCCCTTCTCTCAGTCCCCGTGGTTCCCTCAGGGCTGTGGGGCCTTCCCGCTGATTCCTGTTGCCAGCTCCCCATTGCTGTGGCCTTTGTCCCTCAGGGAAGCTCCACACCCCCACACCTGCTAACTCTGCACCTCTAAGTCTTCCCTTCTCTGTCCAGCCCTCTGCTACTCTTGGTGCCTTTCTGATCATCCTGCTTTTCCCCCAGCACCCTGGCTGGTGGCTGTTTTTCTGGGGGATGTGGGAATAAGGCAGCCATCATGTGGGTGGCATTGCATAGAGAGATGCTTGGGGGAAGGACAATGCCATGGGGACTGAAGGAGAGTTCAGCCATTCTGTGGTTCTGGGATTCTTTGGTATAGGGCAGATGATAACATGAATTGAAGCAGCCAGCATTGCCGAGTTGGTGAGAGCTGGCAGCAGTTACATGATGCTTCCCTCCGTCCCCCTCGCCCTGAGCAGCCATGGTGTGGGTAAGATAGGGGCTCAAGCCCTGTTAGTATGGCTCCACCCTTCAAAGCAGCTTTCTTAGCCTCCCTGCAAACTCAGGAAGAGGTGTCAGTACTTTGGGGCCATTCCTAGACTTTCTGGAACTGGAAGGAGAGGAAAAAAAAAACCAACTCATTTTTATCCTGCTGGTGCTTGTTGTTTGACTGCAGTTGGGTGTGGCTGTGTGATGGGGCTGATGGGACAGAGGGGACAGTGGTCCCTTCCAGGGGTCCTGGCAAGCCTCTCTGATAAAGTCCAAGCATGTGTCTGTGCCATACAGGCACCTGCAGGGACCCAGGAGCCGGTCCTGGAGCACAGAGCCATGCAGGGTTAGGCCCTTGCATGCGGCTGACCATGGGCTAGGGAATGCCGGCACCCTGCCTGCCTGCCTGCATTGCACCTTGCCAGCAAGTCGCTGTGTGACTGTCATCCCAGTGCCTGCATCTTCCTCTCCGTGAGTGGGTGCTGGCCTGGGCTCTGGTGTGAGTGGGAACAGAGAGCAAGTGTCTTACTCTTTCCCATGCAGGGGAAAGTTAGTTGTGTGCTTCAGGTTGGTGTTTGCAAGGATGTAATTGCGAACATCAGCCCTTCCTTCTTCTTCCCCCAGTTTTTTATTGCTGAGCATGACATCATATGGTCATACGGTCATCTGTCCAAAGGGATACTCCTTTGGTCAGTTTGGGTCAGCTGTCCTGCCTGTGTCCCCTCCCAATTTCTTGTGCACCCCCAGCCTGTTTGCTGGCTGGGCAGTCTGAGGAGCAGAAAAGATCTTGATACTGTGCGAGTACTGTTCAGCAACAACTAAAACAGCCCTACGTTATCAAAACTGTTTTCATCACAAATCCAAAACATAGCACCATACAAGCTACTATGAAGAAAATTAACTCTGTCCCAGCCAAAACCACTGGGAATTTCAAGAAATAAATGACCCCCTTTCTCTTCAGCTACCTGTTTATGTTTCTTCTTGACTGGAAAACAAGTATGAAGGACTTGTGCAGAGCTGTTATGCTGCCTGCACCACAGTTTGCAGAAGCGAGGTTGTTGCAGTCTCTCGGCGTACATGTGTCGTGGTTTAACCCCAGCCAGCAACCAAGCACCACGCAGCTGCTCGCTCACTTCCCCCCCTCAGTGGGATGGGGGAGAGAATCAGGAAAAAAAGTAAAACCTGTGGGTTGAGTTACTGACAGTCGAATAGGACAGAAAGGAAGAAAATAATAATAATAGTAATAATAGTAACAGAATTGGAATATACAAAACAAGTGATGTACAATGCAATTGCTCACCACTCACCAACCGATACCCAGTTAGTTCCCCACCAGTGATCCATTCCCACTCGCCAGCTCCCCCAGTTGATATACTAGGCATGATGTCCCATGGTAGGGAATACCCCTTTGGCCACTTTAGGGCAGCTGTCCCAGCTGTCTCCCCTCCCAACTTTCTGGTGCCCCTCCGGCCTTCTTGCTGGCTGGGCCTGAGAAGCTGAAAAGTCCTTGAATTAGTCTAAACACGACTGAGCAACAACCAAAAACATCAGGG
>JAVKLA010000042.1:367954-434000 GCA_034782735.1 Sagittarius serpentarius
ATCAGGGTGTTATCAACATTCTTCTCATACTAAACCCAAAACACAGCGCTGTACCAGCTACTAGGAAGACAATTAATCCCAGCCGAAAGCAGGACAACATGCTACTTCTGTTCAGCTGGAGCCCTGGGTCTTCATCTGTGCTACCTGGTGGTCTATAATTAGTAAAAAGGCGATGGTCATTTTAACTTCAACCTCCCTTCATTTGTTTTCTTTGCCCAGCTCAGTTTGCTTTTATCTACGAAGCTGTAATATCCATTTTTGTTTCTAGCTTACGGTGACTAGACCTGGGTTTAACAACCTCCTGCTGTCCCTGAAAAGAATGCAGGAGCTGGAATGCTGGGTTGAGCTGTGGCCATTCTCTGTTGCGTAGCTGCTTTTAATTCCCGAACTTGCTTTTATTTGATCAACGAGTGCCAATTGCAGAGTGCACATGTGATGACCCTGCTCAGGTGACCGCGGCAGCCCAGTGCTTTTACCTTGAGGTCAATCTCAGCTCAGACTAGATTTTAACTGAGGACTGGTGAAGCTCTGCCGATCCAGTTAGCAGCCTCTTGAGCTTGGTGAGACCTGTGCTTGCAGAGCAGCAGCCTCAGAGAGAGCAACTAAGGTAGGTTTGGATATGCTCAAGGCATGAGAGAAAGACTATAGATGCCAGAGAATGGGTCCTGTGTAAAAACCTGCCTGTTGTGCTGAAAAACAACTATTGCGGTGGTGCTGTGAGTAGCAACCAGACTGCTTATATGTGCTCAGGTTGTCACTAGAGGGAGCAGCATGTGATTTTTTTTTTTTCCCCTTAATCTTGAAAAATGACGCTATGCAGATTCCCAGCTGGTGGAGTGGTTTGGCAGGAGGGATGTAGGAGAGGTCCTGCAGTCTCTTTGTCTTCATAAATACAGGTGTTTCTCTAGCTGCAAGGGAATCTCTTGTCCTGCTTAGCCAGCAAGGTCTGGGGGGAGAGGGAGGAGCTAAGCACCTTAAAAAGGTCAGTTTGCTAAGCGCGAATCACTTCCTTGACTCTCCTTTTGGCTCTTGGAAGTACAAAGTTTTGAAGGTGGACAAGGCCCTGCCAAGTGCAGGCACTGTATGCTCTGCGGGGGAGATGGCTGGAATGGGAGAGATGTTGGATTTAGTTGGCTTTGCTGCTACTGTGAATTAACTGGGTTTGCTCTGTCTATAACGGGCCTGGTTTGACGCACACAGCTGCTGGAGAACTCCTTCGAGAGCTCTCTGTTATCCAGATTCTGGTACCATTGCCACTTGCATGGCTGTACTGAGTAGTGCTAAGTTGCATCTCTGTGCCATGCTGTGCTGCAGTGGACACATTCAGAGGTACCCCTCCAGGCCCAGAATCTAAATGATGAGGAGCAAGGGAATAGAGACAATGCAAGGAAACAAAGAGACCATAATGGTATCCTGCCTTGCCTTGAATTGGATAATTCCCCTATGACTAGTTGGTGGGCAGTGGATTACTCAGTGGGAGGAAAGGGGTCTGGAGTCAGTCCTGTGAACTTCGTTCCCTCATTTGTAAAATGATGTTGTGAACATCTGGCTCACACATGGAGCGTGACACTTGGCTCACAGAGGCATATAAATGTTTTCAGATCCTTGAATGGCTGTTGCTGAAATGCGAAGGATCATCATTAATGAAGTCTGCAATAACACTGACGGAGCATTTGTGTTTGCTGCAATTTGTAACTATGTTCTAACACTTGTTAACGAATGCTATTGTGGGTTGCAATGTGACCAAGGAACACTTGAGGATAAACATGACGAAGTGGTTGTTCCTGGTTTGTGCTACTATTTATCACTGCAGGTGTTGAAACATATCATGTTGTGCAGCAAGGCTTTAAATGGGTGAATAGGGTAAGAGGGGAGACTTAGCTACCGCTACTTCCTTTGTGGTTTTTCCATCTGTTCCACTTATATAGCAAACACTGGCAAATGGCACAACTGGCTGATATAAGAAGATCTGTTGTGAAGGGGAGCTGAATATCCATATGACATCAGAAAAATCTAGCTGGTGGGCTGGAGGCTGGTTTTAGACAACATGGCCTGGAGTAACCAAGCTATTCCCGATCAAGAGACCTAGATGAGGACCTGAAGAAGAAGCAAATGTTCATACATAAGCCAAATTGAAGGCATAGAACTGAGATTAATCAAGCAAAGCCCTTCACGGATGAGCAAGGAGCTCATAACTGAACTCAGACATATAAAAGAGGCATACAAGAGGTGGATGCAGAGGCAGGTGACCTAGGAAGAGTATAGGGTTGCTGTCTGATCTTGCAGAGATAGGGTGACCTGGAGTTGAATCTGGTGAGGAGTGTGAACGGTGACAAGAAAGGATTCTGCAGGTATGTAAACAGCAAAAGGAAGACTAGGGGAAATGTGGGCCTGCTGTTGAATGGTGCTGGGGACCTGGTAACAAATGACATGGAAAAAGCTGAGGTACTCGGTGCCTTCTTTGCTTTAGTCTTTACTGGTAGGACCAGCCTTCAGCAATCCCAAAACCCTGAGACCAGAGGAAAAGTCTGGAACAAGGAAGACTTACCCTCAGGTAGGGAGCACTTAAGCAAACTGAATCCAAACTGAGTGCTTAAGAGACTGGAACATCTTTCATATGAGGAGAGGCTGAGAAGTTGGAACTGTTCAGCCTGGAGAAGAGAAGGCTCAGGGGGACCTCATCCATATGTATAAATACCTGATGGGAGGGAATGAAGAAGAGGGAGCCAGACTCTTCTCAGCAGTGTCCAGTGACAGGACCAGAGGCAATGGGCACACAGGAGATTCCATCTGCACAAAAAAACCTTTTCTGCTGTGAGAGTGATCAAACACTGGCATGGGTTGCCCAGAGAGGATGTGGAGTCTCCATCTGTGGAGATATTAAAAACCCATGGGACTCATGCCCCATCCCCGCCGTGCCTATCAGTGGGCATGGAGTCCTGTGCAGGCTGTGACCCACGATGCCTTCTAGATCCTTCTCTGCCCCTTCTCTGCCTGTGGGGCTGACTGACCTGCTGAGGTCTGGCATGATGTATTCACACTGACTCAGTTGTTTCTTATTTCTTTCCTGACTGCATCTCCCAAGTTCTTGAGATTACTTTGAATCCAAAGCCTGTCCTGTGATATACTGGCAGCCTCTTCTGTGCTGGCATCATCTGCATGATGAATAAACCTGCTTCCTTTTCTGTTATCTGGCTGTAAGTAAAAAGGTTAATTAGGATTGACCCAGACCCCATCTCTCTGAATCCTCACTTGATGCATCTTCCATCAGACAGTAAGCTATTTATGACTATTCTTTGAACATGTTTTTTCTAGATATTCTCCCATCATATTGCCATTTGAAGCTCCCTTAACTTGCTTAGGAGACTATCGCCAAACAAATATCAAAAATCTTACTAACATCAAGAGGTGATAACTGTTGTTTTTCCTCATCTACCAAGTTATTTTGCCTGGCTGCCCAGGGCAGCTGGGTTGGTCTGAAGAGGTTGTGTTAGTTCCTGCACCCTTCCTTGCTTGCCCCTAGTGCTTATGGTAATGAAAACTAAGCTAGTGGGTCTGTAATTGCCCAGATTTTCTTTTCTTCCATTTTGTAAAGCACCACTTCATTTGCCCTCTCCGCAGCCTTCTAAGGCTACCTTGGCTGTCTCTGGAGCCCAAAACCCAGCAACCTGCATCAGTGCCTTGAGATAAGGCTTATCAGGCACACCTCATTGGAAACTCTTCACATAGAAAAGTACTCCTTACTCTGCTCTTGCCTTACCTGAGGGTTTAATCTTGTCCTCTTGTAGCTGATAATAGCTGTGCTGCATCAGCTGCTGCTTTTTTCTCACACTGGTGTTTGTGACCTTCAACATGTATCCAAGACATCTGATACCTTTCCAGCTCTGAGCAGTGGACGTGCCATGTCTCCCTCTCGCGACCGATGGGCTTAGAACAGTTTCTCACCCTCACTGTTCTTCCAAAGCTAAGTGTCTTGGCTTTTCAGCTTTGTCCTTTTGTGCTTGTGAGATTGCTTTTAACTGTTGCCTGTTATAATCTAACTTAGTGTCAGTTCATCCTTCTGAACTCCACAAGGATCTCACGGTTCAGCTGTATTTGTCCCTTCCTTTTCTTCCTGCCTTTTCCCTGGCAGTGAGAAAGCTTGTTCAGGGCCCACTTCTTCAACAAACTAGCAGATCTGTCGCTGCTCTTTGTTTCTGTAGTTCACCCTTCCAAGATATTCATTCCAAAACTCAGAGCTTATGGTGGTTTGCCTTTCTGAAATCAGCATTTCAACTTCCCTTGTACCCCTCTGAAGGGTCCCCAACCCTTTTGGGTCAGTCATCCTCATCCATATTGCCGTCCGTGTTTGTGTTCTCTCCAGTCCTCCACAGAGTCACTCCTGAGAGTAAGCCTATCAGCCATATGCACCTTTCCTGTCCCAGCGAATTGTCCTCAGTATGTTCCAGTTTGCCCTTTTGTCCCCAAAGCTGCTTCCCTGCACTGCCGGAACTTTCTGTAGGTCTGAGTTTTCCATTCTCCCCAGACCCTGCAGCCAGCGCCTGTGTTCCTGAAGCACACAGTGTCGCTTGTCCTTCCGGAACAGGCTGATACTTTTCTGGGTTCAGTTTGAGTTCTCCCAGACAATCTGTTGCACGTAGTAAATCATAATTCTGGTCATTTATAAAGCCTTCCTGTTTATTTTAAGCTAGCATCTCCAGGGCATTTGGCAAACTGATGTAAGGTTCCTTGTGCTCCTCCTATAGCAAATGTGGCTCCTCTATTAGCCTTTTCCTTGTTACTGCTGTCTGCACCAGTTGTGCTTCTGCTATAGCCACCCCTGCGAAGTTACCAGGCTGTTTTTTAGGAAGAAGGCTCTTCAAGTCTTTTTTTGTCTCTTATTATCACTGGATGTGGGATGCATGAAAGTCTTCTCCTTCCTGCTTTACCCTGTGGTATGTAGTGGCTAGCTATACAGTTGATACATACCACAGAGCAAAGATGACCTTCCCAGTGCTCATTATTGTAGTGTTGCTAGATCTTCCAGAAGCATGGTCAAACTTAACCAAACTATGGTCCTTCCACTGCGTTGACCAGATGACCTGCAGGGTATTTGGTCTCTTCATACATACGTTCTTATTGCCCAAGAGGATGTTGACATGTAGCTTGTGGCAATGAAGGCTTCTCAAGGTCCCTCTAACTGAGCTGGGGGATTGCAAGACACTTCACATGGAGACGTCTAGATCATGTAGCACAAGTAACTTTTACCCCTGGCTGGCATGGGAGGGCTGTGGTGAAACCCTTTAACCAGGAAATCCTTCTAAAGCAAACCAGAAGCCTTTTTTTTTTTTTGCATTGGTGCTCTTGTTTTTCATTCAATGTAAAGGATATCACGCTGGAATGAAATGGTGTGCAGTTCTGTGGGATTAGCAAAGACACTAGCTACTCTGCTGGTGTTAGTGGATCAGAAAGGCTCCTTTATTGTATGTGGAATGAGTAGAGATAATCTATTGAAGGGCTGGACAAAATCCTTTTTTTACTGTCTTTATAGTTTTCTTTGAAAACCTGCTGATGCTCGGCTGGGTCAGGCCAGGATACACTGTGAGAGGATATCCAGGCCAGTTTCCTACATGCAGTGGGGATTATAGGGCATCTAGTAATTTGCATCTTGGATACAGTGGAGACTGAGATAGTGGTGGGAAGACTTGTGCTACCAGGATGCTACTATGTGCACTTCTTGTCTGCCACCAACTTGATTTGGAAGTCCAGTCTCCATTAACATAGCAAAAGACACACAGGAGACGGAGCTGACTGTCCCAAGGATGTCCATCTTTCTGCCACTACCTTGCTTTTGCCAGAAGGCTTTCCTTCCCTTGGAGTTTTTCCACAGACTTTTTCTGCTTGCTGTGAGTTTCCTCCTATTTCATGATCACTCAATAGCATTCTCCTTTCTAGTATGCCAAGCAAGTTTTAAAGTATGCCCATTTTGCTTGCTATGATGACTCAATCCACTAGATTTTTCTCTTATTCCATTAGAGCATTTTCCCCTTTGCCCTTTTCCTTTTCCTTAATTGAAAGCTTCTGAACTCTTCTTGTAGTTTTCAGTCCTTCACTTGCTTCATCTCTATGTGGCATCCTGTTCTCTGTGAAGGTGCTAAGCATTAGGAAATGCAGTCTATGATCCATAGACCATGGGCTGGTGAATCTGACCTTGATCTAACTCTAGCATAAGGAGAATTTCTGCCATTTTACTGCTTGCTCTTCCTCTAAGGGATCCAGTTACTTTCAGTGCCACTTTGGCTGCATACAGTCACTAACTTCCTAGGTATAAGATCATTTAATGATGACAATGAATGTGTAAAACAGGGCTAGTATTTTAGTGTTGGTGTAAGCAATGAACATTTGTTTGGCTCTTAAGACTGTTAGGTATGAGATGTAAAGCTCTGTTCTACCAAAAGCCATAGAAGTCTACAGAAATAACTGCCCAGGGCCAGAGAGAAGGATGTAGTTGCAGAGGAGACTGTATCTGATGAAAAGAGACCGCTGGCCTGTAACGCCCAGGCTGGGATAGCAATAGAACAGGCACTTCCCAGTGCGTCCGCAGCTTTCCTCGCTGTGCACTTCAGGGCAGATACTCTTTGCAGCACGTCTTGAGCTTGAGGGGTTAATATGATAATGTGAGCTACGCTAAAGCAGTATGCATGATAATACAGTTAGCTCTTCTCCTGACATATATAATCATAGACTTGAGATCAGGGCACCTTCCCTTCAGTCAGACATAGCGATTGCTGGTACCAGTCACAGGTTATAAACTAATTTTGGCAGTTGGCCATAAAACTGCTCCTTTCAGTGAGACACAGAGGCGTCTGGTGTCAGCCTGACACAAACCATTTGACCAGGGAAAGGCATCTCTCCTGGTGGGATTGCAGAAGGGCTGATGCTGTTAGTGAAGGTAGAAGTATAGAGAGAGGGGCTTATAACCCTGCACTAATAAATATTAAATGCCTGTTATCAGGCCTGGCGTTGGCTTTGTGGCCCCAGCTTTTTAGCCTGCTTTGGTGGTTATCCACTGAAGGCAACAGGTTTATCAGCAAGTTCAAGCATGTTTGGACTGCAAGATCTCTCCTGGTGTCTGGCACGTGCAATTATCGTAATCTGCCTTTAAAATCCCACTCCGTACATTGGGTGCCATGACACAGAATCTCTGCCCTGCACCTCTGGTTTGGGTTACTAGCTGCTCAAAAAGGCTTTAATCCTCCTTCCATCTTTGTAAACACTGCAGTGTACTTATTTTCCCCCCCTCAATGCAAAATTTTGGAAGGGTGCCAGAGGCTGTGGGCTCACATGGCAGAAGAGACTGCAGCTGCTTTTCCGGGGAGCAGGGTGGGCTATGCTTATATGAGGAAGGGCAGGTGAGAAGTGAGCGTGGTGGTTGTTTGTCTCTGTGCTGCGCCACTGCCGTTCAGTGCTGGTGGCAGACATGGGGAGCTGTGTCCACCAGGAGGGTGGGGGATGGGTCACCAGGGTCACCAGGGAGGTGGGGGATCTCCGTCGTTGGAGATTCCCGGGTAGTAAGTGCAACAAAACCACTGCAGTGGTGAGGAACCTGAAATTAAATGAGCAGGTGTTGTAATAATCTTCTCTCAAATGGACTCTCTGGTCCTTGAATCACCACGTTTGTTGATAATTATAGCAGTTTTGCCAGGATAGAAAATGAAGGATCAACCTCCTTCTGATCTCTTGGCTTTCAAAAGATGAGTGTGCACTCTGCTCAGGCAGTTCATTTAACTGTGTGCTCCCAGGGAGTTCAGTTTCACTTCCCATATCCAAACCAGGGATTAAGAACAGGGTGGTAATTGCTGTTGGTCCACCTCATTTCAGCAGCTTTAAAAAAGGAAACCGGGGGAAAAAGATCATACTTTTGATAAGGTTTTGGGTTTTTTTCCTGGCTCACTGGCACAGGAAGCCAAAACAAACCAGTATGGAAAGAAGCAATGTGTCTTATAAAAAACAAACCAAATCACAGAACCCCACCAAAGCTAACAGGTTGCTAATGAAGCTTCCTGTCTGAACGCGATTGTGCTTGTCTGTAGTAGGGCACCTGGAAGGTATTTTCATTGTTTTCCCTTCTTCCCCGTGTCAGGGAAGATGGTATGTTTATTTCTTTCCATCTCAGGGTGTGAAGCTCTAGGAATGCTTGGGAGAGCTGTCCTGCTGCTGCTAATGCCGTAGTGGTCATTTCCATCTCAGCCCAGAGCTGCTGGACTTGCCCCGTTGAGAGGATCACTGGCTCTTAGGACACTTCACCAGAAGCAAATGCTTCCAGATAGGGTCAGTAGCCCACTGGGAACAGACCGAACCAGTTAAGAAATGATGCTGTGCTCTGCCAGAAGAGTTCAGTTTGGATAATTACAGCAGGTCATTAGAGAACAATAGGAGTGGAAAGTACAGATTAAGCCACCGAATTTCTACTGTATATATGTTATGCAAGGAAGGAATATAACAGTGTCATAGGGACTCATGTAGAAAAGACATTTCAGACAGGCTGTGGGCAGCAGAAAATTTGGATAGAACTGCTCGGAGATCCAGACTGGTCTGAGCCCAACAAAGGGTTATTTTGGAGCTGGTGAGTTGGGTAGGGGCTTCTTTCTTTTCTCTCAAGACTGACAAACTTTACCATTGCTGTTTATTCCAGAAGGCAAACTTTAATTGTATGAAGTATTACAGATACAGTTTCTTGGTTGTTTAGCCAGACATCCATTCCCAGTCTGGTAGAACAGTGTGAGATGTCTGCAAGCTGATTGTCACTGTGCTCTGAGTATTTGGTTTAGTCTCCTCCTGTGAGCTTCTCCACCACAACATGTTCTTGGATCTTCGCTCTGTGTGTGAGGATGTGAGGAGGGGCTTTGGGTCCTTTGACTCTCTCTGGGAAAGAACCTTAACTGTGTGGACTAAAGAAGGATGTAGTTGTCTTGAATGGAAAATGGCAGGACCAGCATTAGGCGCTTTACAGCCTTCCAGCAAGCCTTCTTGCACAAAAGCTTGGATTTATCCCAAGCTAAAAGCATAGCTCAGCCATTAAATTATATACCAGAAACACAGTCAAGGGCCTGAGGGACGTGTTTATATATGCTTTGATTTGAGGGACATGGTACTCAGGTAGAAAGCTTAGATATGCTAGCTGCTCTCTGTACTTCAACCATACCAGCTCACCGTTATACAAGACACGTGCACCTGCAATGGTGTAAAACACTTTGATTGTCCTTAGTCCCTGTTTCCAGGCCTGTCTTTTGTTTCTGGCTTCTCCCCGTATCCTGGATCCAGCAGCTTGGAGGAGAACACACATCCGTTTGCCTGGTGAGCTCGGGTTCCTGCCTACTTGTTAGGCCTCCTGCCTGCAATGTTGACATGCCCAGTCATCATCTTCTTGTAATGCCTGTTTAGCCTTGTTTGCTGTCTAGGACTTTCTGAGCTCATGATGGCATCTCCCGGGGCCAGTGCTGGCAAACCATAGTGTTCAAGTTGTCTCTTTTCATCAGACTTTCCAGGCAGTCTGCAGGAGACCTGTGCAGAGAATGAGCCTTGGTGGACTGGCAGAGATGCAGATAGAAAGAAAACTATGTGCATGTTCTGCTGAGCTGGGAGATGTCTCAGGGGGTCTGTCTGTTGTCTCAGATGCTGCTGCTCAGCGAGATGCTCGTCAAGTAGCACATGAGTACACAGTTTGAAGGAGGACAGTGATAAGCAATACCGCAGGATGTGTCCCTTCAGGCCAGCCCAAAGGGCACAATTAGTTCCAGAAACTCCCGAGGCATTACAGTAAGGGGAATCTGTTCTCCTGAGAGCTAGATAAACAATTTCTACATTATCTCAGTTTGGCAGTCTTTTGCTCAGACCAAAAGAAGGTATTGCTTACCGTACAAACTAAGACCTTGATCAATCTCTTATTCCAAGGCAAATTGTGGGTTAGCTGTGAAGAGGGAACGGCTGTTGATTTGGAGTCTGGTACAGCAGGGTGAACTGGAGCTTGGTTTTCTGGAAAGAGGAAGCACGGGGAAAACTAGCACTAGCTTTCTAGGGCCAAATTCAATGCCAGTGAGGGTGTGACAGGAGAAAGGATACAGATTGACCCCCGTTGACTCCTTGGTCCATTTGGTCCTGAGATTTTTAGCTACTTTCAGTTGGCCTATGAGCACAAAAATGATGTCATGGTAAAGGAATTGCTAAGCCAGAACTGCCGCCTCATGTGAAGTTATTTAAGCGTATCTCATGATATATTTTTATGTGTCGGTAATTATCATCCATACCCAGATTGCCCTACTTATGCTTTCCTCTTGTGTCGTTACTTGTTCATGCAGGATTGTTTTCCCCGGGGCGTGTCATCAAATACATTATAAAAGTAGAAGACACTGAAGTGTGTCATATATAACCTTTTGCATTTTTTTTATAACTGGCTTGTATGCAATTAGCATAAAATACTTTAGCATCAGAAGTTTCCTAGAGGAAGAGATCAAGTGGATTTGAACAGGCTCTGAGTCCCACTGTCCCAGGTAGAAATTTCACTAGGTGAGCTCACATCAGTGCTGCAGGCAAGGCTGAGCAAGCAAATTGAGGAGGGCAAGCAAGGGAATGTGGTAGTTTTCAGAAGACTGTAAGAAAAGCACTGAACTGAATTCAGCTCCGGAGTGGATTGGACATGTCCTAACATATTGATCAGGAGACAGTAAGAGGCTGCTTACTAGCCGCCTTTCTCAGCAGTGCTGTTGATTTCTTTGTGCTTTCTCAGAAATTGTTAGGTTCAAACAGCCCCTTTCTGCACAAACCTGGCTGTATAGCAAGTGCATGCATACAGGTGCCTGGCTCTGAAGTGTGTTACGCAAGCTGGGTAGAAAATGCAGGTGTCAGAAGAGATGCTTCCATTGAGACTAGAACCAGAAAGAAGCAGAAGACACCGTGGGGGAGGAGAATCTCTGCTCTGGGGACTGCAGGTATTCCCAGGTCCTTTAAGATGGAGGAGGTGCCGTTACCTGTCCTGCAGGCCCCATGATGGCTCTCCGGAAACAGACATGGTTTGTGAAGAGATGCTGTAATACTGTAGGTTTCTGCTCTGTCAGGATGCAGATCTGCGCACCCATTCCCAGGCCATCAGCTTGTCTGGGAAGGGTAATGGAGCTTGTGTGGACTGTGCAGAGGCCAGATCGACACTGGGTCAGTACTGAGGCACGCAACGCAGCTGTGAGCTGCCCCGAGGAGCGGCAGAGTGGACCATCTCATTTTGTTGCAGTTCTGGGCTGACAGATTTGCACTGACCACGCTAATATCTCTGTCGTCCCAGCTGTTAGCCCGGCCCGACATCTAAATGGTATTCTCACTTCCTTGCCCCAGCATCCTTCTCCCTGTGCCTGCAGGTCTGTCTCATTGGTACATCTTCCAGCTGGCTGCACAGGCTTGCAGCAGTTACACTAGCAGCTGAGATGATACTGAAAAATTGCTCTGTAGGGTTGGGCACAAGTCCCTCCTTCTGTAGCTCTATTGACTTTGGTGTGTTGTGTAGGTGGTGGGTGTGGGAAGAAAGTTACCTAGAAATTCGTCCTAGAAGAAACTGTTCATGAATGTTGGGGCCAGTGGACCCTGGCT
Source organism: Sagittarius serpentarius (assembly GCA_034782735.1). NCBI lineage: Eukaryota > Metazoa > Chordata > Aves > Accipitriformes > Sagittariidae > Sagittarius > Sagittarius serpentarius. The sequence continues at coordinate 379,571 of JAVKLA010000042.1, forward strand.
TGTTTCAGGAAGGTCTGATAGGTGACAAGCATTGCAATTGGTCTTCAAGAAAGTTTCCCCATCAGGAAGAGAGTTGTTTAGGGCTTTATTGGACAGCAGTTAACAGCTGCAGCAGCTTTTGTTTCTCTGCTCTCTCTTGTTCCTCTCCAGAACAGCCCCAGGCTTCTGTGCTGTCTCTCTTACTCTTCCTCCATCTTTTCTTTCCTGACCTTAGCTTGTTCTTCTCTCTCTAACATACCCTTTTCTCTCGCATTAGAGAGCTGCTTTTTGGAGGAAAATCATCACCTGCAAGGCCTGTGGGCATTTCTGCAGAGACACTGAATCCTTTGGTGTTTTGTGGAGGCATCATTTCTTTCCCTCCAGGCAGCCACACTTACTCCAGTGAGTAGCAGGGTTAGAGCCTTCCTGGGCACATGAGAACCTTTGGGCCTGGCTTTCTACCTCCGCAGTTGCTTACAGGGCAGACCTTTCTGACTGCCACAACATCTGCATTTCTGCCCATGTGCTTAAATGGAGTTGAAATCAGACAGGAGAGTCAGAAGTTTCTGAAAGGAGAAATAAGGACTCATGCACTGATCAAGCAGTTTAATTAGACCTGTTTCTTAGGTAAAAAGGCTGAAATGTTTTTTCTGGTTTCTAGAAATGCAAAGTTATTCCTTATCTGAATGTAGGTCCAACCACCAAATCTACTGTTTGCCAATGTAGAGCAGTTCTGCCAGAGGAGAGGCTTGAACAGAACTAAAGGGTAAGGGGGAATTTGGAAAGACCTAGAAAAGTGCCCTGATGAAGGCACTGATCTACTATTGGTCTGCGTGCTCTAATAGTGGCAACCTTGCTACTGCAGGGAGTGCTTCATGGATCTGGGCCCACATGGGATTGCTTGTGTTGGTTTTGTTCCCACACTGACTGAACGTTGTAGCCTCCAAGACCTGGCATCTAGATTAACCAAATGTTCAATTTGGGGCCTCCCTGCTTCACACCCAAATGTCTGTGGCAACAAGCCTGGGTAAGGATTTAAGTTCCTGGCCAGTTCCCTTCAATGGCGTGCTTTGGGTAGCGTTTGGCCCCAGTAAATGTTGGTGGATCCTCGTCCACCTATTGGGTATTGGAGTCACATCAACCCTTGCTTTCCTCCTGCAGGGATCTGTTGTAGAGCCACATGGGTTAATCTGAATAAACTTTGCAGCTGCTCCAGGCACACAGCTCTACCACCACAAAACAGAAGCTTTCCCTGCCCATGGAGGAGAACTGCTTTTCTCGCTCCAGATCACTGGGGCTGGCCTCAATATCCCTATTAATGATGTCCTGTGAGTGGCAGAGCATGATACTCCCATGAACATCTGGGAGGAACAGGTTTCGACTTCCAGAACAGCTCCATGATACCTACCTGGCACTGGTTTTTGGCCATTGTGTTTCCTAACTGAGACTGCACCGCGTGTGCTCTGGCCTGGGACCTGCCATCAGTTTGCTGAGAACACAAGATGGGGTGGGTATCGTGGGGAATCTGCCAGGTTCCTGCCAGGAGATGTGCTGCAAACGTTAACTCTCCTTGCAACTCTGCTGAACCTTTTGCACAAACTCTGTGTTTGTCAGTTAGTGTTTGCTGGGGCCAGGCTGTCCCTGCTGTGAGGAACCTGGCCTAGGTGGAATTTGGAAGTGTCGTGTGATCTGCGAAGGCCAGGTGGTCCTGATGCAGGCTGGAGGAAGGCAGTAAGGACACATATATGTACGAGTGTGTGTAGGGAAGTTTGGCCCTTCATTTGGTGTTGGATTTCTCTGGCGAAATGAGACATCTTGCCCTGTGGGTTCTGCAGATGAGGGATCATCTCCGTAAGCTACTTCTGCAGGAGTGAATACCATGGTCTGGGTGCAGGGTGCTGGCTGAATTTGGGGTCAGGAACCTAGAGATGAGAATGGAGGTAGGTGCGTCATCTCCAGGGAAAGCTCATAACAGCAGAACCTACTGGTTTGGCACAACACAGCCTTTGCCTTCTGACCCTCCAGTAAATACCATGCCATTGTATGATCTGGAAAACCTCCTCTGATTTTTTTTTTCTTAGTCCCCATAAGAGACTTAAGCCTCCTAAAACGTGAGCCTGTGTACCCCCACCTTGGCTTGCTGTTGTAAAGTGTCCTGAGTGCCCAAGTGGGAGCACTTAAGTGGTCCTAGCCCAAGTGGGCTAGTGACACTCCAGCTCACCTCCCAGGTTCGTTCCCCACCTCACGGCCCATGGGCTACGTGAAGAACATGTGGAAGAGCTGCAGTGGATGGTGGGACCACAGGGTGGTTCTCTGAATTTGACTGGTGGAGCTGCTTGTTAGAGACCCCTGTGGGTGACCTCTGGGGGCCCTTAGGAGAGGAAAGCATGAGTGGGAAAAGACAAGGGAGATGCCAGAAGAGATTCTGAAGTAAACTGGCCTGTAGGGAAAAAGGAGACCTGAACTGGATGGCGGGAAGCTCATGCTGTGTAGAAAGTGATGTGACTGCACTTTTCTCTGGTTTCTGGACAGTAAATGGAGTGAACTGAAGGGGGCAAGCTTAAAGCTCAACTTCACAGTATGAAGAGAAAGCAAAGTCCTGGGTGGAGAAGGGGTCTGGGAAAGAGCCTTCTAGGAGGAGGGGAAGTAACTTGCCATGGTGGGCTGTGCTGTCAAAGAGAGCCAAGGTTTTAAGGAGATCTTTAACTCATTTCCCATGTGATAATTCCAAATTTTCTATTTTTTTAAATTTAAATTTTAAATTGTCCATATTTAAGTATCCAGGCCTTGGATAATCTCTTTCCTTAGTTCTGGCAAACACCAGGGCCTGTGCTGCTTTCATCAAGTCTTTCTTTTATACCACCGTCCAGAAACTTAGCTTCCCAGATCTCTTCCTGGAGATTCCCAGTTGAGTCTAGAACATCTTCATGCTCTGCTCCTAGTGACCTGAAATCTGACCTGGGCACTGCATGGAAGACCTCTCTTCATACCTGGAGAGTGCTAGTGACTCTCTGATAAAAGATGGAGTTGGATTTAACTGCCAGGCCTAATAATTTCAGTGGTAGTCGTTAAAGATTTCCCTTCAGGATGATCCCTTTTACGCAGGGTTCTGTTTTGCTGCATTAGTTGCATGGGTTCCCTGCCTGGGCTGCAGAGGCCCTGCCTGTCACGGTCCTGACACCCCAAAGACATGCAGTTCAGTGGTGCCGAGGTGCCTTGCCCCACCAGAGCAAGTGGCTGAAGCACTCTAAGAAGTCTAACTGTGTAGCCACGGTTCTCCCCAGACCGGACCCACAGCCTGAGGCTCTGGGACCTGAACAGAGACGCTGAGGGCAGATTTTTGGGCCTGCATGGTAGGATGCTGGTATACCAAGCAGAGTTGAGATCTGATGCAGAACTGACTCAGTATGTGTCTAGGGCATCACGTGAACCTTAATGTTACAGTGCCACAAGATGTAAAGGGCTAATCCTGCCACCCTCACTGCAGGAGCAGGATCTTGTCCCTATGGCTGTTGACCTGAAGGAAAAAGTTTTGCTGGTACCTCCACCTGCCCTCAGTTAGCACTGACAAGGCTTTTCAAGGCACCTGTTAAAGAGGGTCTGTAACTCCTTAGGAATTCCTTTTGTTCATAATCCTCTCCCAAAAGAGCTCATTAAAAAAGGATAAAGCTACAAACAAGTAATTAATGCTGATGAGCAGAGCTGTAAAAAAAGGACAGGTCTAAGCTAAAGGGTGTGTTCTCCCCTTGATATAGCAGAATTTTGTGCTGTCAACGTCTAATAGTCCAGTACAAGATTCCCAAACCTCTGCAAGAGTGTCGTAATGTAAGTAAATCTGCTTATCCTCTGCACAAAAATGCATTGATCTAAAGCAAGCAAGAGGCTGTATTTTTACTGGATGATTGAGAAAATCCAGTCCTAAGCCCTCTGAGGGCTAGGAAGTGGTCTTGTTTCTGCACTCTGTATGCAGGTAATGGGGATAGAAGTAGCGGGACAAAATCCAGGGAGAACTTGGCAAAGGAAAGAGAGGTCTCAGCGTGTGAATGACCAATGAATGCATCATAGTGCTAAGGATGAATGGTTGTGTCTAATGTCTATGCACACCTGGATCATGTTCAGCAACATACTTTGAGAGCAGTAAATTTATCTTGGCAACTTGCTTTATTTAGCTGCAGCATGCAAATGTGAGGCTGCTCCTGCCTTTCACTCCTCATATGTCAGCGTGACTTTGAAGTGACAGATTTCCCCAAGATATGAAAGCGTCAACATGCCATGAGCAACAGCCCGGAGCTCAGATGAAGCTGGAGGTGGTGATTTTTCTCTGCATGTATTTATCTGACTGCAGAGAAGCATTTTTCACCCTGTTCGACACATGCTTTTGAAACAGAGGCCGAGCATAGTGCTTTGGGAAATCCCCTCCTTAGACAGGCCTCTCCTGTGCGGGTGATAGTCTCTGCTCCTTTATTTTTAAGTCTCCTGTGCCAAAGGTTTTCTCTGTCTTCCACTGACAGATGGAGACAAGGAGATTTTTAGCCTCGTTGCTCGGGCTGGAGGGAGGAAGGAGCCAGACTTCCCGCCAGGTTTAGTCTTTGGGTGCCTTCGCTCCCCAGGACAGGAGCTGCAGTTCACCCAGCAGCACTGACTCCGCTTGGGTTGCTAAGGCCGTGTGTATGGGAGCAACATGGCACACACGCTCTGCTACATTAGCAAGGCAGGCTGGATGGGACATGAGCTTCTAGGCACAAGCTCCTGCTTGCTTCAAGGCATGGCAATGTTCCTCTGTGTGGAAATGGCCCTTCTTTGATTTCCCAGCCCTCCCCTGCTGCCTGTCACGATGGCTGCCAGCTCCTCCCGTCTGCATTGCTCCAAGGAGCCCGCTGGAGAAGGCAGCCTGGGTAGCTTGGCATCGAGACAGCGGGGTTAGCAGCCGCCTTGCCAAGTGCTTTGCTTTTGTCTCCATGGCTTGGGGAGGTAGTGTGATTTGTGCTCTCGGTCACTGACAGGTCTCGGCTGACAGCTCCCTCCTTTTGTAAAAATTGCTTGCAGAGCAGCTAGTTGAGACATGACAAAGTTTTGAAAGAGGGAATTTCGTTTCCCATACGGTTTCATGAGAAAGGTCACACTGTTCCACCCCCAGTGCCACTCCGGGTAAACTAAACACACACAGCTGCGCTTGCCGCACAGGGTGAGACAGCCTGATGCAGGGCAGGATACGCACGCCAGGGAAAGGGTCGGGCTGGCACCAGGGGCTTCGGAGAGCAACGTGGGGCTGGGGCTACTGCTTTACAGGGTGGGCCTTGCATAGTAGCTCTGGGCAGGACTGTGGCAGAACATCAGCTCTGTATGGCATTGTGTACCTCTGGAAAGGCTCCAGGCTGTAGACTAAATTGCACTAGATCCCTGTAGTGCCCTGGCAGCGTGCAATGAAGATTTCACCTGTGCAACATCTGAGTATCAGCAAACAAAAAGCCCTGATGCTTCTCTTACCTGGCTGATTTGGCATCAGCATTGCCCCTTGATTTCCGTAAAAGCATGCGTATTTTGAATGGCTGTAACAAAAGAGGAGAAATGGGCTCTGATGGTGTTTGGCCCCTATACTTGGCTCATTTTCTGAATCTTTACTTGAGCAGATGTCTGTCTGTAAATCAAAAAGTGCTTTCAGCTTACACTTGCAAACAGTCCCACTTGTGGGGATACTTGTAGGTCAGCTGGTACTGCTTTGCCCCACTGTGACTCCCAGTAAGCAGATCCTTGCCTTGTGCATAGCTGCACTGGCTCCCAGAGATCGATTTGACATCAGTAGTTGTTCCTCACAGTGACTTGGTCTGGCATGGAGTAAGTGACGGCAGCAGCACTGGGCTCAGCAGCCACATGGGAGGATTTCCATTCACTAGCAGAAGTGGTTCCCGCAGCATGTATGCATGACATCTCCCTGGATGCAACAGGGGCATCCATCCAAGGCAGCAGAGAGGCTTTGAGTCGAGGTGCTCTCTGGCCAGGAGGTTATTGCTACAGAGACCTCAGGGTTATGGCAGTGAAGTCTGACAGTGTTGGGTCTGGGAAAGACCTGTTTCCTTTACTACCCTGCTTGGGGGAGGAAGGGATTTTTGTAGCAAGCTGCTACCTGCATTGCAAACCTCCAACAGACGCAGTGCTCTGCACTGTTTTTGGACTCATGCATGCTGCTTTTTCTGGTGGTGACACCAAGAACAACCACATTAAGTCCAAAATAACTGCAATGTGCCTGCCTGCCAAGCCCCATCCTCTAATACTTTGCTACAAGCCTGTGGTCTCTCTGATGGTGTGGTTTTGGGCCCGTGGTGCTTTTGTGTTCATTGTACTCAGAAGCATTTAGATTCTGTTTGGCTGAAACATGAGGAATAACATCACAGTCTCTGCTTGTGAATTTCGTTAAAATGGTGGTTCTCAAATGCTTGTCTGCTCACCGCTGCTGGCTTCCTCTTGCTTCCAGTTGCTTAGTTGCCTTAAAAGGCAGCAGAAAATTCTCCGTGCTTTCCCAATGGCACATTTTCCAGATAAGGTGTGCCCAGAGGGCTGTTAACTTTCTGTGAATGAAAGCAAAGAGACCTGCTCCAAAAGGAAGAAGATGTTCTCTGGGAAGTCCCATTGATTCAAGAGAGGCTCATCTGAGAGCCAGTCACTGGTGTGCGTGCGCATGTGCGCACGCGCGCATCTATGTGTGTGCCCTTTGCATGGTTCGCTCTGTTGTTAAAGAGCAGGAGCTGAGATGAGCATCAAGGCTTCAACGCTTTGAGCATCAGTCATGTTCCACAGCTGAATACTTAGGTGCTGTGATGAGAAATCTGTTTGTCTTACCTAATTTGACAATCCACAGTCAATTGAATGCAGCTGTGTATTGGTGGGTGAGCACAACCCAGAATGCTCAAGGTGATTTCTGCCTTTTGGTGCATGCAGCAGCTCTGCTTCCTTTCTGGGGAAATTCTTGTGAGGAGAGGAAGGAGGAGGTGAAGTGTGAATGAAATGTAGCTTGGCTCCTTTAGCAAGACTAGAGCTAAGGGATTGCAGTGCTCAGAGCTTCGATGACTGTAAAGGGGACGTGTGTGAATCGGAGAGCTCTGCCCAGGATGTCAGGATTAGAAGTGATTTTTATGCAAAGGAGAAGATGACTCACGTATATTTGAATGATCAGTTAAAAATTGTTTTTTCTTCTGTATTGAGTACTGGTGTTAAAATGTACCAAGACTTTAATGCTGTCACCCAAATTGTGAGCTGTACAAGCATGCAACTGATACTACATTTTTGTCCATCTCACCAGAAAAGCGTGTCGGTTTACATGTTCTTAGGACCCAAGGGCTGTTACAACCCAGATGAATGCAGGTCTGAGACCAGCGTTGGCTTCCTCCAGGAAGAAGAGGCTTTGTTAACACTTCTGAGCCAGAGCGGTTCAAGTGTTGTGTCTCTGGGTTGGAGAGGGAACCATCTCCCAGTGCGGAGAGGCTACTGAGCTGCTCTGCAGGCCCTGCTGGGTGTTCTGTACTTGTGAAGCTGTTCCTGTGGTTGTTAGGCCTGGACAAATGAGATCAAAACCTGGGTATCTTAGTCTAGTGTCCCCCTTTCTCAATGAAACTTAGCTCTGTTGAGTAAAGCCCTAAGCAGGGCATCTGCTTTGGGTGGTGGAAGAGACACCTCACTGTTTAGCAGGCTGTGCCAAAGGTACCAGCTGAGCTCTACAGCACAGGCCTGTGCCGGGGGGAGCTGAAGGAGTGATGCCCACTGGAAAGGAGCAGGGCTTGGTGCTGCAAGCTGTGTGTCCTCGTCAAACATGACAAGTGGGCACACATGCCCACAAAAACGCTGGTGCAGAGGCAAAGGCCCTTTGACTACTGCCAGCCAAGCAGAAGCAGGATGGGAGGTGGCTGGGCAGAGCTGCGGGTATTGTCACTCAGGTGTAACATTACTAGAATTGTGTGGGCATCTTCAGCTCCCACTGGGCATGTTTAGGCAGATGGAAAATAAAACCAAAGACAAATGAAATTCCACAAGAGTGTATAAATCGCAGCACGATCCTCATAAAACGAGCTCAGCAGCACTCGGCAGAAATGCCCCCAAACCCTGCTGTTGCATGGCTGGTAAGGTTTTGTATGGGGAGCCTTACGGAAGACATTGTCTTGGAGGAGTCAGTGATCTTGAACATGCCGTGTATGCTCTATTGCGCCTCATATGTAGGGCTTGGGAAACCTGTATGGTATTAACATAATCTGTAACTTATTATTCCTTTGGAAAGGAAAACTCTATGTGGATCAAGAGGTGAAAGCAGTGATTCTGATCGGGAGCCACTGTGCATGGCAAAGTCAGCGATCCATGTCAGAGTGACCCTGAGTATGCCCAGGCCTGTGCTGTGCTGGGTGTCCAGCGTGGCCTTCAGGCTGGGCTGGGCTGTGCCGCACAAATCCTGCGGCTGCAGGACAGATGCAGCCAGCTCATGGTAACGGAGGAGCCCGCGGGCAGCTCCCACTCCATACCGGTGATTACACCACCTGCATGGCCTTGCCTTTACTTAACTGTGCAGCAATGAGCTCTCATGTGAACGTCCTTTCTGTCTGACAGTACACATGGTGAACACAGTTGTTTTCTTGTAAGAAAATAATAGCTCAGATGACCAAAAAGGAGATTCTCTCCAGGGACAGGATCTGTGCAGCCTCATAGGAAAATTCATCCACTGTCTGTCTGATGCTGCACAAATGCAGGGCTCCCTGCATCTGAAGGGATGTAAGATTTACTCGCTATCAATATTTCTCTTTAATTCTATCTTATTAAAGCAGCTGTTTAATTAAGGGATTTGCTATTGGGCTTTTCTTACTGAGATCAAGAAAGAGCCCTGCACCTGCTCTCCCTCTCTCACCTCATCTGGTGCAGAACAGGTTTTATAAAAACACAAACAAGAACCCTATCTTTATATTTTTCCATGTGATCTGAAAGCCGTTTGCTAACAAGCCTAGAGGGCTGTCATGCACAAAAGGGTTGGGGATGGTTCAGCTCTGGCTCTGGAAAGTATGTGTTAAGAGTCCTGGCTTTTCAGAGGATTTGGCCATCCAAATGGTGGAAAGGGAAACCAGGTGAGTTTGGGTGAATTTGGGCCTGGCATTGCCCTTTGCATAGGGTGAATGTCATCTAGCTGGACGAGAAGTCAGGGAGCCTCTTAGGACAAGGGGGTGTTCAGCAGCCCAGGCCTCAGCTCAAAGCAGTACCAAAATGAGGAGAGGAAAGCCAAGTTGTGATCCCCTGCAGAAGGGAGTCGGGATGCTCTCCTGGTTGTCTGCTAAACTGACTGGGAGCTTCAAAACTTCATGGGAGGGCAGACGGGACCTTGGCTAGCTCTGGGAAGTTCTTACTGGAACAAAGCAGCACCTTAATTTCATTTAGTGAAAGGGGATGGCCTCAGGGTCTGTTTGCAGTTTGCAACCCCTGTATCTCCCTGGGCCACCCAGCCTGCCCACCCTCCTGTCTGTACAAATCAGTTGGGCTGATCTTGCTTTTGTATCCAGCAGTTCCACTGCCACTTACACAGAAAAGCTGTGCCCTGCTTTGACTGACCAGACTGGGATTTTACTCTCAGTCATTTGAACTGCAGAGAGGTCATAACCTGCAGAGAGCTGGGGTGAGGATTTTGGGAGAGGTCTGATCACCAGACTGTCTCCTGCCGCTCCTTGTTCTGTGTCACTTATGAACTCACCTCTGTGTGCCTGGGGGGAAATAAGGCCACAAATGACACGGGTCCAGAGAAGCAATTTATAGCAACCCCCCAGATGTACGTTGACGGCCATACCACCAGCTCACTACATGAATAAGAGTGTTTCAAACAGGCACCCAAGTCTTTTCAGGGTCTCAAGAAATCAGCCTGCAGGACCACCTGAGTCAGCATTGCCTACTCAGCCCTGTGTACGTACGTGGAAGGACCATGAACTTCCCCATCTAGACAAAGGCTTTGGTCATGCCACAGCTGCCTAGGTAATGTGCTTTTGGCAGTGTGCAGCTGGGGCTGAAAACTTCCTGGGGCTACTGGTGTGAGTGTCCAGTGCTGCTGTTGCGAGTCAGTTAGAGTTTGATCGGCTGCATGCTCTCAAGAGTGCCTCTCCTGTTCGTTAGCAATTCCATCTCTGTGGTGGCTGGACTTCTTTTTGGTGTGTGTAGGCTGCCCTACAGGGAGAAGGTGCTGGCAGCATTTTAAGTCAAGCTTGATTTGATTTACACCAAGTGCCAGATTGGCTCTGTAGCTGATGGGGACTGAAAATGGATTGCACTTCCCTCATGTGCTAAACATAGTCTCTCTCAGCCAGACTCAAACTCCTCCTTTGACTGCCCTTGCACACCCTCTGTCTTCACCACTCAGTGAGCTCATGCTCTCAGTGTGGGATGTGGATGCTGGAGTCCCAGCAGGTCTATAAAGTACGTGCATTGTCAGGCCAAAATACTTGATGGGACTCAAGCATCCACATCCCTCACTGAAATATCATTGATGACCTGGGACTAGGCATACCCTGCTTCCATTCCTCCCCTCCAAAGCACAGGCTTAGTCCTTTTTTCTGCCTTGTCTGTTTGTGCTGTAAGCACATTGGATCTACACAGCCCCACCTGAAATCAAAAATCCTTTGGAGCTGTTAGATGTTCCCATGATAAACCAGTACCCTGATAACAATATAGCTCTCCCCAGAAATTATTGCTGTGTCCCCAAACTCTTTCCAGCAGGTGTATCTCCAATACCAGTGATCGACTGCCTTCAAATCTGTTTTTTAAATGCAGGTTTCTGAGTCATCTTGTGCTGTAGTAAAATGGGCTGTAGCACCAGGAAAGATACATTCTCCCTGTGATGGTTAGGCACATATGCTGCTCTGGGATCTAAGCAGGTGCTTAACCACTATGTGAATAGAGATCAAGGGCAGATAAAAGGGTGTTTTCGACTGTCTTGCTCTCAGTGGATGCAGCCCTCAAAATCTGACCCCAGGTGGCAATATTTCAACTTGCACTGATTGCTGTTACTGCTTTTTGTCACAGAGAAATGCAATAGAAAAGACAACATCAGGCTTCTTTCTGTAACTTCTTCGTAGTTTCCTCTCCATAATGCTATTGCCGCTTCCGGAACATATTGTTAAAATTACCCCTGACACTTGGTTTACCCATTGTCATAACACAGGATTTGATGAAGGGGAGCTTTGCAATGGCTTGTTGCATCTGAAATTCATTAGAAGGTCTCATCTTTTTGGATAATGAAATTACCTTCATAGCAAGGTGCTTCAGAAGAGACAAAATCCTTAAGGCTTATGAGGCATAATAGGGTCCTTGATTCCCAGTGTTTTCAGAGAGCTGCAAACCCTGCAAGACTGGGGAAGGAACTGGCAAATTCCCAGTGCCAGTCAAAAAGCACCTGTTCAAACATTTCTTCTGCCCGTTGTCTGCCAGTGCTGAGTGCTCCAGGGGCTCTGCAGCCCTTGGCTTCATGCGGGGTGGTGAGAAGCTGGCAGAAAGGCTCTCCCTTTCAGTAGGGACTTATGTAATATATTCAAGTTCTTCTCATGTGTGTCCTACCCTTTGCCCAAGTAACTTCATGCTCAGAGAACAAGTGCACAAGTGCATAACCTCTAGAAAGATGCTTTGGAAGAGATCACTCTCTTTTAGGGTTGGTCTGCACTGGGGAGCAATTAGATGCGCTCTTTATTGGTCTTTATTTCATAACCTTCCCTGGGACGTCTGTTCTTCAATCTTGTTCTTTTTGCATCCTGCAACTGGTGTTGCAGCAAAGAACGGTGGTGTGACTTGCAAGTATCACTTTTTCTCATGGTTTTCCCTGTTCCTGGGGTTGACGGGTTTGTGGAAAGACGGATGCTTATCCCCAGTGAATCTCAACAATTCCCAAAGTGCTGGTTGAAAGGTGAAACCAAGTTGCGTGAAATTTCCTGGCAGAAACCTAGGTAGGGTTTTTTCTTAACCTTGGCCAGAGCTGATCTTTGGCTTTGTAGACTTAAAGCAGGAACTCAGCTTTCCAAAAGCATTTATAAAGTACTAAATGAGCCCCACTGGGGTTTGCCTTACACTAGCCTCCCAGAATTACCCATGCCTCCTCATGGGGATTAATGGAGATTATTCAATGATGCTGTCAATAATGGTTCCAGCAGGACAATCTGGCTTAGCACCATCTGTGAAGACAAAGATGTAAGTTTCTGAATGCTTTTGCTAAAAGAGAAATAAATCAGCCTCTTGAATCCAGCGTATGCACTTGCTGCTCTTCATTTTGTAATGCTCTGTGCTTCTTTGTCTTCTGTTCACTGTCACCAAAAGCCTAACTCAGCCTCTTAGTTAGGAAAACTGTCTTGTTCTCTTCCTAGGTGACCAAACACAGAGTGTTTGTTGTCAATATTTTAAAATATTTAGCTACATAAATTGAAGTGGCCTGGCTGTCAAATGCTGAAAATGCTGGTTGCAGCTACTGCATTTCAACACCTTGGAAAACCAGGTTGTGTTGATATATGTTAAAGTTAAATTGGCTTTAGGTGCTTGGTCTGACGGAGACCAAAACCCAAGATGCTTGACCGTGCAAAGTTGTTTGGGAAGGTCTGGCAGAACTGGGAGGTGAATGCAGGCACCGTGGTCCTCCTTCTCTCTCTGTGATACTGCTGTGCATTACAGCACTGAAGAAAGGAGGTAATGTTTACTTATGTTTATATCTGCAGGACCTGTACAATTTTACGTAAGAATAAAATAAATATTGTTTGTTTGAACAACGCAGAATGTCTGTTATTCCGGGAATTCGGGGGGGGGGACGGGGACAGGGCGGGGATGCACGGAGTGAAAAGTGCTGTGGTCAGTTTAAGTGGCTGGAGCCGTGTCTGATTTATTTGTCATTGGACTGAATCACGCTGCGCATATCTGAACATGTTTTGGGATTGTTTGTTTACCTGAGTGAATTCCTGTAATTTGATTGTACTTTTTGATAGGGGCACATTTGTAGATCTTCATCCTATCCGATCCCTTCAAGTGTTTTAGTGCTGGACTGCTCATCTTGGCCTTATCTCAGACCCTACCCAGATGAGAACCTTGAGAAAGGAGCTGATCAAGAAATCCTTTGAGATCCATTTGTCATTGCTTCACTTTGTGTGGGAGTGTTGTGTGAGGAGGAACTTCCAATACATTTTCCCCATAAAACCAGATGAGGATATCTTAAGATGCAATAAGCAAAACCTTCCCTGTAAAGCGAAGCAAGAAGGAAAGCCAAATTGCCTGGGAGAAAATATGAAGTAGCTGGACTGTGCAAGAGTCAAGTGACAATGAGCAATTTTAACCATACTGCTTCATATGTAGTTTTCTCTAGTCTAGATTTCCTGGCTGGGACTCTGTGGAGATCCACACAGTTCATTGAGAACTGATCCGGATTTATTTGCATCACTTATTTTGCAAAGGTTTCTAAGGTAATATACAATAACAAAGGAACTGAAAAATGATTAGTGATTTTTGGGTTGTCTTTCCCCGTCTTTAAGGGAAATCTGATTTCCATAAGTTGGTGGGGCTGGAGCAGATCTCCTTCCAAAGCAGAGTGGTAGGATGGTGCATCTCTTTGGAAACCCCAGCTCTAATACGTAATGTGGCCAAGGATGTCATTTGGACGAACACCTCCGCTTCTTTTCATGGAACTGGCAGAAGTGCTTGAGATGATGATAAAACATCCTTCACCCATCTGGTAAATGATCTCTGCCAATGAATCATCTGCAGTCGATCTCAGCCCATGGAAAGAACAGCTGCTTAGCAAGGGGTCAAAAGATGAACTGTGCTGGAAAGGACAGATAAGATGACGCCTTCTTACACTCAGTGCAGCGGCAGTCTGGGCACATCTGCGGATACAGAGGCAGGGGATGAAGAGTGGGCGGAGAGGCAGAGAAAGGTGATTGTTCCAGTCTTGTTTTGAGCTCACTGCAGGGGAAAGAAACCAGCAGTGCTTTGATAGGCAAGTGTGCCTGTTCTCTTCGGAACCACCTGAGGAGCCCAGCAGAGCTGGGAGACCAGAGACAAGTGGTTTACATAGCACGTAGATCTGTTGAGGTCCTATTGTGTGGGTAGCTCTGAGGAGCAATGAGAAGACAGTATTCGGTCATCAACATTGGTGTTTAGTTTCTGTAGGTTCCTCCATTGCTGATCACAGTTTAGTGCCCCAAGGGGTGGATGTGACATCTGTGTGCAAGTGCATAATTTCATGCTGCTAAAAGACTTTAGGCAGCCCAGAATGGCTCCCCAGCCCAAACTCTTCTCCTTGCTCTTCTGCTTGCTGCAGCGCCATGGAAATGACAGCTATTTTCAGGCTTACAGAGATGAAGCCGGTGCCCAGGGCTGCACATGGAGAACCTGTGCATCCTAGCATTCCTTGCCTCCCAAGGCAGTCCTGTTAAGAGCTCATTCCCTGTCACAGCTGCAAATGAGGGCAGAGAAGGGCCAGCTGCATCCTTGGGGGAGTGAAGCAAGAATTAGGAGTACTTCAGTGGAGAGACCAGATCAGGAGGAGGAACTTCTATTGGCAGCTCTACCAAAAAAGAGGTGTGGGCCAGGGCTTTCAAGCTGGGCATGACTGGAATGGGAATTCTGGTATATGTAAGAGCAAAAGAGCTATAAACCCAAGACATAAGAGACATTGCAGAGATGACAGCAAGGATCTAGGCCGTGTCTTGGTGTAAACTTGAGCGAATGCTAATTGGGCTAGGGAGTAAAGTCAATTTAGAGGGTGGGAGAGCAGGATGGAAAGGGGCCCACTTGTCTCAGGAAAGACAATTTTTATGAAGACACCAGCTTCTTACTTAATTGCCCTCCCACACGTTTAAGGACTGGGTGTCCTGCAGAGCTTGGTGCAGCAGCAGGGTGGGAGGGTGCTGGCTAGGAGGGCACTTGGGCATAGGAAATGCCCATTTTGCCTTAGGGACAAGGCTATTTACAAGCTGCCGGTGTTGGTAGATGATTGTTTCTTTAGGTCATGGCGTGCCAAGTATTGTTTAGTTTAATAGCCCTGTTAATAGGATTATATTTGCCTGGACTATTACGTGAAGGAAAATGATTCCTACTTTGAAAGGAAAAGACACTTCAGTAGCGATGTTGCAAGACACACATCTGTCGTCAAATGCTGCTACTAAGCTCAGATGTCTCTGGGCCTGTGCCAAGGTTTCTTCTCATGCTTTACCACTCGGACTGAGGAGGAACACACACACGCACACAGACGTGCCTAGCAAGCCTGTTGGTAGCTTTGCATGCAGAGCCGGTGCTAGGAGTGTTGAAGGTCTGTGCTCTCTGTGGAGGTGTCCTTGAGTAGGAGATATCAAACTGGCATAACGAGGCTACAGTCAGCAGGTACCGCAGCTGGGGTGCATCCAAATGGTATTGGTTGCCTGGGTAAAGCTGAGCCACCCCATACTGGTAAGCTTTGTGGATCAAGGGCTAGATCATGGTCTCCGTCAGAGCTCCTTCAGGGCATGAATTTACTAGTCCTTCTGGGAAGGTCCAAGGAGCACAGCTGGGACCTTGGTGGAGTGCACAGCTCTCTAGCTTGAAGGCCGCCAGTCTTGCGTTCTTTCCCCACCTCTGCCAAGAAAATCTCCGTTCCTTTAAACACTTGGCTCCCATGTTTCTTCTGCTTTACTCCTGCCACCACCCAAGCAGGGTCAGGCAGTTGCTGGCAAGTGTGAATTGTGACAACTTGACATATGGGGTAGAAAGTGCAGTTAGCAGAGTAAGAGCCTGAGAGAAGTGGTTTTCAATTGTGGAGCTCTAAAAATTTTTTCCCAGTAGGACTGTAAACTCCTGAGCAGCTTAGCTACTCAGCCATGAAGTCTGGCTTTCTGGGCTATCTGCAACAGTTCAGAAATCAAACATGGGTAATTCCCCAGCAAGCAGCTAGAAGAATCCTGGGACTTAGTCACTGATTTATGCCTAACCTTTGGAGCCAGGGCATGTGCGGAAGTCATTACCAGGTCTTCAGCAGAAGTGAGCAATTGAGAAACGTGGCTTCTCAGCATGAGGCTGACCTGTTGCTGTCTCTGTCCAGGCACCCAAGAAAGCCAGCTAGGAAGTGTGGGGAAAAAAAAAAAAGTCGTCCCACTGTAGGTTGTGCTATCCAGCCTTATTCTATAGAAAGGGAGTAATATGCAGCACCCTAAGGGCTGGCAAGCAGCTGGTGTTTCTAGATGGGTGAGAGTCTGTCAGTTCCCAGAGAAGCATAGGGCATGCAAATAACGAATGAAAAAGGATATCCTTTCTCCTAAGGGCTTTTTCTTCTGGGAGCTAGAGAAGGGTAACAGGGAGAGAGGCTTTTAAACCCAAGCCTGTTCATCCTTCACAATTACCCAGAACGGTCTCAGATGGGTTCATCATTGGGGTGAGTGTTCAAACACAACAGTGGTGGAAAGAGATCGGGTGCCCTGGGTGTGGGCACCCAGAACTGGCTTCCACTTTTGAGAATACTGTAACTGGACTATGGGCATAATCAGAAATCTCTGTGCCATGCATAAATCCTCCATCTAGGCTAACATGTATATGGTTTTAATTTCTTCCCCACTGTCCTCTGCTCAAGACCCGAGTTCTCCCCAGCCCAGAAGTTCCTGCTGCTCCTTCTGTCACTTCCAGTCACTCTGCTTGAGCCAGTGAATGTGACTGCTAGGTGACTTGTGTCCCTCATGCCTGCCAAGGAGTGCTCCTGGCCCTGCTGGCCCTTCACCTGCTGAACTTTGTGTGGGAGAATGTCACATTTGTGATTTTTCTCCTTGTATCACCTTGGTTCCCTGGACTGTAAACTGGACTGCTGTGATAGAGGTGTGGGCCAGCAATGCCTGCAAAATGTCATGAGTGGAGAACTCTGCCTCTAACCCTACTTCTGTCACAGAGACTGTGGTCAGACACTTCATTTTGCCACATCTTCTAAGAAGGTTGTGCCCTAGGCCCTTCCTACAGACAAGAGAGACAAGTATGTCTGGAGGATGACGTGAATCTGAAGAGGGTTGACTTGCCCTTTGGAGTGGTCAAGGTGGTGCAAAGTCCACATTGGGTGGGGTGACTCTGAACTCATGTAACCTGAGGACACTCATCATCCTTTGGCTTCCCTGCTGGTTTCCAGCTGCCATGCTGTGTGTCATATGGCTTTATGTGGCAAAGGCTGTTGTGATTCAAGGTACAGAGGTGACAGCGCAGGGCACTCCTACACAAGACCTCCTGTGAGAAAAATTCAATTGGGAAGCACACATCCTGGATGTAGCAGACATTGTGAGTGGGCTCTGAGGTCTGCGCTCAGTGGCCCAGCCACCCTGTCCCAGGAGAAGAAGCAGCAGATGCTGGGATGCAGAACGTGACAGGCAGGAAGGGCTGGTGATGTCTCCAAGACCAGGGCCGGTGGGAGATAGATTGCTTGTCAGACATTTCTGAATGTGGGAGTGCTTGGGGGGGGATGTCAAAGGGCTGGGGAGTACAGGGCCTGGTCCATCTGGCTCCATCTCTCTACTCTGATGCATGTGACTGAAGGAGCCAAGAGGGACAGAGATTGTTCTGAGCTGCCTCCTGTCACCCCATGCCTCTAAACCGTGGGAATCTCACTCATGGTTTGGGACAGCGAGGGAACACATGGGACTCTGCTTTTCTCTGTGCAATGTGTGATGTCTCAGAGCAGGATGGGGCCTAGGATTATTTATGGGCATTGCTAACTTAGTCATCTGCACTGAATTTGCCTTTAAAATTACCACCTTACCTTTGGGGAACCCAAGGGACAGGACTGAGCGGTGGGGTCACTCTAAGTTTTATGCCTTAGCCGAGAAGAGAAGCAGAACATCTTGGCCGTGCTCTAAACAGAGGCAGATGGGACAAGCATTTCCATTGCTTATGGATCAAATTATTCAGGGTCGAATGATTGCCAGAGAAGGTCATTATCATTTCATTATGGCACAGAAGGCAGAAAAAACACTTCATTATTTTAGACCAAAGAATTGCAGACAGAGTCCTAAAGCAAAGACTCTGATTGGGAATGGTGGAAAGGGAAAGAATTTTCTCCCCACAAGTGGGGGAAATGGACGGGATCAAAACCTGTTCTTCTGCCAGAAATTCTGCCATGTCTGCTTGTGTGCTTTATACAGGAAGATACTAATTTCTGTGTACACTTACCTGATTTAACAGAAGTCTCTGAGACAGAGAAAATACTCTTTCATCAGGATAGGGGACACTCAACACCGTAGAAAGGGATGCACCACAGAAGGGTGAAAACACTGCCCTGTACCCTCTTAATCTCCAGTGTGCCAGTCCGAGGTCCTCACCAGTCCTTATGCAGTGCTTTTCCACTGTTTGAGCACTTGAATCACACCTGTGGTGCATCATAGCCTTTCACTTGAGACCCTGGCCCTCTTCCTAGGGTTCCCTCCTGCTTGCTTCAGTTTTAGCTGGTCTCAAGGAGGTACGTTGCAAAGGGCCTCCATCATGAAACTTCCCTTAGGCCTGAATGAGGCCACTGGGGATCAGGCAGACTTGCCAACCAGCTATTTTTCTGCAATGCTATCAAAGGCTTGGTCAAAGACAGCTTGTCAGCAAAGGCCAAACAAGGTTGGCCAGGCTCTTGGGTGCCTCCTCCAATTTCTTGAGCATTGCATTTGCCAGAGTTGTAGGTCATCATTGGGGCGGTGCTTGGTGGTTAGGGGAACTGCTGGGACTTGCGACCTTGCTTTGCCTAGCACACGGGCGTCTTGAGCAGGAGAGATGCCAAAGTGCTACATTATGTAACGCAAGTTTATATATATAAAAATGATAGCTGCAGGGGAGTCAGTGCGAGTCTCCTGTTCGGAGCACAAAAGCAGATACGTTTTGTGTACTTGGGTTTCTGGCTTGCCCTGAGCTCTCTCTTCACTGGTGCACTTACCTGTTCTAGTCAGATAAAAGCCCACAGGCTCATGTGCGTGATTGCGACAACGGTATCTTTGATTGCTGTGTGGACATAATGCAGATCATAACACATGACCTGCGTCAGAGCCTGACATTTCTTCCTGTAAACTATTTAGCAGATGTTTATAAATGTATTTGTAATCTTTAGCTGGTAAGATCAGCTACCAAACATTTTACAAACAGGAAGGAATATCTAGTTCTTCAGTGAATTTATTTGCAATAATATTCATCCAGGTGTATCTGTGAATGGTCTCCTAGCCTGAGGAGCCTAAGATATGGCAGTCTTCAGACTAGGTCTAAGAAGTTCATCCTGTTAATTGACACGACATTCCAGAAAAAACTCTTTTCTTTTTGTGGTTTGCTATGAGAAGGATTTTTCTCAGCTTTAATATCTGCAGGGGGTAGTTACAAAAGCAGTTGGTCTGTCATTAAAGGAGGACGGAGGAGTCCTGTCTGACCGAGCAGCATGGTCATTCTCCTCCATTAACTCTCTGCTGAGATCTAAAACTGAGCTGACCAAATGGTGTCTAAGTGGTTTTTTTGGGTATATTCTCCTTGTCTCTTTTTGTGAAGTCTTATCAAGCCTTGCCTTACAATGAGGAAGCCAGAACAGTAAAAGGAGAGACTGCTTTATGAAATGTCTAGACTTAATGAAAGCTGAGAGCACCAGGCCTCTCATGGGAGACTCTCTTTCAGAAATATCTAGGAGAAAGATGGTTAGAATTAAATTTTATAGGGACATTTAAATTCTCTTGTGGAATACTATGCTAGAGATAACCCTGTGTGAGGCTTAGTAACAAGTTTGGTCTATTATCGTGATCAACAGTTGTAACAGTTCTTTTCTTATTGCCCTGTGTCTGTGGCACAAGTCAAATAAGCCAAAAGCTGTACTGGAAGTTCGAAATGGAAATTAAGCCTGACATGTTTCCTCTGAATATCACCAATAGACAGACTGCCGTGGGCATCCAGCTCTGCAGTAAACTCCAATTTATTCTAGTAGAAAGGTCCCTTAGGTCTATTCTGAGCCCCTTCCCTGGGTTCTTGCTGATAAGGGCAGATGATCAACTTGGGACTACTGCCATGAGCTCTTGCATGCATGATCTGCTGCACAGCTCTGGTGGTGAGTAGAAGTCCAGGTTACATAGGCACTGTGGGTGGCAGAGAGGAAGAGATCAAAGATGTATTTTGTGCCAACTGACCACCTAGGGTCGTTAGAGCCTGTCCGTCGTATGACCATCCCTGTTTTGCTGTACTCTAATCCATTTGTGAGGTGTGATGCACAAGGTGCAACAACTGTGCCTGCAGGGCTGCTACTAGGGTCCTTCAAGGAAGGGAGGTTATGTGTGGTGCAGAATGAATGGAGGCGGTGGGGGACATGACATGAAGGAGCAGAGCAGCTGCAGGGCTGATGCTGCAGGTTGACCCTTTGCATGTAAGCAAGATTTCATTTCTATGTGTCTGGGTGTCACTTGGCTTCTTCTGGATGTGGCTTGCCAAGGAACTGTGGTGGGACCTCAAGTGTCTAGAGATAACTTAGGCATTGCTGAGGCAACATCTGCACTGTGAGTCCTTCTGGGAGACAAGGTGCACAGTGTGGATGTGCTCCTGGCAGGCGTGTGTTGGCCCTACCTTGCCCAGCCCTCCCCAGCTCTTCCAAAAGGGTTCATCAGTCTCTTAACTGCATGGATGAGTCAGTCACATGAGCTGTTCTGTGCCTTCAGCCCTGGTGCATACTCAGGATGTGGGTGTCACAGGACCGAGCTGGGAAGGAAAATGCATGGGAGAAGCACCAGCAAGCTGAAGAGAAAATGAGAATCTGATGCTGGGAAAGGGCAGAGAGGATAGTCAGGGGCAGGGATAGGCCAGGAAAGGAAGATGAACAAATGGACCAAAACTAAAGACTAACCCAACCATTGTCACCAAGCCTAAGCATCCCCTTGCCCATCCTAAATGCTCCCTCAACTCCCAGTTGACCCTGAGGATTTTCATTTGCTACAGCCAGAGAGAGGTAGGTCCTTCTGGCAACATTCACTGTTAGGAAGGTACTTCTGTGGGTGTTGCTGCTGTCGTTAGCGCAGTCTCCCACTGTCCTTCACTACTGGGCCTTTGGTGATCTCACATGACCTCACTTAAGGTTTCATTTGAGGGATGAGGGATATGAGGGATAAGCTGAAATACAGGACCACTGCTTAACAGTACTGTGTCTAGCTCTCATCCAGAAAACAGCTGCTGGGTCTGGAACTCCCACTTCGACTCCTGACTGTGGTGGTGCTGACACAAGGTAAGGCTCCTAATTTTTAAGCAGTCATCTGGTGGCTGCCCTGGTGTCCCTCTGGTTCCTCCTGTCTGGAAGGAGGGAAATTCCCTGAAATACTACTTCTCAGGGCCTGGAGGTCTCCTGACATGTTGAATCTTGGGCAATGGGCCAACCTTTGTGCCCCAGCTCCCTCCAGCCCCATTGCTGACTTACACCAGCCTGGCCTGGCCTCCTGCAGCTATCCCCCACTTCCAGCACAGCCCTAGAGTAGCCACAGTCCCAGGGAACTTGGTACTTGGTCCAGAGCCTCCTCAGCCTGCCTCCAATACCCTATCCCCAAAAAGCAGTGGCTCACATCTGCTGTGCCACCTTGAAGCGTATCAGGATCTCCAGCCAGTTTTCTGGCCATTAGCCTTCCTCTAGCTCAGAAGGTCCAGACTGGGGAGGTCTGGTGCTGACCTGGTCCAGGCATGCTGCTAGCCACATCAGGCAGATGAAAGCAGGGGATGGTGGTTGCATCCTAACATGCGTAGGTTCCTTCTCTCTGGAGAGGGGGTGCTCCAAGCTCAGACGTAGTGCATGCTTGTGGCAGGAAGATGAGTCTGAAGAACAGGCCTTAGTTGGTGTTTAATTGCACAGACAGATGAGTCTGGCACCAGGCAGAAATCTTGTATGAAGCAGACAGCCCGCCTGTCTCCTCCTTGCAGGATGGACTGAGTAGCAAAGAGCCAGCAGTACATACCCATAGTAAAGGGTGAGGTGTGTGGACCTGCAGGCAGTCAGCACGGGACAGCACACCTCCCTTTGCTCCACACGTTGAGGTCCTGCACAGCCTAGCCTCACGAGTCTGGCAGATGAGCAAATTGCATGGGAGAGACTCAAGAGCAAAGGCACCTTTGCTGAACTGAGACAGCAGGGGAGTCTGAGCCAGCCTGGAGACAGTGCTAGATCTACTCCTGACCAAAAAGGAGGGAGCAGTTGAGAAAATGGATACAATGTTTGCAAGGACTTCAGGAATTGTTCCCATGTTAATAGAACTGCAATTTGTGGAAATATGGTGGAGGGTGAAGGTCTGCAAATACTTAGAGGAATAATGAGCATTGTAAGCAACAAGCACCACAGGGGAGTATGAGAAATAGATTGTACCAGACAGGCCATTTCTGCATAATTACACAATTAGTGGACTGGGGAAGACAGCGGATAACCCTTCGCAGTGTGCTGTGGTGCAGCATAGACCTTGTTGGAGACTGGAGCACCAATTAGCTGGAATAGCTTGCAGTATGTGGAAAGGATTGATTGAGGGAGGAGCAGCCACGCCAAGCACTCCTCTGGCAAGGGTGAGAGAGGAGATGCTGCCCAGGCGAATAGTCGCTCCCCCTGACTGTGTAACATGCTGGTGGTAACATGGGGGGACTGGCATGGAAAACCCCCACGTTGGGTTCTTGAAAGGCGTAATACAAATGAGAGAAGAGAGCAGAGAATAAAAGGCGAGATGGAGGAGCTTGACAGTGAGCAGAAAAGGATAATCTTGGTTATAATCTGCGAGAAACACAGCTCATACCTTTGGGCAAGAACAATTATAGGCAGAATTATGTAATGAGAAGGAGCTGTTTGGAAAGCAGTAATTCTGAGAGAGCCCTGGCTGCGTGAGCAGATAACAAGTCGACAGCAGGCTGTAGTACGCAGAGGTGCTCGGCACTCTGCTCCCAGGCACCCGCGGGAAGAGGTGGCGGTAGGTAGTATCTCCTTGGGCCAGCTGTGGCCTCAACTGTGCATTAGTGAACAAGGCAGAGGTGAACTGGCAGTGACCCAGAAAGAGGAAGGGCTGGCTGGTGAAGGGCAGGAGGCCTTCTTTTAGCCTGGAGGAGCCAAATATATGGAGTGGCTGTGAGAAGAGGGAGTGAATCAAAGTCTGGAGACGGCTCCTCTTGTGCTTTGTGCCCTCACACCTGCACAAGAGGCAGCCTGTTGGGGAGGCCAAAAATAGTAACGTGCATTTGCTGCTGCTTCTTCTCTGCTGCGAAGTTGCAAGCCATTCCCCCAGGCTCTTCTGTCTCTGGATTAGAGAAGTTATGCAAAGAAAATGCTCTCTGCGTAGCCCTGATCCTAAAGCAGCCTAGAGCAAGGCACAGATTAGTTCCCCCACGTCCCTGTGGGACAGAGGGCTGCCTAAAATCCATGCAGGCTGTTCTTACCCAGCTGAATAGCTGGTGCTGCCAATTCAGCTTTGCATGCTGTGTTACTGCTGGGAATCACCAGGGACCCCCCTCTCCACCTTCTTCCCCACACATCCTGGAGGAATCCCCTCTGCAGCCTGATTTCTGTGCTGAGCATCACCTGGCTTTTCCGGTCCCTATGCAGGGAGAGTATGTAACTATTCTCACGGCTACCTGAGCTCTTCCTTTCTTTTCTCTCATGGGCAGAGACGACAGCAGATGCTTCAACTGCCCATCTCTCTCCCTGGAGCAGGAGGAGCAGGGCTGGCAGCTCTGGCCGGGCTCCACCGCTACCCTCTGGCCACCCAAAGCCCACGATGGCACAGATGGCCGTGGTGTCAGTGCCAGCAGACCCTGCCCAGGGGGAACACATTCCCTAGTCTTGCACAGGCATGGGGAGGTGACATGAACATTAGTACCCTCCCTGAATGGAGTCTTTGATGCTCTCCTGCACTGGGCCTGGCTAGGATAATTTTCCTCATAGCAGCTCATATGGTGCTGTGTTTTAGATTTTTGACCAAACAATACTGGTAACACATTATATTCTAACTTTTGCTAAACAGTGTTTGTACAGCATCAAAGCTGCCTCTTTTTCTCACTCTGCCCCTCGATGAATAGATTGGGGGGGGTGTGCAGTAGATTGCAAGGGGTCACAACCAGGCACATGACCTAAACAAAAAAATATTCCATACCGTATAACGTCATGCTCAGCAATAAAGGGGTTAGCCATCTGTGGCTTGGGAACTGCCTGGGCATCGATCTACCCATGGGAGGTGGTGAGTGACTGCCTTTGCATCACTTTTTTGTTTTGTTTTCTTCTCTCTTCTTCTACTCATCCTTCACTTATAAAACATTTATTATTATTTTTATTTTTATCTTGACCCCCAAGTTTTCTTTGCTTTTATTCTTCCTTTCTTCTTCCCTCATCCCACTGGGGGTGGAAGGGAGTGAGTGAGCGGCTGTGTAGTGCTTAGCTGCCCACTGGGTTCAACCCACAGCATCTCCTCCATTGAATCAAACACAGCAGATCCAATTACTCTGTTGCTTCAGGCACATTTTAAGCAGGCAAATACAATACAGAACAGCACCTGCCCTGTGTAATGTACTCATCCATCTGATCATGCTCTTCACCCGCAACGTTGCAGTCAGTGATGCTGTATCTGCTTTTCTTGGTCTTTTAAGGTTCCAGAAGAGGTTTCTGGGGAAGAACCCTTTTGTTTAGGTAGAGATGTAATCTATTTGTTTTTTTAAACAGTTCTGTAAGGCAAATCTCAAGTGTTTCAGTTGATATCCTTGCAAAGGTTTTCCAGATAGTGAGATCTGGTGGGTATGTCACTGGTAGGACCTTGCACCTGCACTCTCTGATGCTTGCACAGAACGAGAGGTAAGCTGGACCCATGGTGAGATGAGCCTGGGAATCCCCTTGCTTCATGGAGCCTTGTGAGCTCTTACACATCTGACATGTCCTCCATGCAGCCTCTTGCCCAAGATCAGATCTCTAGAAACTACAAGAGCAGGTTCTGATTATTCTTGCCCCAGATTGTCTGTTTCTTCTGTCCAGCCTTTCTTCTGTCCAAGTTCTCTTTTGAATGGGGGAACTAAAACATCAAATGTGCTTTTTCTGTCCTTGGCCATGTGCCCGTGGGTTTGGATGCATTTTATCTCTGCAGAACATCCCCTGGGTCTGGGCAGCAGCCTTTAGGCTGTAGGCCTGAGGAACTAAAGGATATAAGGGTGTTGTGACAGGGAGGGGTAATGATGGATCAGGGGATGCACAAGTCGGAGTGATCACATGTAAGCAGTACCTCCTCTAGACTTCTCTAGGTTGTGCATGGGTCTGGCACAGTGCTTAGCAGAGGATCACTCTTAGATCCACTCATATAAGCAACTGAGGTGTTACAGTGCCTCTTATTGCAGGGTCCACACATGCACGGGCTCTGCCTCTGCTTCCACTCCTCCAGCCCAAGACTGACCCTGCGAGCAGACGAAGGGCTGAGGGGGAGAGGCTTCATGCTATCACTTAAACATAAACGTTCCTAAAAGCAACTTGCTGATTTCTTTGTAGGGGGCTATAACCTGCTGGGGCCTTCAGCAGTTCAGCAGAGTTGCATCTAGAGAAAAAGACACCATAAGAATTCATGGAATTTTCTGCAAAACTTTCTGGCCTTTTCTGGTCAGACGTACGTGAAAGGCTTAGGATAGAGATGTGAATGGAGGATGCCCTGTTCACTGGTTTCACGTGAAAACTGCTGCTGATTGCAGGAGTAGGAGGAGGAAATGGAAATAAAGAGGAAGTTTTGAAGGAAGTGGCAGATGACTCTAGCTGGGATGAAAAGTGTCCAGGAGGATTTCAAAGACTCTGAGGGCTGGGGCGGCTGGCTCCGCAAGGAGCTGACTTCTGCTTTTAAGGTGTCAGGGCTGGCTCATGGGCACAGACACAGAAACTTAACTGGAGCTGCCCCAGACCAGTTAGTAAGTTTGGGACTGTTCACAGCAGGGTTGTTCTGAGCAGCCTCGGAGGCTCAGTTTGCAAGAAGGAAAGGATAAGTCTGTGATTTAAAGCCCATTGGATTTAAATTGAATTGAATTCAAAGCTCATTGAAGCCCATCAGCTGAGGCTTGGTCACACAAGCCCTCAGTGCTGCTCCTTCCAAAGCAAGGATGAAGCCTGTGTCCATGCTCAGCCCTGTCTGTCATGGCTGTGATGGGCCAGGAGCACCCACAGTCACGAGAAGTCTCCACACGGTAAAGCACAGTGACTGACCTGCCTGCTGTGTGAGGGCACCCAAACATCAAAGGGCGCCTGTGTGAGGCACCTGTCGTGGTTTAACCCCAGCTGGCAACTAAGCACCACGCAGCCGCTCACTCACTCCTCCCTGCTCCCATTGGGATGCGGAGGAGAACCGAAAGGAAGAAGTAAAAGTCATGGGTTAGAGATAAGAACAGTTTAATAACTAAATTAAAATAAAATATAATAATAAAAATAAAATAGAATAATAATAGTAATAATTTTAATTAAAAGGAATATAAAAAAAAAAAAAAAAAAAAAAAAGAAGTTGCCAAGAAAAGGCAAGTGATGCACAGTGCAATTGCTCACCATCCGCTGACCGATGCCTAAGCACCGATCTGCCCTCCCTGGCCAACTCCCCCCGATTTATATACTGAGCATGACATCCTATGGTATGGAACATCCCTTTGGCTAGCTAGGGTCGGCTGTCCTGGCCGTGCTCCCTCCCAGCTTCTTGTGCCCCTGCTTGCTGGCAGAGCATGGGAAACTGAAAAATCCTTGACTTAAGATAAGCGCTACTGAGCAACAACTAAAACATCAGCGTGTTATCAGCATTATTCTGACACTAAATCCAAAACACACTGTACCAGCTACTAAGAAGAAAATTAACTCTATCCCAGCTGAAACCAGGACAGCACCCCACAGAGATACCCCATAGCACCCCATAGCACCCCATAGCACCCATCTTCTCCAGCAGTGGAGCCTTGTCTAGCCCTGCTTCAGACCTGCTCGGAGCAGTTGCAAACAAGGGCTGGGATTTATATAAGCTGGCAGGGACTCTGCTGTTATCAGTGTCCAGGAGATGGGCTGGCTGAATGTGTCAGCAGTGGGGAGAGGCCATCTTCAGGAGGCAAATCAGCGCTGGCTTCCCTGTCTTCCTGCCTGCTTTCAGAAGCAAATTCAGCTGGGTTTCAATAAGAGTAGATAACATATGCTCACTTCTGTGAGCAAAAATGTATATGGTTATGAGACAGTTACTGCTACATGATAAATCATGTCAAGATGAGGATTTCATTCCTTAAGGATGAAAAGGAAAAGATGCAATACGAAATATCCCATTCAGGCTGGCTGGGTCAGGTCTTTATCAATCATCCACAAGACCTGTCCCATTTCGGAGCCGTGTTTGAACATGCAGTGGGGGGTAAGGCTGGCCTTGGGAGCGTGCAGATGTGAAACATGAGCATGGCGAAATGCCATTTGTGCAACAGAGGGACATCAGGTGATGGTCAGATGGAACTTATCTGGGCCCTTATTGGACAAATAAATAGCTGTACTTGTTGCGTAGTTTTTCTTTTTTCCTACATGGCAACAAAAGATGTGGCAGCAAGAGGTGCAAAAAGAAGGATGGTGGTGTCAGTTTGAAAATACCTTTCCCAGCTTGTCAGTTCCAGCAGACAAACCTATAGCACAGCTTTTGTTGAGCTGATAATCCAGCAAGTGCCAATATCTTTTCTTCTGGCAGAAGATGCTTTTCATGAGGAGATAACCCCCAGGATCTGGTTTTTACCCTGGTCCTGGAGGTGTAGTCTGAACAGCAATGACAGGAGGCCTGTGCTGCGTTTCAACAGTTTTGCTTCAGAGAACCTGCTGGTAGAATTCTGCATATGTCCAGCTCAAGATGGGTCAGCAGCCTGAGCTTTGCTCCTTTCACAGTGCTGTAGTCTTTCTGTCAAGCCTGCAGTGTTTTGTAGGAACAGGGTTGTGGAGAAACGGTGTCCAGTGGATTGCCTTGATAAGCCAAAGGGATGCTGACAGGTACAGTCCTACTGTGTCTTCTTTTATTCTACTTCTCTAGAAATAACGTGTAAGTATTTCTGGCTACCACCAATTTTGGGTCGACTCCACTGTTAAACAGGAGCTGACAGTTCTAGGATGGACCATGTAATGTGACACAGAGGTTCCCCAGAAGTTTATGGCCACCTCCTGGTGATGCCAGTGAGAGCAGAGTTAAGCCAATACCAAGAGTGTTTGAAAACACCAAGATTTAAAATGGGTCATTGTTCTCTCAAGACTGCTGCCATAAATACAGCCTCAGAAATTTGTGGAGCATGCACGCCTGTGTTTGCTTCTGAAATTTGAAGACTGGAGGAGCTGGAGTGGGCTTGGCCTCTGGATTTCAGCAAATATCAAGTAGCACTGATGGGTCAGTGCTTTTTTTAAATCTCCATCAGGCTGGGGGGTGTTGTAGTAATAATTTTTTTCAAGATGCAGAGCTTGCTGTTGCAAGCTATGCTGTTTTCCCCTGGAGAGCACACTGCTGTTCTGCATGGGAGTGGTGCCTTATATCCTCCCAGAAAAGAAGCCGGAATGCAATGCGGCAGTGTGACTCTTAGCTGCGGACTCCATTCTCCACCGAGCTGATCTGGGATTTTTGTCCAAAGAAGTAATTTTACAGCCACTGACTGCAATGGATACTGTGTGGGGGAAGAGGTAGGGAGGTTCTCTGTCACTCGATCTCGGTTCTGACCTCCTGGGCTTTATTAAGGAGCCCAGCTTGTTAGGTTGGCATATAGGCAAATTCTAATGAGGGTAAGGACTCTCTGCCTGGTAAGCTCACCCTGCTCCTTGCAGTGTGGCAGTGTGTTGTAGAATCAGTACGCTGGATTTCATGCAAGACTTAGCTGTGCTTAAGGTATGGCTCAGTCTCTTATATAATTACATGCCTCCTCTTTTTTAAGCTTAAAGCTGTACAGGAATTGTAAAAACTAGAAAAAACACAGGGTGATAGTGTTTTAGGTTGTAACTCTCCATGAGACTGGTTAAAGCAATAAGCATTAAAAGCTATTTTGGAATGAAGTGACTTGTGAGAGCACAGCCCTTAAAATACATGCTGACCACCAGGTAAGGCACCTGGGACACCAAACTGGAATACCCTTCCCATTGGTAGGTATTATTATACCAGCGTAGCCACATGAGGACTGAAGTCGCTTGCTGGATTTAGCTCCTGTGTTTGCGCATCGGGATTGTTCGGGAGAGGGCGTGTTCCATACATCTGTGATGCTAAAGCTGGATCTAGAGGGGCAGAATCCTGCCATGGGACAGAGGCCAGCCAGTTGGATAAGATATCAAGATGTACACATGCCAAGGCAAAAATTAATCTGCGTATAATCTTCCTTGTCTGCTACAGGTGAGACTGTGATTGCTGCCAAGGTACAAAAACACCCATATTGGATGTTGCTGTGCTGTTTCTTCCCATCGCATGTCCCAGGCTGTTTAGGATAGAGGGACCAAGCCAGCCACTTTGGCTTCTTAGACTTTGTAATTTTCATTTTCTGATGGTGAAGCTGAGCTGTGCGTTGTTGTGCACAGCTTCACCCTCTGAGCGCTGTTCAGCAATAGGGAATCTCTGATTATTCATTAATTTGAAGAAAGGGGGAAAAAAGGTAGTGCATCATCTTAGCTGCACTTGTTAACTTTAACAAACCTCTGCTAAACACAAACACCTTGGAAAGATGATCCCAAGAAAACACAGACTTTGTGTCTTTAACAGGAACGAAGGCACTGATTTGCTGGAGTAGAGGAAGAGCTATAGTTTTCTTCAGAAATGATGGGGTGGGGGAGCAAAAAAATGCAGCCTTCATGTGAAGGAACCTGTGGTAAAAGATATTTCAAGATGAAAATAAAATTGCAAAAGAAAAGAAAGGAGGGAGGAAAATGTGTTTTTTATGAGACATCCATTCGGGAGGCACGTGCTGGCAAGAGAGCTATTGCTAGCAGTAAAACATCAAAGTCTCAAAACTCTGTAGATCTAGCAATAAGTTATCACACTAAAGCAAGGGAACTCTCTTTGGACCTCATTACGTCCGGTAAGTGCTGGCTTATTGATTTGGATTGCTGAATTAATCACTAGTGGTTTACATGGGGCCAGTGACCATGATGGGTTTTCATTCATATGGGCTAGCAGATGAGAATCCTAATCATAACTATATATAAGACACTCCTGAGGATTCAAAGCAACTGATTTCCCAAGGCTGAGAAAAACTGAGTGAAGTTGATTGGGTGTTCAAACATGCACAGGAAAATGTGAGTAAGAACCGGGAGCTCTTTGAGCAGAGGCCAAGGAAGTTGAGATTTCAAAGTCAAGAAGGAGGACAAGGTTTAGCTAAAAGCCAACCTAGCTTGGTAGCAATGAAAGCAACAACTGGAAGCAATAATAAAAGTAACAAATTTAGAAAAGAGAAAAACAGGTAGCAATCCATGTGGATCTGGAGTTACGGTGTGTAGACAACAAGCTAAAGACATCTGGAGGGAAATTTCCTGTCAAGTACAGCTCAAGCACAGAATTAAGGGACTCTAGAAACGTATTAGCAATGAGGAATATGGCTATGAGCCAAACAGTGAAATAACCATATGGAAATCGTCATTATCGACATAATGACTTTGAAGACATTAACTGGTCAGTCACCACTATTATCCTGCATTTGGAAAAGAAACAGTATGATGGGCTGCTGCTGCCCTGTGACCAAGAAACCATGGAGGATATTAAAACAATGTATATTAAGCTCAAACTCCAAATCAGTAGGCTTAGTAGCTTTTATCTAATAGTTCAAAGCAAGTTTGCTTAGGTGCTCTCCGGCATATACCTCTCAGCTTTTCATAAGGCTTTACACAAGGTATTCAGTGTGGTGATGTCCTCTGCTCAAACTGGAAAATAAGCATTGTAAGTTCTCTAACATACCTTACATACAGGTGAAGAAGTGATCGACTAGCGCATACCGAAAAGTCATTGCTGGCAGGCAGTCACTGCTCCATGAAGTGTTTCTAGTGAGATCATTGTCACCAGCAACCTGGAGGTGAGCATGCTCATAAAATTAGCAAGGGGACACAGAGACTGATGGAGTTTCAAGCACCAGTGGGCAGAAAGAAGCTAGAGAGGGTAATCTGAGTTGCTTGGCATGCTGGCCCTTTTAAAACACAATGAAGCTTCACCACAGAGAGTGGTGCTGTGAAGGAGCAAGAAATTCCTCCTAGTTAGAGAGCAAGGGCCTATGTCTGGCGGAGCAGGGACTTGGTAGGAGCTGCAGTAGAAACACAATGGAACAGATTTTCCTTGTGAAGCCTGGTGCCTGAATGTGACTCTTGGGGGTTAAAAGGCTGGGAATGGGTGGCAGTAAGGATTTTGCCTCTGTATTTGCCTCTGTACACAAGAGACAATGGAATAGTGCCTGGGTTTTGTGTTCTTAGCTTAAGTAGGATATTGCAAAATGGGATAGCCACAGATATGATCCCTGAGCTGGAGAAAATGCTGTACAGCAAGCAATGGAAAAAAGCTTGATCTGTTTAGCTTATCAAAAAAAAAAGATTGAGGGATAACTTGATTACAGTGTGTAAGTGCTTCCATGGGAGAAAATACCAGTTGCTGAAGGGCTTTTTAATCTAGAGGAGAAAACAAGAGTAAGAAACAATGGCTGGACAG
Source organism: Sagittarius serpentarius (assembly GCA_034782735.1). Lineage (NCBI taxonomy): Eukaryota > Metazoa > Chordata > Aves > Accipitriformes > Sagittariidae > Sagittarius > Sagittarius serpentarius. Next base: position 411,148 of record JAVKLA010000042.1, read on the forward strand.
TGAAGCCAGATATTCCACTTCAGAGCAGGCAGACATTTTTAACAATGAGGGTGATTAACCACTGGGAGAAGATCCCAAGAGGGCTGATAGCTCGTTCACTTCCTGATGTCCATACACCAGGCGGGAGTGCTTCTCTGGAGGACATGCTTCACTCATGGCCGTGGAATTGGATTTGATTAATGGATAACTGGATCGAATGTGCTACCTAGCACCTTACAGCTTTTGGCTGCTTTGGGCCTTTGAAGCCCTTAGCTGCATCTGGGAATGATTTGGCAGTACTCTGGGGCTTTCCAGCTGGGGATCCTGTTGGACTTTTGAGGCAATGTCAGCATGGCCTGCCCTACAGAAGGGGATTCGGCTGAGTCACTTATCCCATGTTGGACCTGTGGAAAAGGGCCTTGTTAACCCCCAAGCAGATGAGACATGGGCTTAATCAACCACCTAGAGCTCCCAGAGATGGAGGACAGGTATGAGAAGTGCAGGTAAGGGCTCTCCAGCTATTCCTAACTTTTAGAAAGACCTCCTTGGACAGCAAAGAGATGGGTGCAAGGGCAGGTGAAGTTACTCTGATTTATGGTGGGAACAACAATACGAGGAGAAAGGCCAACTTAATCCCTCCACAGGGTTGAAGCAGAACGAGAATGGGTTGTAAGCCTCTACCCTTGTCTTTAGACTCCACTGCCTCTCACTGAGGTCTGAACCTCAGCAGTTCCCCGAAACACTTATTTCTGTGATGCTTCAGAAGCTGTTCAGAACTTATTTGCAGCCAGAGACAGAATCAGCAAGCAGAAAACCACCTCTAGACTTCATGTGTCCAAGACACTTTCAGGAGAGCTAATCCCATCCGGTAGCACTGCTCCCCTTGCCCTCCCACTGTAACCCAGTGCATCTTTTCAGACAACTGGGAGCAGTGAGCAAACGGTTAAAGTTTTGCTTCTCCACCCAGTGGTGGGTGTTGTCTGTGTCAGAAACAATATAAGAACAGTCGGAAGTTGCAGCTGGCAAGTAACATTTGGAGTAGCAGTCTTGGGGCATATAGATCTGGTGTGGACTGTCTTTTCCTGAGACTGTAAACACTTGTGCAGAATGTCCGAGAACAAGAAAAAAGGGAAAGGAAAGAGCAAAAAGAACAAAGAAGGGAAAAAAGGGGAAAGAGAACCTGACCCAGGAAAAGGTACTTTCCATTTTTAACAAATTTTACTTAAAGGAAGAAGAAAGAAACCAGAAAGCCAGCAGAAAAGTACTTGCGGGTTGCATGAGGGTGCAAATGATAGGGAGCATTTGCCAGGCAAGTGTGCAAATCTCTGCATCTCATTCATATTTCATGCTCTTATAGGTCTGCTTTCTTCTTGATCTTCTCTCTCTCTCTTTTTTTTTTCTTTTTTTTTTTTTTTAATACCCAAAGCCCCAAGAATTCAGGGCAATGTACTTTGTCAAAAAACAGCAGAACTCGGTTCCTGTCACGGTGATACAGTAATTGAGGGGGTTTGTTCTAATTCTTTGGGGGTTCTAGTGTGTTGTGTTTTGCTGTTTGGTTGGTTGTTTTCTTCTTCCTGAGGTAAATATCAAAATACACTATTCTGGAGAATCACAGGGACTGTTCCCTGGAACAGACCAACTTTCAGGGATCAGATTTAAGTTATAGCCTTGCTTTTTGAGGTAACTGCATTGAGTTGTAGTTAAAGACTGTAAACCTTCACTCTTTGCTGATATGCTTGTTAGCAAAATAGGGCTGTTCCTTAGAGGAGATCTGACTGTTCCTTGCTGAATGAGCAAGGCAATATTTAAGATGTTGCCAGGATAAAATGTTTAGATTGCCTTTAACTGATAAAGTTAGATTCCTGAGTAAATGGGGAGTATGAGCCCGGGCAATGTGAGAACTGTCTTGGAAAGATACAGAAGGTTTGGTGGTAATGCAGCACAGTGGTATTTCTTTCTCTGTCATGGTATCAGGGAGGGATTATCCCTGGCTGTTCCTTGTCTGTGGTTTATCTGGCAATGTATTTGGACAAAGCGGCAACTCTGTCAGACTTAGTGTTTTATCAGTGTTAAGAGAGGCTACAAGCTGGACCAGGTCCTGGAGAAGACTGTCAGTTTAGCTCTTCACTTGCCTGGATGCAATTCTGCTCTTCGTCCTGCTACCATGACACTAATGAGTGCTCTTGACCTGAGCAGATTTGTTTTGGCTTTTCACTGGCATCACTGGCAGCAGGATTTGTCCCTACCCTTTGCCATCCTTTTACGCTGAACACGGAGACCCACCAGCCTGCTGTGCCCAGGGCATGGGCTCCTCCATTGGCTCTGCCCCAGAGCTGCCAGGGTGGCAGCGGGTGCTGATGCTGTGGCAGGCTGACCTCATGCATGGTCTCCTGCTTATGACATCAGAACATAGCTGTTGTTGTGGGATCTGGGAGAAGATTTTTTGGATAGCTTCAGGATGGGGAGCTTGAAACCATCAAGCAGAGGCAGCAGCTGCTTGAAGATGACCGGATCTGCCCAAGGAGCTCTGGGGTGTGAAGGTACTGGGGGCTGGTCTCACAGCCATCAGCAGGATGACCCTGCCCCCTAAGTGCACAGATGGGACGGGGCAGTGCCTGCATCGTGGGCATCTTCTCTGCTGGGAGCAGGATGGAGGGCTGGTGGGACTGAGAGGCACTGGCTTGGGCACAGCGGGGGAATGAGACACACTGGGACTGCTGAGGGAGCAACCACCTGCCTTGAGCCATGTGGGCCATGGCGGGGCCACGGTGGCTGCGTGTGGGGAAAAGGACCAGGTGTGAGCTGGGGGGTCAGACTACACTGTTTTCTAGTGCCACATCAAAGCCCTGCAGTAGCTCACTGCTCTAGAGGGAACAGGTAAGGACCCCGTTACCTGTAGTTACTCACGCTGACAACCTAGTCCTCTGCTGAGATGCAGTGTAGGGGTGTTTTATCACATATAAATCACACAACTGGACACTTTGACCAGAGCGCAACCCCCCTTTCTCTCTGCTAATGGATCCAGAGCAGAATTGGGGATGATTGCATTGATCCTGTTTGTACCTCAACCAAAGAAAAGGAAGGTTCTGGGTTTGGCTTGCACAGCATGAACTCAGTCCTTTTATTGCACTCATTACTAACTAGATTACATAGATCCAGGTCACTCGTTTGCCTTGTATTGCTGCAGAGGTTGCCCATTGTTTGTTCTGTGGGTCCATCAGAGGAAGACACTTGGTTGTCTGTGGTGTCTCTGAACCAAATCCTACTTTGGGTTGGGTTGGTTGGGATCAGTGAACGCCATTTCCCATCATGGGTCACCTTTGCCATGTGGTCTAAGGGGCACCACAGCAATGCTTCCCCAAAAGGACTTTTAGAAGAGAAGAGTTCCTCCCCCAGTCACTTCTGAGCCGATGCCCCAGTCCTGGTACGTAGACCCTCACTCCAGGCAGCAGATTATCCTGTGGACTCTGTTTCTTCAGCTTGTGGCTGGACCTCAGCCTGCCCCTCCAGCATGCTCACGCTGATGCAAAAACCCAGCCCTGGCACAAATCAGGCAACTGGCAGGGCACTGCAAGGGGAATTTGTGTTCTGTCTTTTCCCAGGTTGTAGTATTTCCATGCAGATGGGGTGTGCTGACATCCTCTGAAACCAGGAGGCATAAGAGGAACCTACAAAAGCCTTAGACAAACTCTAAGTTGATCCAGACAGGAACATTTGTTTCATTGCCAGTGCAGGGGAGAATCAGGATAAGAGGGTGGAAAGCCTCGCTTCTTCACACTGCATCCCTGACTAGTCTCTGGCTGCCAAGGGCCAAACTTTGTTACCTGTGACACTCTGAGAGTCTTGATCTACCCTTGTGCTCATAGGTGTCTGCATGGGAAATTACCCTTAGAGATGCCTTCATGGTGTGCTCTGTAGAGAGCCCCAGGACAGCTCTGGCACAGAAAAACACTCTGACTTCCAGGGGTGGTCTCCCCAGCCCTGCCAGCTGGTCTGGGGGAATTGCCCCATGTAGTAAAGCTATGCAGTGCCAGTGAATCAGAGCAGCAGAAAAAGCCGTTGGAGGAAGAGAGAGCTGAAACAGTAGTTTCAGAAAAGAGCATCAGTGTGCCATGGGGGGTGCTAGATTTCCCCTGAGGTCCTCAAACTCAGGGGAGGAGAGGATTCTTCCACTGCGACTTTTAACACAATTACAGTTTTGGCTTCTGTAAATGTGTAAAAGAGGATTGTTGATCTCATGTGAAGTGCTATCTTTGTTCTGAGGACAAGGGCTATCTTTAACCTAAACTCACATTTTTATGCCTCTAGTGATGCAGTGAGTGCCTGGCTACAGATCTAGCCAGCAGAACAGCCTGTGAAGGCCTCCAGAGGGAGATGGTGTCCACCTATGAAGAAGCACCATCAGGATCCCTCTTTCAGATGTTTGTAACATGCACTGAAAGACAGACAGACTGTCCCCCACCCAACACACGTGGAAGGCACACCCTGCAGGGACTACGTGAGCTGCAGAATGTAGTAACAGACCAGCAAATAAATGTATAATGCTCCTGCAATGCTGGCAAAGTTGAGGTCTATAAGAAAACTTCCTCACTGCAAGAGAAGATGGTACTTTATCAGATACTGGATGGCTTGTGGCAAAGACTTGACACTGAGGCAAGACCATGGGTGTAAAAGAAGCTGCCCTTTCACACTCTGAAAGATTTGGGGTAGACTTTGGAGAAGTGGGACAAATGGACTGGCGCCAATGCAAAAGTTCAGAGCAGAACAGGGCAAGCAAACACCAGAGCTGTGGCAGTGGGTTGGGAGGCCAGTGCACTAGCCTCACGGGGGGACAGGCAGGAGGAGAGGCAAAAGGGCTGGAGGAAGCCTTGGTATTGGGGTAGACGAGGAGCAACTTGGAAAGGGAAGGGCTATGAGACTGGAAGAAATCTGTGTTTCATCTGTACTTCTGTGAGGTCGCTTGGGGAGAAAAGACCAGAGAAATGTAAAGCATTTGGTTGGTTAAATTCCCCAGCAATTCCAGGCATTCTCTCTTATTTTTACTTGGCGGTGAGGAAAACATTGCGTGTGCTTAAGGTTTTTGTTTTTTGTCAGTGCTAATAAGGCTGGCAACACAGGAATTGTGCCTTTCTCTTGAACTGCCCACGGCAAATGCTAATGTTGGAAAACTACTCGGAGAGCAGGTGAAGAATCTCTGCGGAGAGTATCTCATGTTTCAGTAGGAACCAGCTTGACCTCAGTTCCCAGATGAGTCAGGATTTGGTAGAAAGGTTGTGTGGAAGAATACTGCAATTGAAACTCCAAATATCTTAAGGAGGAAGGTGCCCCTGGGCACGAGCCAGCAGTGGGATTGGAGCAGAAGCAGGCATATGTTAGCCAGGTCTGCCAGCCTGGGATGCTTTAGGGTGCTGCCACATTAACACAGAGTTTGGTGAGGGATGTGAAAGTCCCCTGCAGATACTAGGTGCCTGCTTTGTGGTGGAAGCTCATGCTGTCAGAGATACTCAACAGTACCGCGACCAAACAGCTGCTTCACTGTTGGCTAAGGTATCTCAGTGTGATCTATGTCCACATTGCAGGGCGAACATGCTCTTGATTTGTTCTTAGTCCTCTGTTTGTAGGAAAGGCTCTAGTTCTAAGGACCTCATAGAAACATTAGCCAAAAGGTTTGTTTACAAGAAGGGTATCCTACAGTAGGAGTTTTTGGTTTTTTATAAACGCCCAGACACACAAGGTACCAGATGTCAGCTGTGCTCCAGGATCTGTCCACATGGATGTTTTCACTAGATCCTTTCCACTGGCTAAACTAATGGACTGCTGTTACCATTGCCATGTGGCTGAGAGCACGCATGTGGCCAGTTACCATGGATCAGCGAACGTGCAGTAACTTGCTCAGCTTTGGGAACGGAGGGGGTCTGACTCACAAGCTCCAGTGATTCATGCTGGGGTACAGGAAGAGGTTATACGTCCCAGCTGCTTTCTGGTCTTTTTGCTGGAGCTCGCTAGCTCTACAGAAGGAGGGATTGATAAATAAGCATGCAGCTCTAGTCCTCCGCTGTCCGTGGCTCATAGTCTCAGGTGTTAATACAAACAGAAGGGTTATGGGAGAGAGACCCAGCAGGGTTGAGGAATAACCTGTCTCTCCATTCAGGCAGACTAGGGGGCTATGAACCCCTGGCGGAGGGGCAGGATGGAGCAGAATGGTACATTAGCAAGCAATCCCACTACGGATCCAAAAGCTGGTGAGTCAGAGCCCTGGGCATCCCATTTTCAATCCCTTTTTGGAGGTGGGTGTAAGTAACCTGGCAAAGGCAGTCTCTGGTGAGAGGAGGAATGTCTGGAGAGCGGCTGAGCACAGCCTGGCTGCCGACCTTTGAGGTCATGCCCCCCCCTCCTTCTCCTGCCTTTGCTAATGTGACGGGCTCCAGCTGCAAAGTGGCTAAAGGAAAGCTGTGTTGCCATGAGCAGCATGGCTCTGTCATCCTTCTTCCTGCATCTGGACTGCCAGCCTCTTGCTCTGAGTGCTGCCCCGATCTCCAGCCTTGGCTCAGCACCGAGCTCTAATGGGACTGCAGCAGTGCGTGAACTCAAAACCAACTGGAGAAGATGGGATGAGACTAGGGCATGGTGAGTGTGTGGCCCTACATCCCACTTCTTCTGTTGCATAACTCCAGAGGCAGCAAGAGGAGGGGAAATGAGCCTCTTGTTCCTCTGACCCCTCTTCATATTCCCTTGGACTCTGATGAACACTTTCAGGTGCATAAGGGGAGTTCAGCATGGGGGCTGTATGACCTTGTGCCTTTTTCAGTGCCTGGGAGATTTGTTATAGTGGGGTCATGCTCTTGCAATAAGCAATGAGTGGAGCTGTGGGTCACATGTGGCTCTTGCTTGGATGTGCTTGTTTCTTCTGGGAGCAAAGCTCCGTAAAAACCAAAGTGTCTCTTGAAGAAAACTTGAAGAATGTCAGCTCAAGAACAGCTGAGCTTGCAGCTCATGACTAGGAGCATAAATTGAGGCCATTCCCTTTGGCTGAGAAGTTGCAGGACTGTGAAGTCCCAGCAAAGGCTGGCCATCCACTTTGTGCTGAAGACTCTGTTCAGGGCAGAGGCCGTCCGGCAGCGAAATAACCTGGAGCTTTCCTTTGGGAAAGCTGCATCTCCTGTCCCCGAGGATGAGGCTGGAGGGGAGTGGAAGGCTGGGTAGGAGCCACCCACCACTCCTGGTTCACCCGGAACTTCCCTCGGTGCTGTGTCAAGCCCTGGTTCTGTCAGAGCGTGCTGTCCTGGCGGCTGGTCACCCTCCACTGATCTGCCAGCACCAGCGAGGCAGAGGGACAGGCTGGCAGCGGAGGCGGTTTGGGAGGGCGAAGGCCTCTCCACCTGGGCTGGATCTCGGACATGCATCGCCTGTTGCACTGACCTCCTCTCTGGGGCAGGGTAACGAAACTCGCATGACTGGGAAGCGTGACTCTGCCCAAGAGGGAAGCGCTCACTGGACCCATGAGAGCTTGGAGCAAAACTGCAGGTTCCCTCAACGTCCCATGAGAGCAGCCAGAACAGTGCAAGACATGTGTGGCCACCTGGCCAGGACATGGTCCTGGCTCCTGTGCTGTGCTCCAGACAGAAAGCTGTGTTTTGAACGCATGTAACCTGGGATTGTCTCCTCTCTGATGAGGGCAGTGTTACGTTGCTGCATTTTTGAGATGTTCCGAATTGTAACAACAAATACAAGTAATAATGGTAAAATTTAAACATTTAGGTAATTAATAACTCTGGTAATTAGGCTTGGCAGACTCAGTCATCAGTCCTTACAAAGGATTTTAGTTCAGGCATGTCTGGAAGGTAAGAGCTCCTCAATATGAGGGAGAGCTTCTTTGTGGAGAAGAGCAATAAGCCACACAAGGCTGTCTCCAAGCAGTAATGGTGATGATCATACTTCTGAGGAGTCTGATGGTCCTGGAGCTCTTCTACAGCTTGTCTCATCCTTATTATCCCCTTAAATTTTTGACTACACATGGAAGTCAGAGCCCAGTTTTTCTTGCTGAATTTTCTTGCCTGGTGAGGATGGGGAGGGGAAGGGAACCGCATGTGCTCTCTAAGACTCAGTGGCTGGCAGCTCAGAAGAAGAAAGACAGCTACAAATGTGTGAGATGGACAGAAAAAGTGTTCTTTAGGGAAGCAGTGAAACTTTAATTTACCTTAAAACTGCACTAAAGTCAGGTGCTTTAGTGTTTTGTTTTAAAAAAAAAAAACAAACCCAAAATTTGAAGCAGATTTCCTACATCATGGACTGATGTTTGGAAGCCCTTCAGAGAAACCTTTTTGGTGTCAGAATTTGCACATTTGCTTAATTTGAGGGTAAAATCAGGTTAAAATCCATCAGCCAGGTTCTCAGCAGATGTTTCTCTGGCCTGTCTCCTCTGGCTTTGTTGGGGTGTGTGTGATATGTACCAGCTGAGCATCTGACCCTCTTGCTTTCAACAGCTTTTTGATTTGAAGGCTGGGACTTTATTCCAACTCTGAATCTGTGTATGTGTGCGTGTGTACATATGTTTGTGCTCATATGAATTTTTTATTCCACTTTGAAGTCCATGGCACTTTGCAAGAGTCCCCTGGTTCCTGATGCACTCCAGCCCTCTGCGGGGTGTGGGCATGCCATTTTGGCTAGCACACTACTCCGGCAAAGCCTGTACTGATTCTGTTGCTCCTTGTACACCTCTTGTACATCTCTTCCTCCAGTCAAACCATTGACAAAACTCCTATGCTCAGCAGCTATGTCTCTGGTTCAGAGCACACCAGAAGAGCTCTTTGTGTTCAAGCTGTTTCCCACCTCTCGGCTTGGCCTAAGTGCTCCCAGGGAGAAGCCTCCTTGCTCTGGGGGCAAACTGGTCTTACTCCAGGAGTGGTGCATGCGCAGGCGTGGGTTTGTGGAGTCTACTCAGCGCACCTGCTGCTGGCCAGATTATTGATAGCGCTCAAACATTCATGGTGTGAGACATCGGATCAGCAAATGAGCTCAGGTCCCAGCAGGGAACTGGCTATGGATGCTCTTGGGAGAAAACTGGCCAGGGAGCTGAGGAAAAGGCACTGCCTGCTCCCTTGAACCTGCCCATGTCCCTCTTGCCTGCACAGGTGTTCAGATGCCTGTCTCTTGTACCTATTTCCAAGCTCTGGCGAGTGGGGAAGGGCTGGCAGAGAGGAATGCTGAGTCTGGACCAGGCAGAGGAAGGGAGAATCCTTCAGCTGCTAGCGCAGTTGTTCTGCATGGCAAGGTAACCAGCTTCAGCTGTGCCCATGCTAACTTGCTGCTCTCTGCATGAGAGAAGTCTCATAGAATTGCCTAGATTGGAAAAGACCTGTAAGATCATCTAGTCCAATCGTTAACCTAGCACTGACAAGTCCCACACTAAACCATGTCCCTAAGCGCTACATCTACACGACTTTTAAAACCATCCAGGGATGAGGACTCCACCACTGCTGTAGTCAACCCGTTCCAATGCCTAATGACCGTTTCAGTAAAGAAATTCTTCCTAATATCCAACCTAAACCTCCCCTGGAGCAACTTGAGGCGGTTTCCTTTTGTCCTATCGCTTGTTACTTGGGAGAAGAGACCGACCCCCACCTCGCTACAGCCTCTTTTCAGGTGGTTGTAGAGAGCAATAAGGTCTCCCCTCAGCCTCCTCTTCTCCAGGCTAAACACCCCCAGCTCCCTCAGCCGCTCCCCATAACACTTGTGCTCCAGACCCCTCACCAGCTTCGTTGCCCTTCTCTGGACACGCTCCAGCACCTCAGTGTCTTTCTTGTGGTGAGGGGCCCAAAACTGAACACAGTACTCAAGACGCGGCCTCACCAGTGCCGAGTACAGGGGTAAAATCACTTCCCTGGTCCTACTGGCTACACTGTTCCTGATACAGGCTAGCTGCACTACAAAGAAAAAAAAAAATCACCTGCCTGACTTCCATTGCAGGGTTTGCAATCAAGAGAATTGCTGATGGGGGAAGAGGCTTGGGAGACACACCACTGGCTACCGCTGCTGGTATATTGCTCCCATTTGGGTAGACGGCTGGCAATGCAAGGCAGGGCTTTCTCAGCCAGCAGGTTTTCAGAGCCAGCCTGTACTGCTGCTATGCCGGCTCCATGATGCAATCACTGCTGGAGACAGCAGCTTGTGCAGCAGCATGAGTTCTACATCACACAACGTTCCAGTGCTAGGCTGTGTGACTTTTGCCACCAGCAGAGCAAATTGCAGATCCTGTGCTATGAATCTTGGTTGCCTGAAAAGGACTGACGTGTTAAAGTGACTGAGATCCAGAAAGCCTTGCTAACAGGTCCTGGACGCATAGGTTGAGGTGCTGGAGCTGGGTAGGGTGTCTTTCAAAGGCCAGGAGTCTGCCTGATTGCTGCTACACAAGAAGCAGTTTGTTTCCCTTGCAGAGATCACGCATGTTTCATCTGCTCATTCAGGCTTTTGCCTGAAGGGCAAGGGCAAGGAATGTGATGAACTTCTCTTTGGCATGGAAGTGTATTTTGCTTCACATTTGTCAATAAATGAGATTAGGTTTCTGTATTTGTGCTGCGAGTCTGCGTGAGAGGCACATTTAATGAATGCTAAAATAAACTCTCTGGCTAGCTGTTGGGTAGAAAACACAGCTAAAACTTGCATCGCAGAAGAGGTCCTAACATTGCAGAGATGCCAGTTATATGATCAAGAAAAAGAGATTCAGCCCCAAACAGAAATTATCCTGGATCTTACCTGAAATGAAGACTCAGTACCAAAAGCTTTGTGTGTATAATAATGTCCAGCTGCTTCTTTACTTGAAAGAACATTTCCTACTCAGTCCTGGGTTACCTCTCCCAATCCTTCCAGGTATGAGTAGTCTTTGTCTAGAATCTGAACCTTTTCCCCTAAAAAGGTCATCTCAGGAAGGTGGGAGGCAGCACAAATTACCTATTTCTGGGTGTCCTTCTCACTGCCCACCCTCATGAGCCCTGGGCACCCCCTTTCTGTCCAGCAGGGCTAGTGAGACCATTTAGGAACAAGGAAACCTTTTTGCCACCTGAAATGGACACATTTATATCAAGGGAGAGACCTGCTAAACTCCTGTGTATCTCGGTTTGGGACCCCCTGAAGAAATGTCAGTGGGTGGATTTCAGGAGGCACATCTTGGCAAATAATGCTGGTAGTTGGGGAGAAAATGGTAAAAATCTGGAGGAATGGTTGTGCATGATAGTTAAATGAACACTTGAGTTTCCTGCAGGAGGTGAAGGACGGTGCCCATCCCGTGCTGCTGTGGTGGCTTGTAGGCACCCATGCTGCACTGCAGCAGCCTGTTCCTTAATGACAAGGCTGAGGACCTGACTTAGCTCCCCTGATTGACAGTTGTGCACTTTCAGGTATGAGGATGAAGAGATTTGTTGATAACCAAAGAAAAGCTGTCAAGTGAAAAAGGTTTCCATGGGCAAGCGGTCCTTGCCCAGCTGCGTGATGTCTGCACTGCAGTCAGGAAAGAACATTGCGATGTGAAGACGTCCTGCGCAAGCTTTTCTGTTGCTTGCTTGGATACCAGTATTGGTAAAGCAGCAGTAAAGGCATGCTACAATTGTGGTCTGTGTAGCCCTTACATACTGGTTGCAGCGCATGCTTCTGCCTTTTCAGTGCTCCTCTCTCTCAGCTAATTTGTCAAGGCAGGCTCATGGATGCTGATCTGTCCTGCTGCTGATGGTGTAGGTGCTGCAGACCCCTCCCAGAGCAAGTGACCTCAGCTTCCACAGACCTCCCAAGTTTTAATTTTTTTCAGTAATACTTCTAGCTCTTCTACTGGCAAACTTCCAGGTGTAAAACTGCCCCGAATATGCAGACAAGCAGCTGCAATGCTGCTGCTGTTGCTTAGGTCTTTCCTAAGCTGCATTTCAGGGAATTGCTCCTTTCTGTGGTCGAGTTTATCCATTCTATCCGCTGCTGATGGGCAGAAGAGAAAGCAGATGTGGCAAAGAAATGGCAATGAAAATATGTTGATAACAGCTTTCAAAACCACCTCTGTCCACATAGCATGTATTTGGTTGTTTGTTTGAATTATTAGTGCTTCTGGAGAGGCTTTCTTGTCTATCCTATATTTAGAAAATGTGGGCAGGCCATGCAATTTTAAGAACAACCCGTGTGTTAGCAGGGCCATTGCTCATTTCATGTATCGTAACATTTTGTGTTGGTAATGTTTTGAGTCAGTGTTTGAGAGAGATGGCATGAGTCACAGCTCTGGTTTTCTTATGGGGTTAGGTAGGTGCCTTGTTCATTTGGGGGGGGCTGGAAAGGAAAAAAGAAGCAGTAGTAATCTGAAGCACTGCCAACAGTTTTGGTTTTATTGCCAGACCTCTGATAATCTGGTATTTCCCGTAAAGCCCCAGGTGATGTACTTGCTTTATTTTCTGGGAATCTTCGATTTCTCTTGTCCTTTGTCATCGCAGGGCAAAGCCAGACAGTGTGTCCTTTCTGGGGCCTAAAGATAATAACAAGCCTAATAAACACATCCCTAGATGGATAGCTTGTTATATTTAATCCAGTATCACCGTTTTTGAGGAGAAGAGGTCCAATTCATGATTTCCAAGTGAGCTGAGCTGAGTGTGTGGCATCTGTCTGTCCTTTCCCGTTCTTCTCTTCATGGTCTTTTTTGCAGGTCAGAAGAGACATCGAGTGTCTCTTACATAGTTGGTGTCTTCTCATGCTAATGGAGAACCACATGTCTCTGAGCCTGCCCCATCTCTTCTGCCACGTGCAGGCTTAGCAGCCGCCTCATTGTAATACTCGGGGCCCTGGCCTCGAAATGGCTTGGGTGCTTCACCCAGCAGGAGCATTTTTCTGCATTGAAGCCTCAGGGCTTGTCTGCACAGGGAGGCTCTTGCAAAACATGCTTGGCCTAGGGTGTGAATTTAAAGGGAAAGAACTGTTCTGCACCAGATTCCTGCCTTAAACACTCTTACTCTGCAGAAAAAGGCTGTTATTTTTACTGTGCTGCTGGCTGGACTTGGTTGAACAGCTGCACTTGGCATGAGCAGCCAAAGGCTCTTGTGGCAGCTCTGTTCTGAGTTGGCTGTGGGTTCTTGATGCTGGCTCCAGTCAGCACTGCAGGGGAGGCGAGGGGGTGACAGGGAGGAGGCTGGTGCACTTGGGCTCCCTGTGTACCCAGAAAAGGGGGACCACTTCAGAGCAGAGCCTTCCTTAGGGGTTTTTGGTACCCTCTGGCAAAGCCACCCTGAACAGACAGGCTGTGTAGACCAACCCGAGTTGACAGTCCCGTCCTCAGGTTTGGGCTTGGATTAGTTGCTCGAGTCCAAACCTGTCAGAGCAGCCTGGGACTCAACTTGATGAATTATCCTGAGTCAGCAGCCCTTCCGCACTGTGCTCAGAGTCCATGTGAGCTGGCTGAGTTGCTGGGGTGGTATGCTACGGGAGTTGCATGTAGGAATGGTATTTTGCTTTGTAGACCACAAATATGGTCGTCACCAAGAGCTATCAGACTGGCCACCCTAGCTGTCATCTGTGGCTCTCATGTGCCAGAGCATAAAGCTTCCTGAAGCCTTCTCCTCAAATCCACCCCTCTAGAGCTGTCTCAACCCCACCATGCCAGACCTGAGATGCTGGGGAAATGGTCCGATGGGGAGCTGACTGTGGTCCACGCCTAGACCGTGCCTGCTGAGCTGGGGTGAGAGGCGGGGTGATGGTCTGCAGCCCAGCCTCCTGATGGTGGATGGAGGTCCCATGCCCCCCGTCACGCTGGTGCAAGGCTGCTAGTGCTTTCCATGTGAAGCATTACTGTGGCTCTTGCAAGGATGGTGTGTGAGTAGGGAAGGACCTTTGCATTTGGGAGTCAGGGGAGGGACCCTGGAAATGGCTTGCACCCCACAGGATTGAAAGCTGAGGTCTCTGAAAGGAGAAGGGGCACCGTGACAGTACAGAAAGTCATGTAAATGAAGCACTCTTTCCTTCTCTCTCCGCTGAGGCCAAAGGTGGAAGCCCAGACATCCCTAACTGCTCCCAGCTGGTTTTCACTCGGTACATCAGTATCCCCTGGAAGTTGTTGTCACTGCAGTCACTGAAGGGAAGAGCATAGCAGGACTGGCAGAAAGGGAGAGACATTGATATGAAGCATAGGCATGCTGTCAGCTGGATTAACTAGGGTAAAAATGCACACGAGGCTCATAAGCCTCTGGGCGTCAGGGCAGAAAAACAGCTCTGTCCTTGAGAGAATGCAGAAGACTTCCCTACTGGGAAGTTATTCAAAAGGAGTAAGTGATACTTGCTGCCATGAAGTGGAGGTCCCTGTCTAGCAAGGAGCATGGTCTAACCCAACATGGCAGCTTCTCTGCAGCATGGTGGTCTTTTCTGGCTGCTTTCTGTGCCTGTCATGAGTTCCTATGCGTCACTGAAGCCTTCCCCTGTTCTTCGCTGCTGGAGTTGCCCTGCTAACAGAGTTGGCTGCTTGAGGCCTCATCAGGGCTGAAATGATTTATTCCTCAGCCATTTATTGCAAATGAACCATTGGAAGTCTTTCAAAAGCCATCTTCTCCTGACCTAAGTTCAGCTAAATGTCTTAGCAGCATCAGCTTTGCATAACAAGTTAGAGGTAGAGGGGAATTCTGAGAGAATAAGGTTTGTGTTGATAAACAGTCCTTGCTGACCAGGATCTCTCTCTCAAAGTTACCTGCTTATTTGGAGGATCACAGAGGGAGCCTGGAATTACAAGCCAGCTGTCCCAAAAAAATGTGATGGCTTGCTTGTTTACTCTAGGTGTCTGATAAAAGCCCAAAATATCTGTATGAATGCAGGTAATACTTTGCCGGCATTTTGATTGTGGTAATGTCTCTTGATAGAGCCCTAGCACCCCAAATGAATTCCAGTTGGTAGGGACAGGAGAGCATCACATGGGCTGAAAACTGGGTGGGGAGGACCATGAACAATGGATTAGGATAAACAGCAGTGTGTCAAATTGTCAGGGGAGTGAAGGAGAGCGCAGTGTTGGGAGCTAAAGTCTTGCCAGTTGCTGCCCTTCATGGTGAGCCGCGCATAGTTAACCTCTGCTGTGTTTCCTTGGGGCTCCTACAGCAGTTAAGGGGAGCCTGTGAGAGTGGACTTGGAAAGCTGGATCTGTTCCTCTTCAGTTAACCTGGGAACGTTTTTCAGAATGTCCTTCATATGGCAGGGCTGACGTGTGATCCTGTCTGAGGTGTCCATTTAGCTTTTGTTCATGTTCACAAAGAGGCTCACAGTTAATTAGCTGGTATTTTGACCAGGCATTTATTTACCACCAAATTACAAAGGGAGGGGTGCAAGTTGAAAAATGGGTTGAAAAGCATAATAGGGTAGGCTGCGCTTGACTATGATGTTCAGTCTTCTTGATCCCCTGGCTTTGGGTGAGACCCAGGTAACTACTGGCATGGGTCCTTGCTCAGAAGCACCATTATAAAAGCAGATCTGGGATGGATCTGGGTCCTGTAACTACAAACAGCAGCATCGAGGTGAGCGCAAAGGCTTTCTTCTCTTGGTGTTTCAGGCCTGACCGTTACACAGAGGAACTGCCACTGCAAGGGCAGACAAAGCATGAGGATACAAAGCAATCACCTTTCACGGGGTGTAAGTGGGCACAAGTGGAAGCTGAGCTTCTACATCCTGCAGCCAGGGCAGAGTGTGACCAGAGCGCAGCACGACCTCCAAGCAGCACTGAAGTATTTCTGAGCTGTGTGTGGTAGTGGAGCTCCTGATGCACCATCTCCAACTGGCAGAGAACCAGAAAAGCAGCACCAATATTCAGGTGCTTGTCTGAGAGGATGATTCAGGCCCTCTGGATTTCATGAAGAGAAGGCTGCCTGGAGCTTTTCAGTGGGATGTGGGAGGTACTCAGCATCTGCAGAAATGAAAGGAGGATGAGGCTGGGGCTTAAGAGTGATGTTCAAGGTTTTCAAGATTGTTGATTTTGCAAAGAACAAAAAAAAAATGCATCTTACAGCCAAGGTGAATTGAGACAGGAAGGACAAAGATGAGTGATTTTGATTACTTGTGATTGGTGGCAGCTGGCATGGGCAAGGAGAAGAAAACAGCAAGAAGGGGCAGTGTAAAGGACTGGAAGACAAAAGGAGAGATGGGTTGCATCTTTGGGAAAAGCTGGAACATCTCTTTTGCACTTGAGGACCAAAAGAGCCTCAAAGGTCTCTATGGTTGATAACATGGCTGGGTTCCCTGTCACCTGCTAACTAGTGTGCCCTTGTACTGACAAGCCTTTCTTGCAGGGACCCTGGGCCTTTTCCCAGAGGGGATCTAGTGTTGCCTGTTGGAGAGATTGTGAGGTTGGGATGAGGTATATCCGTGAAGTCAGACAGGTCCGGGGGCGCTCTGTGAGGTGCAGTGTAACTGTGTAGTACTAGGGCTGTTTGTGTGTCTGGATCCTGGTGAATTGGATGGATGTTGCAGGGCTGACCCACCTCAGGGCAGGGATGTGGCCTGCTCAACTTCTGAAAGGTTCTTCCAAGCTTATTCTTGTAATCCTGTGATTTGTTATCACCTTAAACCCTGTCTTTGGGCCTTTCCAGGTTGGTTCTGTAGACACTGAAGATGGTAAAGGTCTATCCAGGCCTTTCCAGGGCAGCTCCTCAGCACCACTGCACCTCCTATGTGTTTAGCAGAAAGAAAGTCATACACACAGGGTATTTAGACTGAGCATTTCCTACAAAAATGTTCCCCAGCAAAGGAGGCCCCACTCTTTCCATCAGCGTTTTCCTACTGTGTCTCAGACCCCTGAACATCCGTTTTTTGGGTTTCTAGGTGGTTGCATTCCTCTGCATGGAGCTATTCAAGGATGGTTTGGAGAAACGCTGAAGGGGAGGGGCAGTGAGAGAGCAGTGAAGGAGCAGCAGCGGCTCTGGAGGAATTTTGCTTAAGCTGTAGTGTCTGGGCAGAGAGTCATCTTCTTGCTTGTCTAGCCCAACTGCTTCCTTGCTTTTCCCTGTCACTCTTGTATACAGATGAGAACTATCCATGCTTATAATACAAGATGAAACCCACATTGTGCCCTGTCTTTTCTCAGGTCTTCCTTGGATCCCAAACTCCTTCTGCTTGTTGTCACTGCTGCTTAAATTTGGCATTTGAGGTGGCATCCAGAGGTCCCGACTACAGCATTGTTCCCCTTGTGCTATTCACAGCACAGAGTCATAACAAGAGACAGTCCTTGCCCCAAATGTATTAAGTGGGATCTTTGAGAGAGGAAATGGAAGCACAGAGAAGGGATGTGAATTGTCCCACTTTACGCAACATTTCTGGGATAAAACCCAGCACTATTAATAGCTTTTTGCTCAACAACCATCTTTTGTTCAGAACTCTGGTTTTCACCTTAAGTTGTTTGTGTTGTGCAGGATTTGTTGGCCAGTTTGGCGAAAGTTCCCACCTTGTGACCTACAGCTAGTTGTAAAGCAGGTCCAGTAAACCACTATCCATTTTGAACTCAGAACAGTCTTTCTGCTTGAGCCACCACTATGTTGCCTATTGTCTTTTCTTCACTCACATTTTGCTGCTGCATCATTGGTCTTTGTCATTGGTTGCTTGCATTCCGCAATATCTCCTAGAAAAGTACTCGTGTCCCACCTTCCTTTGCTGCTCTTCCCTAAATCCTTCAGTGGAGTAGCTGGAAAACCAGCAAGGGTTTGCTCACATCAAAAACTCAAGTTTGCTTTACCTTTGTTCTTACTTGTTGCCCATGTATATTCTATAAAGTGAACTTTCTGACGGAAATGTTTGTGGAAGCAGAAACTGTTGATTAAATTTTAACGAAGAGTCACAGGAAGCAAATTTTAAAATTGCAACTGTATGTTTGTGATAATAAGAGCTCTGTCACTGCTGTCAGGGACTAGAATTGATGGAGGCCACAAAATCTCTTTATCCAACCAAAATGAGCTAGAGTTGCTTGATTTTTTTTTTTTTTAAACCCAAGCCACAAAATGCTCATGAGCAATTTACAAGCCAAAAATTAGCCAGGATGGCTTTCCAGAGAACAGTTCTGAAGAATATTGCAATAAGCAATATTCAAATATAAAACGAGGGAAAATAAGGATAAAAAAATTAATCAGGAAGAGCTGACATCCTTGAGACTCCTGGCAGCCGTAAATCAGCCTGGTTGGGGGACATTTCAGTGTAAGCCACCCATCGCTGCACTTCAGTGGGGGTCCGGAGCTATTCAGAACAATGCTGGGAAGCCGCACTCTGGACAAGGCAGGAGACACGCTGTGTTAGTGTCTCCACTGGGCAGTGCCCAGAGTCCCAAATGGAATTTACAGCTAGCTGCTTCCCTGCAGCCCACGGAGGAGGGTGGCCCCTTCTCTGCGGGGCTCGGGCGCTCCCTCGGCTCGGCCAGCGCACGGGTGCTGCCAGCACGGCGCCCAGCCGGCCCCTCTCTGCAGATCGTGTTCTCTTGTGCTAAGGGTCCTGCTGATTTCAACGGAGAGGTCAACGCGTGGAAGAGAGCAGAACTCGGCCTGACACCGGCCATCACTCCAGCAGCGGCAGAGACCCAGGGCGTCCTAGGCATTGGGAGAATATTACCGTATAGGGTGGTAATCCCGTCCACGCTTGGTGGGGTTTGGGCATGTATGTATCTGGCTGCCTTGAAAAAGCTGTCTCAGGGATGATCTTTATTTTCTTTCCTTTTCCTGTGTTTGGATGAAAAACAGACCTGCGGTCACTGTCTGAGGTTCTTTTGGTACCCGTGCTTTAAAGCATTTCTTGAACCAACAGAAAAACTTTTAATCTTTCTAATATAACATTACAGAGAACAAACAAGTCTTTAATGCAAGCCCCAGGGTCTCTTGTGGGGAGATCCCGATAAAAACACGGCTTTCTGTTTTGGAAATACCCTCTGGTGGATTTGTCAAAACCCTACCAGAGACAATGGTGAACTTTCAAAGTAAGCAGAGACATGGGAAAAAAATACTGTAATTAAGACTACAAGTGGTTGACTTTTGTCACGGAATGCTAGTGAATATGATTTTATAGGTTAAAAGTTAAAAATCCCACCGCCTCAATGTTAGAGACTGCTAATCGAATTTATTTGTCCAGACATTAAAGCAGTTTCTTCTTTGAATGCCTGCTTTGTGCAGTGTTTCCACCTGGTTGTGTATGAAACACTGAGACGTCCTCTGGCCCAGGACTGCCTGGGAGGTCGAAACAGTCAAAAAATATTGCAAGCCGGGCTGCCACATCTGACCTTCACTTGACCTCTGCCTGCCCTGAATTAACATCTTCATAACTGATCCCAAGTTTTGCTGATTTTTCCTACTTGCCGATATTAAGCATGTTTAAAAACACTTGTTAAAACTGACTCTCACCTGCAAGTCCACTGGGACAGGGAAGTAGGCAGATCCTGCACTGGGATTTTGCTGATGTGGGCTGGGTTTGAACAGTCCCTCCACAGTGAGGTGCTGCAGTCGGAGCTGTGTGTTTATGGTCTTCCTGACCTCAGACCTCACATCTCTGTAACTTAATACCTCTGGGGTCCTCATTCTATTTAAAGACAATATATTGAGAGAGGAGGAAAGAGATGTCCAGAAGTGCTGTGCTATCTACAGCTAAGAGTGCATCCCCGGTCCTTTGCTTTTACACGTAACTGATGGCCACGAGACAGGGCTAGGCAGAGAGAGAAAGGTTTACTTAGTAAATGTTGCATCTCACTCAGAGACTTGGTCTCATTTACCTGTTTGTGGTGGGCCTTCTTGCTGATTTATGTGAAGGACTTGGTGGGTGGTGTTGGGGTTGTTCTGTACCCATGGCATTGCAAGCGGCTCTTGTTTACCTGCAGCACTCCCACCAGTCCGTGATGGTGTGTCTGCTGTCCTCTTGTCATTGGGAGAGCCCAGGCAGTGCAGGCAGTCTCTGTTAAAAGAACTTCAGCTTCCCTTTAACTGAGCTTTTTTCCCCCCATGTTTTAAAGAAACACTCCTGTGGTTGATAGAGCTGTAAAACACCAAATAGGTTTTTTTCATCCCTTTCTAGAACCGATGATATTCCACTAATGGCCATTTTACATCAGCAAACCCTTCCTGAAACATAGCCTTTACCTTTGCCATGACCATAAGGAGTCTATATATGGTTTCATGTACAGATTTCATAATAAACATTTAATGATACAAGTGTTTTTGCTAACTTAGATTGTTTTGTCTCCTGGGGTGAGGGTTACACTTTCCTTTGGTGACTGAAAGATGATGGATGCCACCCAGGTCTTTACCAGGGTACTAGGGTAAGTAACCTGTGCTTAGTGTTCAGTGGCTGAAACAAAGAATTAATGTATCTTAAAGTTTTGGATGCTAAGGGTAATTTGTTTGTTGGCTGTGTCTTCACTGGCAGTCCACAGAGTATGGGTGGGCCATTTTTCCAGCTGACTGTGAAGATAGAGATAAAGCTATATTTTATGAATTGCTGTTTCCAAGGTCATCTGGAAATTGAGCAGTTCATAAAATATATCTTTGTTCACAGATATATTTGATTATATAAAATATGATCCCAGGATCAATTGGGTACAAACAAGATGTTGCCTTTAGGGTTGAAAACACATTGTTAGAGGCATGAAGAACAGAAATTGTTGCTGCTGTCTTTGTGTGGCTATTGTTTTTTGTTTTAATAGGAACAGAATGAATGACATTTTTCCACCAGACCACTTATGCTCAACTATACCTCCAGGACAACTTCCTGGCCAAAAATACTCAAAACAAACAAACACAATAGCAATTCTACTCCAATTACATTGTTTGCAAACCAGCTAGTGTTCATAGAGTACTAGGTTTGGCAAATCCAAGCACTTCAACCCTGGATTTTGATATTAGATATTTGTATGTGAATTACTTGTAGCTGTTGTGCTATTCAGGTAAGTGTTTGAGTGGCCATGTGCATGGGTACCTCCAGCATTTCTGCCCAGTTTGTGATAAAAGCATACCCTAGCTGCCTTAACACTTTGGCTGAAAAGCCTGGCTACTGGGAAGACATCCTTGCCCAGTGGCCAAAGTGGCTCATTGATTTCAGTGGAGCTGAGATCCCAGCCTAGGGCTCTAGACCAAATCATACGCACCAATTTCAAAACTTTCATTTGAAAGAAGAATAACTAAATATTAAGTGCAGGAAAGAGAAAGACGGCAGAGGAGGAATTTAGCAGTGGCTCTTTTATGTAAGCAGAGCCAGTATTTGCAAGAGGAGAGTGAACTTGCTGGCTCTGTGGCACCTTTTCCTGTGGCTTGAGCTGCCAGACTGATCCTATAGAGAGCAAACCTAAATCAGCAAACCTGCTTGTGACTTTCCAGTCAATTTTCTTTGGCCGATGGGAATGGTCATGGAAATACTGATTGTTGTAACTCACAGTTTTAAATATATCTAGTGCTGTGGATTGACATTGTAGTCATTCCTCCTCCCTGGGGTAGAGGGCTACAGGAGTCTAGTTAAGGGAAAGAACTTGTATGTTAAGGTTGCTGTGGGACATGTAGGGAGAAATAATGCAGTCGTTCTGGCCCCGGCAAGGTTTCCAAGCTTCATTCCAACCCCAGGTCTGCTGATCTCAGTCTTTTCAGCATCTTCACACTTCCAGTCATCTGGGTACTCTCCACGTCACTGTTCTCTGTGAATCAGCTGGGTGGATGTCCTCAGCAGACCCTCTAGAACCTGGCGAATGGCTCCTGCATTGTCATAGCTAGTGTCTCCAGCTGTCAAAGTGGGACCTCTCCCAGGAACACCAAGATATGCCTCTGTCTCCTGCTGGCATACCTCTGCTGGAAGGGCACAGCAGCACGCTGCGTACTGGGCAGAGAGTACATCTCCTGTGTCCTTGAAGAGCTTTAGGTTATTAACCCTCGCCGAAGTCTATGTCTTTGCAGTTACTACACAGATAGACCCATGGGCAGTGCAGGCGAGGTGTAAATGCCCAAAGTGAGACACACCATCTAGTGCTGGCTCCCACAGTGGAGTCCGTACCATCACAGATCTAGTAAGAGGAACGTGGCTATGTGTTAATTAAAAGGCCTAGTAATGACTACAGCAGAATGCTGCCCCTTGGAAATTTCAGTTTGACATTGTGGTTCACCTGCCACGTACACCTGCCCAGGACGCAGAGATCTGAGTGAGCTGCTGCAACGTGCAAAGATAGTCATGTTAACAACTGTGAGAAAGTCTGATCATCCTGTTTGCATGAACTGGGCGTATAAGTTGCCTAAAGCATAAAGCATATTACTGATACTATATTATATTTGATATTCTCAATTTGGAGCCTGTAGTTACCCACTGGCGTGTTGCGGCAGAGGTTGGTATAGGGCGATATGTCAGTTTGACATCAAGGTTCTCTCCTGCAGGCTCGGGACTGTGTGTGGTTTGTGGAGGGTTGTGTCCATCTGTTGAATAAAGCTGGGGTCTTTTGCTCCCTTCCATGTCTCAGATACAGCTTCAGTTAAATACAGCCCTGTTACCTTCAGGAGCGTTGGAGGGTCACAGACTCAGAGCACTTCTTGGGACCCTGCCACCAAAGAGCTGAACTCTGTTCGGAGTCCCAGCTGCGGACACCACAGCTTGCCTAGGTGCACAGCAGTGACTGTGTTTTTATCCTCTCTGTAAAAACCCAGAAGAAAGGAGGACAAACACTTAGGGGGTGTCAAGTGTTAAGCAAGGCTTTTTTTCCAGGGGGACCCATGTTTCCATTCCTTCTGGCGGGAGGGAGCTTTCTTCAGAGCAGGTCCCTCTTTGGCAAGTTGGCATTTGCAGCCAGTATTGAAAAAGTCAAAGAGTCAAGGCGGGTGTCCTGGTTTCGGCTGGGATAGAGTTAATTGTCTTCCTAGCAGCTGGTACAGCGCTGTGTTTTCAGTTCAGTA
>JAVKLA010000042.1:434100-525248 GCA_034782735.1 Sagittarius serpentarius
ATCCCACTGGGTGGGGGGGGAGCGAGTGAGCGGCTGCGTGGTGCTGTGTTGCTGGCTGGGGTTAAACCACGACAGTGGGCAGGAGCTGCTGCTGCTGCTGCTGAGATTCCGTTTTGTCTCCTTGTCAAATAAAGGCCAAAGCAAACACAGGCCAAAGGAACATAGCCTCTGATAAAAACAGTAGAGGCAGCAATCATACCAGAAGTAGTAGGGCTTCATTAGCCAAGAAGTAAGATGTATTAGCCCAGTGCATGCTGACCCACCAGAGACACGTCTGGTCTCCAGACCTGCATGGTGGTGCTTTGTGCCAGGGACATGTGTCCTTACCTTGTAGATGACAGCTAAACTTGCAAAACCTCTAGATGACAGAAATGGGAAAAATTCTGTTTGTTAAGGAGTTGCCATCTTTGCAAAAGTTTGTGTTTGACTTTGGAGCAAGTGGAGGCTGCAAAACATTTCCCATGGAAAGGTGAATTCTGGAATCTTCTGTCTGGGAAAACATTGAAACTCTCCCATCTGAGCTGCCCTACATAAATGGGAAGACCTGTACTCCTGCGGGTGAGACTTTGAACAGCAAAGTGATGGGGGCTTTCCAGAAGGAGCTTAGGGAATAGCAACCTTTGGGACGTGGCTTGAGTGGGTGTCATGCCTCCAGATCTTGTATTTCAGTGGCGAGGAGCCTGGAAGCCTCAAGGACTGTGCCTGTAGCATCCTTTGGGTGTCCAGATTTCCCTGCTGAGAACTGGGAGCGCAGACTCTTGGAGACACGGCTGGACCTGCAGCTTCTCCACCCCAGCGCAGTAGCCCAGAGGCTGGAAGCCCTGGCGCCTGTGGGGAAGGGCTGTCCAGGGGCCAAGGGCTTGGGGAGTCTGAGAAACACAGCCCATTTCCAAGAGGTCACCTGTGCGGCTTCCCTCCCCTTCCGGCAGAGGAGGGGTGTCCTGACCTGAGTTGGGTGGGGGGAGTGCGCTGAAAGCCATTGCTCTGATGTAGGCATGTCAAGGCACCACCTGTGAGTTTGTAGGTCCTAACTCTGCTCACATCTCCCCCCATTCCTGTGAGAAAGCATTTTTCAGCCTCCCTTTTCCATGGCCATGGGAATTCAAGCTAAGTTGCCTTCTTCCTCAGCTGCTCAGAGAGACACAGAAGGATTGTACCCTCCCAGTTCTCCAGATCCACCTACCTAAGCATGTTGCCACCTCCCGTGTGCCAGGCAGTGTGGGGCAGCCTCCAGTGGTTGGCACTGCATCCTCTGGAGGAGGCCAGGAAGATAAGTCACATCTACTCATGAGGTCTGTTGCCAGAGATCCCAGATGTGTCTGTAGATTGTCCACTCTGGAGGAGCGAGCAAGACACAGCTCTCAAAGCACTGTTTGTGGCTAGTGTTGCTGGCTGTTAAATAGTTCACTGAGCACCTCTCCCAGGATGACTTGCTTCTGCTTTGTGCTGCCGAGGGGCTGTTTATGTATGATGCTTTGTGGGTGGGATGTGGTTTTGTTACTGCTTCTCCATTGTTGGACTCTGTTTGGGCACTCTGCCCGTTTATGATTAATGATGTTTTGAGTCGAGACTCTAAGGTGCTTTTGGGCATACAGGTACCAGAAGTAAAAGAGGTGTTGTTATCATCAAGGTACTTCAATGTAATATCAAATGTAATCAGAAGTGAATTAATTAAAGCAGTGTGTACATAAAAGTCCTTTTATGGTGGCGGTTCAAGCAACTCATATGGCATAATTTAGAGATCAATTTTTTTACACTTTTGTAACCCTCTCCTCTCCGTGAGAAGGTGGTAGCTTGGCAGTAGACGCCAGGACTGCTGTCAGAGGGCAAACCTCTCCTGCAAAGGCCTCTTAGTGAAACATGACTCTTGAAACAGGGTAGGAAATTGTGTCCCAGCTGTGGCACGTTTTAGGGTTAATTCTTATGGCTTACACAACTAGTGTAGGCTGGGATCTAATGGTTGCTTGGGTTTCATCTGACCTTGGAGTGAGCAAAAACCTGTCAAAAATCTGTAGTGAATGCTGGTCTCAGCTCTACCAGGATTAAACCTTCCTTTCTGCAGCACGGCATACTCTTGACGTGCTTGTCTGTTAGAAAAATTGCCTGGAGTGCAGCTGCCTCTTTTGTCCAATACCTCAGGCTTTGTGAGGCTGGTGGTTCTTTACCCCCATGGAAAGAAGACTCGAATTTGGATAGAGGAGGGGTTGACAGGATTGCAAAGTGACCTAAATGATTGCATGAAGCTACCTGTAGCCTCAGTCTGACAAGCACAGCCAAAAACCTCCTCCCCATTCTTGTGGAGCCAGTGGCAGCGGTTGCTGAGCGGTCTGTGCTGCTGAACTAGCTGTGGAGGAGACCACAAGCTGGCAGACCAGAGCCATGAGATTCAGATGATGAGGAGCTGAAACGGCAGCTTCAGCTCAGCCTGCGCGAGGATGATGGGGTGACTTGGGTGGCCCTGGTTCGATGTTTTGGCTCTGACAAAAGCTGTACTGGCCACATCTGAGCAGCAATAACCCGTGTGGAGGAAGCTGGGAAGCTCGGAGCTCGTGGAAACATGGGGAAATAGGGCCTGGACCCTGCTTGGTATATGTCTGAGACTGTTTGCCAGGGATAGTGTGTTATCTTGGTATGTATGAAGCCAGTGGCTTTGTTTTCCCAGCATGTTTGAAAAAGTACCAAACAGGGAGGAGACTAAAATGACCCAGAATGTTCAGAGCACTAAAGAAAGGGGGCACTTTTAAAATCGTCACGTCTTTTTGAACCAAGCTCATGACTTTCTGAGCTGCAACTCTGTGATTTGGACAGGGCAGAGATAGGAAATGGGTCAACATTGAAGCTAAAGATGAGCCAAAATGTAAAACTTTGTCTTTGACATATTAGCACTCTGTGTGCTGATTTAGTCTCTCAAGCTACTTTAGTTTACTGCTGGAGAGGGTTGAAAGGTGATTCATTCATAGTTTACAAGTACCTAAAAAGGAAAGACGCTTCTGGTTGCTAGATGGGATTCAAATTTACCAGAGAAAGGCAGAGATCTCTTGGCTGGAAGCCAACATTAGAGAAATTCAGACTAGGAATAAGGGCTGCAGTTTAAACAATACAAATAAAAAACAGTGAAAGGTCTTTGGCTGGCATTAAGCAGACTCATCAGTAGTCAATGGCTCTAAATTTCTGTGTTTTGCTAAAAGATGCAGGACTTAGGAAGAGAGACTTGCTGGCCCAGAGCAGCCCTTCCAGGAGACCAAGGCTGGGCTTCCCTTTTGACCGGAGCAGCCTGTGCATGGCTCTGGATGCTGCGTCCCCAGGCTTGGGGCTCTGCCTGCTCGTCCCATTCTGCTGTCCAAGCACAAGCCACACTTGTAGTGTAGCACAGATGTGCTGAGCGTCAGGGAGCACGGCTCTCTTTCTTTGTGCGCAGCACTTTCCCACAGTCCAAAATATTTCTGGATTGGATTCCCTTTTCACTGGCCTGTCTGATTCAGCCGGGGAATTACAGTCCATGAAGTGTGGCTTGAGAGCTGAATGCACAGTCCTTTTCCCTCCTGTAGTAAGACAGCCGAAGACATGCAATCTGGGGAGGAAACCTGTTCTCCTCCCTTTTTCTGGGCAGGACTCTCTGCTGGAGGGCTATGATGCAGACAGAGCCCCTGCCCTGTGTGAGTGTCAGCTCCATCTCTGCCATGCTTGGCATATGCCTCTTTGGACCTGCCTGTTTAGGAATGTCATGTAATTTATCACTGGTGGCCAAGAGCACAAGGTGCAAGAGGTGCATAGGTTTGGGTGAGATGTGATTCATGTCGGTGGGGAGGATCCAGGGAACAGAGATCTTGGAAGGTTTCTTGCTTGTCCTTGGCCCTCTCCTTCAATGATCTCTGGATTTCTGGGCTTTGCTCTGTTCTTGCCAGTATTTTCTGGGGAGAGGGACAGGGCTGACACATCTTTCTCCCAGGCCATGCTGCCTGCCTCATAATTCTGCAGACTGCAAGCCTGGAAATAACATGAAGCAGATGCACCAATGCCAAGGTCAGGACCTTCCCAGTATTTAAGGCATATGTATACTGTTGGCATGGTACAGGGTGACCTCAGTGTACAATAGGAGCCAACTGACACACACCTTCAGACAGAATAAATATTTGTCAGTCTATTTCTCTATGCCCCCAAATGACCCCTATAAAAGCAAGGTCCTGTTTACCTTCCCAGCTCTCCGTGCACAGTGTTCTGAGAAGAGACAAGCTCTCTTCTCCATTCATTGCCTTCCTCCTTTTCTGGGTGACCCATTTCCACGCAAGGATCAGGGATACTGGCTTCACAAAACCCAGGACACCTTGGATTTTCACAGAACTCCTGAAATCTGGGGAAAGCTGAGATCATTTTTGTTCAGAAGTGTCTCTCTGCCAAAGCACAGTGACCTGGGAAGCAGTGCACGACGTCAGTGTGCAGCCTGAAGCAATTGCCTGCAGCTGCCCCAGCCCCGTTAGCACACGTGCAGCCCTCCCCATCCTGTTGCCTGTGGCACAGGTTTCTAGGGAGCCGGCAGCAGGCTTGGGTGTGCAGACATAATAGCTGGGAAGAATATTTGGTGGGGTTTATTCTTTTTTCCTTCGTGTACTAAACATGCTGCCTTTGCACTCCTGGATCTTATGTTTGCTTCCGTGCCTTGGTGCCAGTGTAGCGGTGGAGCCCAGAGTCGGCGGAAGGTCTGGCACCAAGTGTGCCAGACCTGCTGCGTTACCCACCCATGCGCTGCCAGGCACCTCTCTCACCGTCGCAGAAGTCTCGGGGTTTGCCTTTCAGTCACTGTGAGCTTTACCCAGACAATTCATGTAACCCTGGACTGTTCCATTTCTGTCCGTGTTGTATATTTTCGATAAAGGACAATTTAGCTTCTCATGCCCTCGCACATAAAACAAAGGAATATGAGAGTCCTCAGAGCTTCCTACCACAGGAGGGTATGCGTGATGATTGGCTGTGGTTTTTATTTTGTATAAGATCACTGTCAGTGAAAACAGTCTTTAAATAAAACCAACCTATGATAACTTAGCTTGGCATGAAGAATGAGTGGAGACATACAAAGGTCTATAAAACAGCGTTTGCTTTAATGAAACCCATCCAGTTCCTCCTCCTTTGATTACTCTTCCATATCGCAAGATCAGAATGCACTAGGCAATTAAAAGATGGCTTGTGCATATTAGACAGAGGAAATGCTTTATCTGTAACACATCTTAGACAAGTGGAAACCATTGTCGCCAATATTCTTAAGGCAAAACCAGCAGCTTTCTATTTTCTTTTTTAAGGTTAATGTTGAGAATGAAAAAGGCAGCTAGAAGAGTGCAGAGCTGTCAGTTGAAAGAAAAATTGCAAGCCTGCTAATCCTTTCTTGTCAGGTTTAATATAAAGCCTGGCAGAGATTGATAAGAAGTGTCTCCCTCTTTGCCTGATGCATGGTAAAATCACCTCTCCGAAACACCCAGGAAAGCTCACATGCAAAGCCAGGCTTCAGACTGGAAAGGCTGCTGGCCAGCCTGACACTGCAGGTCCTAAGACCATTTTAAGTAGCTTTATTCTTTCACTTTTCTAACTGCGACCTGAGGAATAGCTGTCCCCTCCTCATCCTTTATACATGCAGGTTTTCATTGCAGCCCCTCTCAGTGGCTGTTGCTCTACTGCTGACGCTGTCGTGCTGAATGGCCGTCTGTCTTAGCAGCAGGCACGGAGCACCTGTGGCGCACACTGCTGGGGGACAGGGGACTGCTCCCCGTGACCTGCCTCTGCTCCTCCTGCAGCGAACCGCTCCGGCGGTGGTTGGTGGGGCTGTGGGATTAGCAGCATGCCTGTCGGCAGCGGCAGAGGTCGTGTAGGTGTTGGTAATCATCGGCAGCAAAGGCAGGATGCAGGGGAAAGCAGGCTCCGAAGAGCTTGAGCTCCTGCGTGCCTGGCTCTGGCCTGGTGGGAGAGCCTGGAGAGCAGAGCAAACCCCTGCGCTAGGAGGAGACACGCGAGTCCCACCTGCGTGAGCAAGGGCGGCCATGGAGCAGTCGAGTCTGGCCGCATGGAGCAGAGAAAAGAGCGAGCCAGACCCGGGGGCTGCCTCTGATCCCCACGTGGATGTTTCTGGCCCCGTGCTCCTTCCCTGCCTGTGTGCTGGTGAAACCTGGGGAGCCGAGCTGGTGTGCAGCCCGTCCCCAGCCCTCACGTGGCAGCAGGGGCAGCAAGCGCTTTTCCCAGGGGAGGGGGCTCGGTGGGCTCACATCGCCAGTGCGCAGCCTCTGAAAGAGGCAGGTTTCACATTGTCTGGTTTCTCTTTTTGTAGCTGTCCCTCCCAAACTGAAGAAACTGAAAAGCCCAAACGTTCATGTCGGTGAAAAGATTTCACTGAAGTGTGAGGCGACTGCTGGAAACCCTCAGCCATCCTACAAATGGTTTAAAGATGGCAAAGAGCTGAAGAAGAGCAAAGACATCCGGATCAAGTATGGGAATGGGAAGTAAGTATGCTATGGGGCTGCTCTGCCTCTGCTCACTAACACTGAGTGTCTGGGTCCGGGGGACCGCCTGGCTAGAAGTGGTGCTGTTCTCTCCAAGTCATTGCTGAGCGATACTGAGGTGCTTCCTTGGAGTCACAGGACCATGCACAGCCCATTTGCCATGCACGGGAGAGTAAGCAAGATTCCCAGTTCCCTCAGAGAGTAGTGGAGAGAGAGGAGCAAGGCATGCGGAGGATAGATGCTGGCTTTGTAGATGGGGCTCTCCTTGGGTAACCGTGTCATTGGATATCTCAGACCTGGGGAGATTACTCTTTCCCTGCTAGCTGTAGACTGGTTGTAGGCAGCTCAGGTTACCTGGAGTGAATCCTGCTTTGTGATTAGGGGTTTTTAGTGCAGAAGCCACCCAAACTCAGCAGTCGCCCCAGCAGCCAACAGCAGGCCTGCATAAATGTGGGAGGAATCACTCTGTTCTCTCCTGAATTTAGGTGGACTCAAAAGCATCTAAGCCAACTGCAAGGGTGCAAGAGCACATCACGATACTGTCTGATTAGGGCCCGTAGTCACCCACCGAGGCCTGCCTTATACAAGACCTTGTGTCACCGCACCCAGGGCAAGCTCCATCGTGGCGGCCCCAAACTCCCCACACAGAGAAGCTCTCAGGCATCTGCTGTCATCAATGCCTGATTCAGGCAATGCAAAAACACCAGGAGAATAGGCCCTAGTGACTAAGCTAAGGGGTTCTCACTGGGAATTGATTTAAATAGATCCATGTTGATATTTTTCAAGGCCAAATATTTACATATGATGTATGTTAAAATTATTCCGTAATCGTGACTGTGCTTACATGCATATATCCCGACCTAGCCAGCAACATAACCAGTCAGCTTGCAACTGCACGATCCCTTGGAAAACTTGAAACTAATTCTTTGCTAACATATATTATGTCTGAGTGTGTGAAAAGTAGCTCAGCTCTTCTCATTATGGACTTGATAAAGTATTAACTTTTAAAATTAGAAGCCACTAAAAAATCAGTTAGAAAAATCAGTTAGTGCTTGAATGGGTCATTGTCAATTGCTCTAATTTAATTTCAGTCCTGTTGGTTTTGACTTCAAAGTCACACCCAAAATGGTTGACCTCCTTCGTAATAACTGTAGGATTCGTGGCTCTTTTGGGATGAGGCAGAGAGGTGGTCAGGGGAAGGCCTAGGCTAGAAACACCAGCGGATCCAGGATAACTGGCTCGTACCTAGTGGATGCCAACTGCTCAGGAAGGGCTGTCTGGGCTTACAGGCAGCAGAGGCAGGGCAGAACTGCGCCTGCCTCTGTGCTCTGTTGCCCTCAGTAATTCTGTGGCCCTTGTCAGCCTCATGGCCTCACTGTTTACCGACGGGTAGTGGAGCTGGGATGCCCTGGAGGAATGGCTGCACCACCCACTGCAGCCAGGCATGGGAAGCCTGCCTGTCCAACCCGTGGGGACACTGCATCCCTGCAGGCAGGCAGCCGGTGGGACCTTGAGCTCGCTGGCGCTGCGGTCTCGCAGGGATGTTGGGGAGCTAGTTCCCTCAGAGCTAGAGGGCAGTCAGCCCCAGACCAAACACCCAGCAAAACTCTCTGGGGAGTGATCCTGGTGATGGCAAGAAGTGCCTCTTGCAGCATGTCCCTGCTGTGCTCCCAGAGATCGTGGTCCTTCCTTGCCTCCTGGCACCCCGCGTCCAGCACGAAGCTGTGACAGGATGGCATCCCACCCACAGTGGTGCAGGGCCGGCACGCATTCCCTGGGTCAGGGACATAAACATATGGAAGAAGGTTGATCCTCTTTCCTCAGGACACTGCTGTCAAGTCATAATTTTGCATTTACCAGTTTCCACGGCAACACGTTGGCTCACAGCCTGCCAGTGACAGGCCAAAGACATGTGCGTGCTAGAAGTTCTTCCTGCTGGCAAAATAAGCCCAAGGATAAACATTTTAAAGAAAGCTGAGCACCTGCCTCCGCCAGTGTCTGAGACTCCCTCAGCAGCAAAAGTGTGAGCCCAAAGCATTCCTTGCTGATCTGCCCCCAGAATCGCTTCCCATCCCGGCTTCTGCTCCCTGCTGCCATTAAAACATGCCATTAAGTCGAGAGGTTGCCTGTCTGGGGCTGGGGCCTGGTTACCAGAGCTCAGACTCAAGCAGCTGTCGAGCAGGAACAGCTCTGAGACACTAGCCCCTTGTTGACCATTTGCCCCTTGCTGAGCAGTCAGCAGTGCAGGAACGCTTCTCCAGGTAGATCTGGATGGGTCTGTGCACACCTGGTCTGGCATCCTCAGCTTTCAGTCTCTCCTCTCCACTGGGCTTGCTAGATCTCAGTGCTTGAAAACACCTCGAGGGCAGAGTGCTCACTGGCATTGGACCTGCCTCCTTCTGCTCTTGCCTGCATGCAGTAAATGTTAAAAATTGCTCTGTGCATGCAGACTGAGGATCGAGGGAGCCCTCATGACTTTGAATATCTCCATTAAGTAGCTAGTGGGGCTGAGTTTCGTAGAAGTACCCAAAACTGGACTTGGGATATGGGTCTACATCATTACTTCCAGCATGTTAGGAGAGGACTCTAGGGAAGGATAAGCATCCGATATCGTAAAGCTCAGAAAGGAAGTCTTACTTTATGGTGATTAATTAAAAAACAGTGGGGTTTATACATCTGGCTCCACTTAGAGATAACACTGGTCTCCAGATAATCCTCTACTCTTCCTTTTAGTTCAGAGTAGAGTGGGGTTTCCAGAGGGCTAGAAATAGATCACTGGGGAGGGACTTTCACAAAGGAGGCACACCAAGCAAAAAGCTTCACGGACTATGCAGCACCTGGCCAGGTGCACAGGATCATTTCTTTAAAAATTTGATCCAAAGGCCTAATAGAGTTGTCTGCTGGAGCCAGGCAAAATGGGTTTTGCTTGGCCCTGTGAGTCCGCGGCAGAGCTGGGCACAGGTCTGCGTCGGACTCTTTGTCTGCAACTCTGCGGTCCTGAGAAAACACACACAGGATTAGGATGGGAGACAAGAAGAACATGGTTGCCCTCTGTGACTCATTTCTCTACTGTTCTGTGTCTGGCTTTCCTTCCTGTGTGTTTAAAGAGCCTTGAGATCTCTAATTCGAAAGCGTGACTGAAGCCCTTTTTTTTTGTGATCAAGTTTTCATCTGATCCCCCTGGTCTTCCTAGAGTAGGACATTTCTTTGAAAATAAAAGAAGTGTATATTGTAAGGAGGAGCAGAGCAGTTAACTGCATGTCAGCTCTTCAGCTTTTCCATCAATCATCTTCCCTCTTGTTTTTTAAACTTACCGGCAAAACTTCTGGTGCCGTCAGGCAAGGAGTCCTTTTTTTTCCAATGGATATTTGCTTGAGGGAGGGGAACAATTCTGATTCCTCCTTTCTGAACTGCATGTTCCATCCGTAATTAGTAACAGGCTGGGGCAGGCCTGGCTTGCACGAAGAGGAAACTTCTCTTTAAGGTGGAAGAAATTATCGGCTGGAATTTTATCTCCAGCTCAATTTAAATAAAACACAGTTGACAATGAACCTAGAGAAATTACCCAGAAAGAATTGCATGCAGTAGTGGAAGTACAGCATAGTGAGTGGCTCTCCCTCTGAGCTGCCCAAGCGATACCGTTTCCTGCTGAGTGCGTCCGAGATCTGATTGAGGCTGCTGGCTCCCAGGAGGTTACGGTTGGGTTTTGACTCTCTGTCCTGGCAAATGGTCAAATGCCAATTGTGGAGAAAGCCAAGGGAGTTTCTGTTTGCAGAGGTGTAGAGGACCTTCCCCACTTCAGGCTGTGCTTGGGGCTCAGCCCTGAGACACGCAGGTCTTCAGCTGGAGTCCGAGGGGGTCCAGGAGCCTGGCAGTCTCCTAGCTGTGGCTGTCCTTAGAGCCTCTTCTCTTTGTGTGCTCTTTTACCAAGGGAGATTGCTGGGGTGATGGAGTAGGCATATCATTAGATTGGAGAGGGTTGGCAGTTCAGTTTGGGACAGGCTGACCATATGACATCCCTAGGGAGTAGTGTCCTACTTTCAGTATCACCAGGAATCCCTATTGTTAGCCTGTAAGTGGAGCCAAGGGATACCCTCCTCTCCTGTTTCTGTACAGTAGTCCCTCAGGCGATGCTAGTTGGGGCAGATTCATTGCTGGGGTCTTCCTTGTAGAGCACCCTGCTGTAGATTATTCCCCACCCACAATGAATGGGGCTGTGGTCTTCCCTGTCCAGCTCACTGCTCTGGAATGAAGGCAAAAAAAAAAAAAAATAATGCCAAAGCAGCAGGGAAAAGAGAGTGCCAATAAAGATAAATGATTTCCTAATTAAGCCTGGAGACAAGGAGGGGCAAAGAGAGCTGTTGAAGCCTTGTGGGAGCCAGAGTGAACCGAAGCAGGCTATACCACCACTCTGGCAGGGGTCTTCAGGCTGACATTTTTAAACAAAGGAAAAAGCTCATTTGACAATGGATCTTGCAAGAGCAATTCCAGATGCCTTGAAGCTAAAACTCTTCTCAAGCACCGGTGGTGTTATAATCACCAGGGGAGCTTCTGCCTTGCAAACTCTCACGATGTCATTATAAGTCTCCGATAGTTGGGATTTGGTTTTAGCTGCTGAAGGCACTTTATTGGAGGGGGGTGTGAAGGAGAGCATCTCCTTTGTTTGTCTGTTTGTTGTTTTAAAGGAGATGATGGACATCATCTTGGCCAATGCACCTGGGACTGAACCAGGGAATTTGAGAACTGAAAGGAGAAGCAATTGGGTCTTGAGCTAGAACAATCTACAAACTTTGCAAGTTGGGGCTCCTAAAAGATTCAGGGAATGGGCATTTAATCAAACTTGACTGAGTTATAGCGGCTAAAAAGTTACGGTCAGATGTTGGCCTGCTTCAACTGATGGTGTGTGCGTGGACTTAGAGGTAGAAGGAGCTTTATGTGCCTGAAATTTCATGTGGTTTTTCCAGTGATGTTGGCTGCTTAAAAAAACCAACTCTCCCTACAGACCTTAGCCCACTGCAGTTGCAAAATGTCACAGATTAAGTTGAAGCACTCATTGAGACATGAGCTGAAATCCCATTCATCCAGTTTAAGTTAAAGTGCTTTGCCTTGGGGGAGGAGGGCTGGCGTGAGGGCTGAGGCTGCAGGCAGTTCATCTGGGACAGCACATTATATACCTACTGGCATGAATTTGCCAGGTCCCCCTTATACTTCATGGATCAGGCACTGGTGAGGATCTGTGACACGTACCAGTTGCAGAAAAATGACTTACAAAGAAAAGGATGACATGCATCCCAAAGGCTTCAGACTCAGAAAGGAGCCCCAAAACTGTAACTGAATCTCTTGCACAACGCTGTGTACCACCATGGGGGTATGTTTCGCAGAGGTTTTGGAGAGGTAGTTCTCTGTCCTTCTGAAGGTGCCATCCCTTTCCTGTGACCTCTGTTCCCACAAATGCTTTTTCCTGATCTGAGTATTTGCAGCCTGGCTCTGCTCATCTCCGTTCCCGTGCTCTGCACAGGGCTGCCCCCAAGACAGCTGCTTTTAGTATGGCACCTCCCTCCCCTCCTCCCCTGTTTCTTTAAAACTAACCGGCTTTGCTTTAAAGGCCCTCTCAGGCCTTCCTCACCCCCGTCTGCCAATCCCTGAAGTTTCGGTCTTGCCTCTGATTTGCCCAGTGTATCAGCCTCCATCTAATATGGGATTCGGTCCCAAACCAGGACCTCTGTGCCTTCTCCTCAGCAGCACCGACCCTCTCTTCCCCTCCCTGCTACAGAACGAGCTTGTGGTTTGGTTGCTGAGACAGTGAGACCTCCACACACTGTCCTGGCTGCACACCCACCAGCGGTGTCTTGTCTCTGTATTGAGGTCATATGCTCTTTGGGACAGGGAGGTATCTGTTCCACATTTGGTGCTGGGAGGTACCGGGCTGTTGGGAGACTGCTAGCATGCTCCTGAGAGATACCACAGTAAGCAGGGAAAGAATCTGCTCCGAGCTGGCCTCAGAGTACTGCTCCAGGATCTACATTTTCTCAAGGAAATTCAAACCCTGGCATTGGGGTTGGAGGAAACATTCATGGGATGGATCAACTGCCTTGAATTCCAGGACAAGTAATACAACGGGCCCTGCACCGACATTGGGTCCGTGCATCATCCGTAACCCAAAACTCAGCTTTTAGGTATTTATTGATTTCATGCACTGGCAGCTGCCACAGACTTGCCTGGCGCAAAAAGCAGCAGGACACAGGGGGTTGCCTCTCAACAGAGTGGCCACAAAGTCCACTCCAGGGACTAGTGTGTGGTTGCATTACGCTGCCTCTGTTGTCCTACACCTCTTCCCATTGCTGGAACATCCGCGGCAATTCAGCAATCTGGCCTCAGGCTGAATTTGAGGACGGAGGGGAGTTGTACAAGTGACCCTGCTCTTTGGAGCGTCCTTATTGATCTTTTCCCCTTTTGTTGATGCTGTGTGACCCAGAAGGGACTCCAGCTCTCACTCTGAGACCAGTGTCAGTGTCAGCTCTGCAGAGTGAGGAGTGGTCTAGTCTGCCTTTTAAAATCAGCCTGTCCCAAGCCTGGGCACAGGGAAACAGCACTGCCGAGCAGAGAAGGGGCAAATCCACTTTTCAGGTTAGAACAGCACTTTAATGTCAGGGGACAGGAGTAGGGGAGAGCAGGCAGAGCGGGTCAGGGAATGGTTGGTCCTGTCCTGGGCACCTGCAAGGACATTAGCTGTCTCCCACGCCTGCTTCTCCTACAGTCCCAGCAGGTCAAACACTGAGCAGGGCAGATGATGGTGTGAGGGGAGGAGGAAGAAGGACTTTGCGCACTGCAGAAGGGATGATGGCCAAGCTGAAAACTCCAGACCTTCCTGTCCTTACCCCTCTGATTTGATTCCTTTGCTTGAGGACATTTTTTTTTTCCCCGTTTCCCATTTGATGTTTCTGTAGCTAACCCTGAGCTAGCCAGATCAAACCCTAGAGTGCATAGCAGCCAGTGTGGGGCCACTTGTTTTTCTCAGGCACTGCAAGGCACAGCCGACTTGCCCAGCTCTGTTGTGCTGCTCTGTAACTGAAGGCTAAGGAAGAGATTGGTGTGGTTTCCATCTGTCTGTGCAGGGGAGAGGATGCTCTTGGCTGCCCCTCTGCCCTGCTGGACAGAGGTGCTTTGCCACAGCCATCCCCGCTCTGCTTTGCATCGCGGTGATCTCCTCTACCTGATCTTATCCCACTGTGTGCTGGGAAAGACGAATGTGTTCCCCAAGAGCAGGGCAGTGAGAGCCCCTGCTCCAGCCAGGTGGGCTGCCTGATGTTTGACAGTTGCTGGACAACGCTTCTTGACGGTGAGCTGACAAACTGGATATTCTGAATCTTCTTGCCAATCATTAACCTGCTCTCTCAGCGCAAATGTACCACCGTGCAGAGTGCCAGGACAGCACATAGGCACCAATTAAATCTTTGGCAGGAGCGTACGCAATACACGTTACAGCAATTGCTGGCCTTTCTGCTCTCTGCAGTATAGGTGTGCTTCCTGCCAGTGGCTCTCTGCGCAAACAGAGAGGAACGGAGTTAATAGGTAACCACCGCAGTGTATTCTGTGTGTCCTTTGCAAGGGTCGTGTTTGGGAATTTCCTTTTCCTAGGATCTCAGGTGTGTTTACTATGTGCAGTGTTCTTCATTGACAATTTAGGGGCCACATATGGTGTAGTCTTCAAATTCTCTTCATCAGCTGATTCCTTGACTTCTTTATTACTTGTGTGTTAGCTACCCTATTTTTAGCAGACTAATAAAATACTACAACAGTAGTAATCCTGGAACTATTTTTGTCCTGGACGATACAGAAGCAGCTGAACTCACAGGGAACACTGAGTCCTCAGTGAAACGTAGGTGTCTCGGAAGCAGCTCGTGGCAGCTGCTCTCCTGCTCACATGCTCTGAGGTGAATGGCTTTGCGAGGAGATGACCTGGGAAGACGGTCCCATTTCCAGTTGGCAGTAGGTAAGAGGAGGAAAATGATTCAAGCTTGACCGAAATGCTGGTGGGAACATGGCTCCTGTCGTGACAAAGTTCCTCCTTGGCTGAGATGAAGTGCTTATTTCTTTTCCTCTGACTATACTGAAGGCCTCAGGGCCCAAGCTCACATTTAGGTGTCTAACTCTGAGATGTCTAAATTTCAGCAGATGAGGCTACCCTTCCCGGCCAGAATTTGCCAGGATCTTTGTGTAGGTCCCGGCCAAGCGCTGATCTCCCTGTTTCCCATTGTAGTCTGGAGACTGGCACTGCAGAGGGTGATTTTCTCATCGCTCCAAACTGCCCCCTGGGGGACTCTTTTCTCTTGGCCAGGAAGGTATTTTGGGGGATCTTCTTTTGGCCAGGATGAAGGTCTCCTTATGAATCCTATCCCCCAGAGCTTGCAGACAACATATTCCCCACGGCTTATTCCTCCACTGGCACTGCAGGAGATAATTAGTGCGTGGCTAAGTCATATGTGCTGAGGGTCAGAAAAGACAATGAGGCAGATTTTCCCCTGGAGTAAAGAAATGTCAACAGAGTGGCACTGCAGTGAAATGATGGGATCTGTCAGTGACCCTGGCCCTTTCACTGAACAAACAGCCTGGGGCAGCGCCTTCCTCCAGAAGAATGGCATCGTCTGGCAGCAGAGCACCCTTGTGAACGAACATGGTAGGGCTTTCCCAGGGGCTGGTGTCCCCAAGAGACACACTGCCCAGAAGGGCAGCAGGGGACTTGATGCAAAACTCCTGTGCACAACGTAATTCCTCATGTGCTACTACTTGGTATTTCTGCAAAACCACACCTCAGCCCTCAAGTGAACAAAGTACCTGCCCTCGGGGGCAGCAGGAGGAAGAACACAAACTTGAAAAACCAATTCCCTAGGCAGTTTCGAGATAGTTCAGTAGCACTTGGAGATAGTAAAATAGAACAGAGACAGGCTGGTCATCTTTGTCTTTGCCACACAGAGAGCAAGCAAGGGCTAGTCTCTTTTACGTCCTTCAGTTCAGTTTTTCTAGTGCACAGGCATTATCCATGCAAATTAAAAGGCGCATGACTAACGCTGTGAAACAAGGTATCTCTCTGGCTATTTCAGGGCTTACTGGAACAGGGAAATTCTCTTTACTGTGGCTGTGCTCCACATTAACACTGATCCTCGTCTGTACCCTTCATCTCTCTCCTCCAAGTCTGTTACCTGATATTATACAGCACAGTGTGGAGACCAAAAGTAGCTATGCCATTGGTCTGGGGTATGAAAAGCAAGAAAAAGCTCTTGATTTTTCAAAGGGGTCTTACAAGCCAGGAGAATTTCAACAAACTGTGGTGGAAAATAAAAATAAGCCCTTCTGACAGTACAACAGTCTTATGGATTAAAACAAAATAATCCTCTTTGGTTTCACCTTGATGCTGATGTGCTATAAATACCAACATTGCTTTCTATTCTGCTCACAGTCCTCTCCAGTTCCAGTTAAAAGACCGAATGTCTCTCATCCTGTTCTTGGAGATTAATCTGTCAAGCGTGGCCCCCCCTTCATTAGCCTTTTGTGTCACCAATAACTTACTAATTTGTATCTTCGGGACTTAAAACCCTTTATCTGTAAAAGATCACGTACATAGGTGATATTCTAATGCTGTAGTGGATTTTTCCAGTTACTACACACAGTGAAACGTGCTGTGCATATGAGATTGCAATGCAGCCAGTTATCATTAGAATATCTGTTCTCCGGCAGCTGAAGGCAGCGTGTTCACTAATGCTTTCATCTCTGCACTGGCAGATAGCCTCAGCATGCTGGTGTGCGAGGGTGGTGTTTTCTACACGACTTTGAGTTAGAGCCTCGCTCTTCCAAGCTTCTTTCAACACGTGCTGCCTGTCTTTTTGCTCTGTGTTGCAGCAATAGCTACAAGCCTGTCACAAGGGTGGTTTAGAAAACAAATGCTGTATTCTGTCAATGAGGGTTGAGACTCCTGAGGGAAAGTAATGGCTGTGCTGTGCTGGGGGCTGTCTTGTTGGGGTTGCATGCAGGAATACCAGGAGCCCACCTTGCCCCCTTTGCCGAGTGTTCCTACACCTGCCCCTGTGGAGGGGGTGGGGAATGTGGTCCTGGACTGGGCACTACAGCCCAACAGAGCCAACCCTCTTCATCAGGTGCCCGTCATACTTCCCCAGCAAGATGGAGAACCCAACTGCCACCGGGCAGCAACAGGCCCTGGAGGCCCTTAAATGCTTTGCTGTCTCTTGGATGCTGCTTGACTCCTAAGACATCACAGCAGTGAGGACCACGATGCCCAGGACTGTCAGAGGTTCCTCTACGAGACTTGAGAAAATTAGGAGTGTACAGCACTGGGAGTCAAGGCAGCTTTGCACCACTGGAGCAGCCTGCTTGTTTAGGCACCCATGTTGGAACATGTTGGCCAAAATAACTGGCTTTGCACAGTGGATTAGGGGAGACCTAGGATTAGAGGGATCCAAGAGATCTTTGCATACTGTCAACATTCATTTAAAAATTGCTCCACATGGGGCCTAAACTCATGCAACTGAACACTTGACCGCATCCTGTAAAACAGGGCAGCGCCTGTATCCTGGGAGCTGTACCAAGTTGTCTCCAAGTGCTTTTAATTTACTAATATAACTAGTGAGATGTTCATGCTGTGTCCTTGCGCTGTGCCTCCCAGTAGAACAGCATGTCAGGGTGTTAAAAAGATGCCAGTGTGCTTCTGTGAAGGACTTCCTATGGACGATGATTTGCACAGCGCAGAGAAAAGTCCTTCTCAAGTGACACATGTAACATTGCAAATATGTCCAAAGCTAATGATTATTTTCCACATAAAAGGAATTTTATTTGCCTTCAGCGACACAGGCCACTGGGACCTCTTTCTAAAGCTGGCAGTGTTT
The DNA here is from genome assembly GCA_034782735.1 of Sagittarius serpentarius. Lineage (NCBI taxonomy): Eukaryota > Metazoa > Chordata > Aves > Accipitriformes > Sagittariidae > Sagittarius > Sagittarius serpentarius. The sequence continues at coordinate 451,481 of JAVKLA010000042.1, forward strand.
CCAAGTCTCTAAATAAAGCGACTGTATGACACAGACCTGAGAGAAAAGCTTGGGGTAGAACGCAGAGAGATGTTCTCACGAGAAGAGTAGACAGGGCGGTTTTTGATAAGATGGCTAAAATGGAAGGCAGTGTAGTAAAACAGAGGGCCTAATGTGGGTGTCCCACTGCGGTCACATGAGTGGTATTCAGTCTGTGTTGAAGGCTCCTCTAGATCTCTGTCAAAGTAGGCAACAAAAGGTTTTGCCTGTTAGTCAGAGAGGCATCCTAGAGAACGGTGTAGCCGGTGGGAAAGGCGATGCTTGCCTTCCCCGTAGCGCTGCAGAGCTCTGCAGCAGAGCTGCACTCTCCCCCGTGAAACACGCAGCACAGGTTGTTGGGTGACACAAGCAATCATCACATACATCATCTGCTCTTTCTAGGCACTTCTGGCTGATAAGATGATTGTGTGCATTTCAGCCCCACGTTTGTAGTACATTGGAGTGTACGTATTCAGGGGAGACAAAGTGCTTGCCCTGTTTTTTGGCTGAGATAAAGCTACAAGCTAGTTGTCTAGGTCAAACCACAGGGTTTTGATTTGCAGGCTGGAAAGGGACGAGTCCTGCCTGACCGCATGGGTGTTTGCGTCTGAGTGTGTGGCACTGCTGAACACAGCCAGTGAAGCACCGGCCTGCTCGCCTCCTTGCTGAGGAAGGTGCAGAACACACATCTCCACATCTCCATCTCGCAGGCAGATCCCCCTGTCCATCAGTAAAGTGGCTTTTCTCCAGTGCAGAAAGTCTGTGTGCCGGGATGCTGGGACTCTTGGGCTCAACCCCTTGCAAGACTTTCTGTGCGAATGAGAGCAGGCATCGGACCAAACCATGGCAACATGCTAAGAGCAGTGGGTTCAGAGGGAGATATTAATTTAGAAAAATCATGGTAGTTGTGATTCCTGGGAAGGGTCTCATCCAAATCCTGTCCAGGCTTGAGTGCCTGTTCAGCTTGTGAGGTCAGGCAGCCCATCCTCTCAAGAAGGGGTAATGTACCAAGCAGCATACCAGGGCCAGGAATGGTTATCAGTTCATGAGGATGGTTAGCAATCGAGTAAGAAATGTCTGCTGTACTTTTCAACAGAAAGATTTCCAGACTGCAGTTCAACAAGGTGAAGCTGGAAGATGCTGGGGAGTACAGCTGCGAAGCGGAGAACGTTTTAGGGAAAGACACCGCAAAAGGCAGCCTGAATGTGAAAAGTGGTAAGTGAAGAAGCCAGCAAATGTCTTGAGCTGTCTGCCATTCAAGCAGAAAGCGGGAGGTTCTGCACATGATCTGTCTTGTATTTTGTTTCATGCTTTCAGGATATTGAGTAAAACAATCTTGGGAGATAAGAAAAATGCAACTTAGCATAAATGTTTATCTTTGTTATCTGTCACTGGCAATGTGGTTAATTTACATTTTAAATAAACTTACAGTCTGTATTTTTTTAAAAGGGGCAAGGAGGAAAGAAAGCTGGTGGGCTTGATGTTTTCTTTTTTTAAAGAATTTCTGAGAAGCAAAACTCACCAGAAGACAAGTAATTAAACCATAGCTTTGTGATGAGTGAAGTTGCTTCTGGTTTTCATCCTAGAATGTGTGCTCCATCTCTTAGAACTCAGCGGATGGAGTCTGAGGTTAGGTGGTTTTTTTATTATCTTGGTCATAATAATTACATTGCTTAACATGATGGTTTGGAAGCACCCTCCAGCTCAGAAAGTCCCTACAGTGGTTGCCAGAAGCCGGGAGGGTGCGACTAGGGGAGGGATGACTGTACAAGCTCTGTTTCCTAAGCTCTTCCTCCTGCCATTCTCAATGGGCCACTGCAGGAGCCCGGGCTCTGTGCTCTGCAGCCCTTTGGTGTGATCCAGTTTCTCTGTTGTGCTCTTATTAGCATGAGTCAAATGTGAAGGAAGGTAGCTTTCCGCTGCTGCTTTCTGGCTTTATTTTCTCTATTAACCTCTGCCTCAGCCGTGTTTGCAGTCCTGAATCTTTTATTCTGTGAAGCTGCCGTATCACATAGCCTCCCCCTCAGTTACTCTGCCTGTAAAAAGCCGGTGCTTACAAAGTCGGGAGGAAGGCCATCCATGCTCGGACCTCCATGCCTTCATGCTTCACATCTATGCAGTTAGCCTTACTGCTCTGCTGTGTTTCTTTCCGATCACCGTAGGAAAGGTGTCCAGAGTAAGCTAACGGAGGCAGTGCCACTCCTTTTTTTTCTGACTCACGCTCTGGCTGTCCCATCGCAATGTAAACTGTTCCTGTTTTGACTGGGAGCTGCATGTGCAACCCCCCCTCCCCACACGCAACCTCCACGGGCGGCACGTGCCTGCCAGCAGAGCCCTGTCTGCTTCCTCCGCTCGCCCTTCCCGGTCACTAGCAATCCCCTTTCACAAGAGGAAGAGTGTGACTGAGCAGCCTCCGCTGCAAGGCTGTGATCCTGCACACTGCTTGTGGCACCACGAAAATGCACGTCAGGCCACTACAACTTCGAACTGCCCCTTCCTGCGTGCACAGGTAATGGCAGCATTTGTCAGGGTTTAGCTCTTCCTCTGCAGGAAGGCATGCTGCCCGGCACGGAGAGGTGGTTGCTCTCCATCAGGTCACAGGGGTATGAAGACACACTTGTGTTGCCCGGGAATGTGTTGAGACCTGAAAAGCAACCAAAGAGACCCAAAGATCTGGCCTGTACCTTTTCCTAGTGGGAGCTGCAGGATGCAAGGTGCTGCAGAGCCGGGAGATTGCCTGCTGTGCCCTGCCCTGGGCATCTGTTTTCTAAGCTGCCTTGCACATCGGCCTTGGGCTTGCTGCTCTCAGCTGCGTGCGCACCCTGCTGCTGCTGCTTGCAGGTCGCCGGGCAGGACAGCAGTTGAATGCTGGTTGTAGTCCCTTGCAAAGGTAAACAAGATGATGGTGATTGCTGTAGGCTTTTGCAGCTCTGTCACCCCCCTTTGCACTCTTTCTTCACTTCCCCCTGGAGCTACCAAGAGCCAAGCAGCCTTCATCTGTGCCCAGGCAGTTGCTGTCCTGGAGACCCCTCTTTCCTTACTGCTGGGCCTTCTTGGGACCTTGACAGCTTTGCTCGCTTCTGCAAGCTCCCTTCTTCTGTGATATCTTTCAGTAGAGCAACTCCTCAGGGTATCTGCTTGCCTCTGAATCCACGTGTGCTGTCTTCTGTCCCTGCCTGCATTCTTCTCCAGGCTCCTTAGCACTGATTCTATTGTGGCTAAGTGTCAACACAGTGCTCTGTGAAGTTTTAGCAGTTTATAACAATTAATCAGAGCAGACGCGTGAGCTGGCTTTCCCTCGGAGCCTTCCTCTCTTTCCCAGCAGCTCACTCCAGCTATTGCTGTTTCTGTATGTTCTGCTGCTTTATATTCCACTTCTTTACTGCTGCCCTGTCCCTGGGAACCTGATGCATCTGCCTGTCCCAAGCAGGCTGGCTGGGGCTGATGCTCTGGGACCATCTCCTGGAAACACGCTGCCTGACCTGGCACTTAGCAGTATTGTTGGAGGTCCTGTAATGTTGCTGTGGTACAGGCAGGTAAATCCAGGACTGGGAAAAAGTCCTGAGCTAACACCGCATCTTGTGATAGGAGACACGAGGTTTGGGGACGTCTCTGGGTGCCCCTGTAGAGAGGTGGCATTGTGACAGGTGGCCTGACCTGCTGAGGCTTGAGATGAGCATTGTGGAGCGAGATGTCCTCAGCCCAACACGCTGTTCCCCTCCAGGGGTGCGGAGGCCAGAGACGGAGGCTCCTGAGCCCACTTGAGTCCTGGCTGGCTCACACGAGACCCTCAGGCCCGCGGATGTGAAGGTCTGAGATTCAGTCTCGGCTTGTAAGAATTTCTCAGCCTGATGAGGCAGCGTTGCTGTTGCAAAGTACTCTTTGCTCTATTCCACCACCGCTTTTCGGTTTATACCAGTTTCAAAAGAGCACCTTTTCAGCTGTGCGTATCTGTTGCAAGTCACCGAAAACACCACACTGAAGAGAGATTTTCTTTAGAAAGAGAGTGGCTGCAGTGAAGCGACCCATTATCACTTAGAAAATGCCCATCAGCCAAACCCATCACCTCATCTCTCCTCTGCAATTCTGGTATTTCCACAAAATGCCAGGCTCAGAAATAAAATGCTTTTGCATTGAAAAGCTTTGGGAGGGTGTCAGTTTCTGAGGAAATGCTTCTAGGCTTAGCCAAAGCATATTGTGCTTTGGTGCTATTTTCAGATTTTTATTACTTTGAGGTAAATCAGATGCTTTCTTAGAAAAATGTCCCATTTCCCAGTTCTCTTTATTGAGTAGTCTGATGTTGGTATCACATGGGCATGAGGGCACAGCAGAGATGTGAATTTCAGAGTCTTTTTTTTTTTTTTTCTGCAGAAAATTTCTAGACACCTCCTTAACTGACACTCCCCCTGCCTTTGCTAAACACTGCAGGAAAAAAAATCAAACTTTTATAAAAGATTCTTTCTGCTTTTACTTTTTCATGGTGGTCTCACCCCCATCTCTGACAGGGTGCTGCACGCACAGCGTAAGCTCCTGGTGCTTTCTCCTTTGTGCAGCTAGAGGGTGGTGAGGGGCTTTGATCCAGAAGGGGCTGTTGCTGCCAGCGGGCTTGAGTAGAGCTGATGACTGTGGACATTGGACTTTCCCAATGGTTTATAAAGAGGAAATCACTAGACGTGCTCGGCTGCTGTGTGGCCTTGGGCCATGGGCTTCATCTGTTTCATGGTCCTCCATCTCTTGTATGAGCATTACCTTGTGCGGCAGAACTGCACATACTTGTGGGATGGAGGCTCTTCAGATGATCTCACCTATTCCTAAACTCCACATTTTTCTCACTGTCATGTTCTGTGATCCCGTCTTTGCACTCTCGTGCCCGTCAGGGCTAAGAAAACCTCCCACAGTTCTGCTCATCACCTGCCGGGTGAATCCTGAGCCACTTCTGCCTTTTTATCGTGACAGAGATCCTAACGGCATGAGGCCCGTTGGAGCGAGGGCACCGGCATGCCCTGTGCCGTCCCCTGCAGGGGCACTCGTTTATCTGCCTCTGTTGCCCACTTACCCATCTGAGCATACTCTAACCAATACTAACACGTTGACAGCCACCCCAGCCTGCGCCACCCAGCAGCAGCACCTGCTCTTGTCCTCCTCCCTGCAGTAGCTAAGCCCGCTCTTCTCTGCTCAAAATAGATATTTTGTTCACTACTTTCTTACCTTAATTTCCCCAGGAACAACGAAAGCACCACAAGTCTTACCAGCCTCAGAAACTAAAATAGTTGTTATGGAAGAAGAGTGTAAGTACCTCTCCCCCTGCTCCCCCCATATAGCTTCTTTCCCCTTGTTTTGTTTTTATGAGACATTTCACATAAATGCTTTATTGCCTCCTGGAATCTTCTCTAATCACTACTTCTCTTTGATTTCTCCCAAAGCCACTGATCTTTCCCTAGATCTTTCAAAAAAATACGATTTATATTGCTGGTGTCTATCTTAGAGAGGGAGAGGTTGATAGCTATTGCAATGGTAACTTGAAGAACATGCTACTTAAAATTGCAGCTGGATTTTAAGCATTCCCAGCTCTTTCAATACACGGGTTTATTGATACTTGTAAGGTGTGCTTGTTTCAGCCTTTGATTTAGTGGGTTTTTTGGATGGCTTGTTTTTGGGGTTGTTTGTTTTTTTTTTTAAAGCTAGGTGAGAAAACCAAAAGAGGCTACAGGAAATACAAGAAAAAAGACATCAGTCTTCTAAGCATAAGTCATAGGAAAATTGCAAAAAATACATCTGCACCCTGCCATCACATTTTTCCTTGAGTCTCCAGAAAACAAGAACAGATTTCCCAAAATGTTTAATTTGATTTAATGTGGCGGAAGTGCTTTTTAGCATTCCCTCCTATTCATTTGTCACAAATGCAGTAGAAAAAGGGCACACAAAAATAAAAATCAAAGCACGTATACAAATGTAGATGTAGAAGCCAGGTGCCTGGCCGTTGGTTTAGCTCTGTCTGGTGGAGGGCATTATTTCTGTATCGGAGAGTCTCTCCCTGCTGGGGGACACCATGCCACCCAGGCAGTGTCAGCACGCTGGACAGCCCACCAGGATCCCGTCCAAATGAGCAGGCACCCGGAGAGCCGAGGACCAGGCGGTTATTTTGAGATCTGTGCTGTATTTCCATTCCAGCTGCTCACGCCCAGAACTGACAGCACAGCTGGCTGTGCCTCTCTGTTGACAATTCCGCTTTGCAGACTTTATGGGGATATTTCCTCCCTGGAAAGCTTAATCTTTCATGATTTTAAAGGAAATCTGACTGCAGCCACAGCGGGGACCAGCCACGTATCCTTTAAAAGCTTTTCTGATTAGAAAACTGCACTTAAAATTTGCTCTTGTGTTGTGCTTAGCCTTCCACTGCACTGGGGACATCAAGCTGAGAGGCAGCAGCATTAATGCAATGACCATACCATCCTTCCCCAGGGATTTTCCTTTGTGTTCACCAGCACAGATCCACGCTACATATTTGCATCGCATTAGACATATGCTATTTTCACTAAAAGCCAAATTTCAACAATAGAAAGGAAACTGGCAAAATACTGCGTGGCTTGCATGGAAGTTTCTCCTTTTGGGAAACTTCTTTTCTCTGTGGGAACATCATCCTTGACTGTCTGGTTTTATCTTAATGATGTGAAGAGATGGTAAATTCTCCAGAATTAAAGTTGTAATTTACTTTTTCCTTCACATTCCTTTTTTAGGATGTCTCTCAATTGTTATCTCAGTAACTCATAGTCCCCCTGATTTTTATGGTTACTGATGATCTATCATAGAATTGCACATGTGTATAACATCTGGGGAGGTAATGAAGATGTTGTGAGGTGTGATGAACTGGAAAGCTAACAAGTATCTCATTCTTGTAAAATTCTTGCATTTATTTTAAATATCTGTATTCCAAAGCTTGTCTGGCACATGTAGGTTGTCCCACCTCTCATTGTTTCACTGAAAGGTTGTAAATGATCCACTGGGTTTTAAACATCGTGCTGAGAAAGCACCATGCAAACTTTATGGTAGCTGCAGTTCCCTGGGAAAGGAGAGACAGCCTCGCACAGGCAGCTTGGTCACAGCACTTGCTCACTTCTGTTTGGCCCATGGTGCGAGGCAGGCATCTTACCAGGTAGGCTGGGCAAAGGTGTTAGACCCTACACCTCAAGAAGCTCGCCATGTTCTCCCCATGGCCCAGACAGTCCCTGTGGGCAAGGGGTTAATACCCCATCACTCCGTGTAGCCCCACATGCCTCACCCCCTGTAGCCCTGTTGCTTCTGGTGCCTACATTTTTAAGTAGTGTTTTTCCTGAAGGTCCCCATTCTTTCCTGGATGGTCTGGCCTTCCTTTCTACCCCTTCCTTGGGAAAAGGAGCGGGATATCACAGATTTCCCCCTTGGAGCACTGTTAAAGCCTTTCTTACCACCTCAAAGTGTAGCTACTAGCAAATCCTTCCACATTCTGAGTCACACCTGCCTTCCTCCTCCTCTTCACTGGCCACAGACCGCTGGGTACTGCCGGATCCTTAACACAAGGCAGGTTTACACACCAGACAGCACTCAAAATGCAGCCCAGACCTCCAAGGTGTTCTGTCTCCGTTCTTGGGTAACTTTTTTCTCTGGTAGCGTAATTTTTGTCCTGCTACTTTCCATCTCAGCACCTTCCCATACCTAGCTGACACCTGACACAAGGCTACAGAGTGCAAGGAGGCAGACTGGTACTCTAGATTCTTGGAAACATCTGCTTTGTTACAATGATGTGCGTGGGATCTCTTCCCCAGCTGCTGTTCCCCTTGCCTGCATGCTGGCTGGAGCAGGACCTCTGGTACCCTTTGACAGGGGCACTGTTTGCTGTGGGCCTCATAGATCTCATGACAGGATGGAGAAACCCAAGGATCTCATGGTGTTTCTGCTGTAGAGACAACCCAGTCTGGCTCTGGGACCAAAGACAGCACACTTGGGAGATCTGGGATCTGATGGTGCTGCATTTTGAGAGTTGTCTGGATTCAAGTCTGCCTTGCATCCTTGTCCAGCCCATGTGGATGCAACCCTATACTCGGGGTGAGCACTAGGACCTGCCAGACAGAGTTGGGTTTCCCAGTGCCCCCACTACATGGTATGTGCATGGCATGGGGTACCACTCAGCTTCATTCGGTGGTGTGAACACCTTCAGATGAGCTAGAGCCATTTAGCAGACGTAACAAGCTGGACCGTGGAATGTGATGAGTGCTAGCCCAGTCACAGGGGTGTAATGTCCATCTTAACACCAGCTTTGGTCCACATGGTCAAGCTAGACTCTGAGGCCAGATTCAGAAAGGAAAGCTGGTGTCTGGGAAAGTCTTTCCATGATGCTGCATATTTGGACTTGGTACCACAGTCTCACGCCTTCCTCTGAGTATACGCTTTTGTTTGAGCATTGTCAGACTACAGCAGCCCTAGAGCTGCTTTCTTCAGAAAGCACTGGGGCTCAAAAGAGAAGCCATGCCTACTACTCTTATCAAAAAGTCTTCCTATTGAGCCCAGTAAGCGTGAGGTAGTTGCAGCAGCCTCATCCATAGTAAAAACCGTGTTAAATAAGACATGTTGTCTTGTGTTTTTCACAAGCTAAGATTGTGCAGTTCGGTGGTCACAGTGGCTCAGCTCACAGGTAGGAACTTGCAGGGATGGGGTAACTTGATCATGTTCCCTGATGCAGAGAGAAAGGTCCTTTATGCTCATTTCAACATCCAGAGAACTCAAAATGGTAATGTAATCCTGTCACTGTGCAGCTTGAAGCAGCTAAACAAGGTTCGGGAGTCTGTGGCTACAGATCTGCTTGGTAAACAGAACAGGAATCAGTGTCAAAGTTTAGAAACGTTTTGATGGAGGCAAAAATGGAATAAGGTTCAGAGAAATCTGTAGAGCATTCTGAGATGGAAGGTTTATGCAGGACAAATATACTAAAATGTTATCAAAGTTTCATTTTTAAAAGGTGAGGTAATGTTTGAAATCTCTGAAAAGGTCAGGTAACCCCTTTTGCTTGTTTTCTGCCGTTGAGTTTTCCTGTAGTTTATTTCCTTGACTTCAACAAACAGGTAAAGTCTTGAGGGTAAAAAGAGAATACAGGCTGGGTGGAAGAAGCATGGTTTGGATACTGTCAGGATACAAGAGGATCTGCCAGTGACAGGCAGATGTTCTAAACCAACATGTGGATCATTGCAGCTGCTCACCTGGCCTCTGCTCATGCCCTTTGTCTGGGTCACTATCTAGCTAATCTGGTTGAGTGCGTTTGCTTTACCAGCCTATGCAGGCTGGCAGTGCTGGCTGGGCTGTCTAATCTCACTCTGTGGGTGCTCTGTAGCAGACAGGGGTTTGGGATCAGATGAGAAGATGTAAAAGGGAGAAAGAGCAGAAGAGGCAGTGCTGAGTTGTGCTGGGAACTTGAGGATTGGGGGGTAATGTGAGGCACCTGAATGAAAGCTGGGCTCTCTGGATTGATTTTCAGGGCCTTTATTTCAGCTGGTGGGGATCACAAGCCCTCCCTGAAGTCCCTTTAGAGATCTCCGTGGGAGGGCAGGTGAAGCAGCCCTTCTTTCTCTAATTAAGTCTCATTCTCCACACACCAGTTTGGGTCCACAGATTTCATAGCTGTCATCTTGGTGATGTCATTGGACAAAGTTTGTGAGGCTCATTGGTTTAGACTCATTCAGGCTCTCCCTCTCCTGTTTAATATCTTCCCCAGTGCTTAACATGGCTGGGTGTTGGAAGTATTTTCCCCGCCTTCTCTCTCCCAGGTGAGATAGGCCTGGTGGACTTGCATGATCACAGTGGCTCAGTGATGTCCTTACTGTGATGTGGTTTGTAAGTCACATCTAGTCACAGCTAGTCATATTTAGTTGAATCAAAGCTTCAGCATATATCACAGTAAGATGTGCCAGGTAATTAAGCCAATTCTCCCAAACCTTGTCTCAAGTCCAGTCTGGCATGGCCTTTCTTGGGTGAGCATGGAAGACCTGCACATTAATTGGCTGGTCAGTCTCTGGTCGCTCCAGTCTGAAGGCACTGTGCTCTCCTGGAGCCAGCAATGCTACAAATGTGGGCATCGTGCTGTTGGTTTGGAGTTGAAAGGTGTCCGGCCAGCCCAGAGCACGGGTAGAACAGACAGAACTCAGTCCACCAAGAGTCATGCGGACAGACCAGTTTTCAATATTAGACTAAAAATAAGTCCTGGCGAGGCCTTTGCTCCAATAATTTAAAACCCATAACGGAAGGTGTGGTTGATAATTGAGCAGAGCCTGCACGCACGCAGGCCTGGTACATTGAGATGTACGTGTTGGAGATCTCGCCATCAGTCTGCAGAGAGAGCTGTGTTGTGCCTGCCTGCTGTCAGGTCCCAGTCGCTGCTTATTTTGCACACTGTGTATTTATTAAGTAGCCATCACATCTGCTACTCTAGATGCGATGTAAAGACAGGCCATTGTGACTCTAAAGGTAAAGATGGACAGTATGGAGTGAAGCGTAGGAGGGAAGCTTATGTGCCCTGGAAGAACTGAGGCTGTTTAGAGCAGGAGGCTGTGTACCAGGAGATCTGCTCTGTCTGACTCCATTGTGTGATCCTGGCATGTCACTTCACTTCTTGGGCTTCAGCTGTTCCGCCTGCAAAGCATTCATGCTGGCACTGGCCCTGCAAAAGTCTTTTTAGGTTGTTGAACAAATCCCCTCATTGAAGTATCATGCTGCTGCTATTACAATTGATGGTGGTGGTTTGGGAAAACAAAATGCTTCAGTGCTCACACATGCGTTCTGGGACCTTTGTGGTAGAGAAAAGCATAGGAAGGGCTCCTTCATAAAGCTGGAGAGATCAGCCTGGAAGAGCATCTAGAAGCTTTACAATGACACAGGACTTTGCCCCTGCAATAGCTACCTGTTGTATGGAAACAGGCAGTCCCTTGGTGCTCAGAAACCTTTAAACTTGCTCCTCAGTGAAACACCTGAACAGTGCAGATGGGAGACGTGGGGATTGCTGCCTGTGTTGTTTTGATCAGCAATATCTGATGCTCTGAGATGAGTGTCCTGCGGTCTGGCATTTGTATTTGGGGATGAACTTCTAGTCTGCTGCCATTGATCCTCATGATCCCCTCAGGAAGTGGGAACGTAATTCCAGTAGGATCTGTTTCAGTAAAATGCAAGGGTAAATATTGGGTCATTTCCAAATGAATAAACACACCGGAGCAGAATTTTTATCAGCTCGAGTCCCTAGTCTGTTGCCAGGCAAGCCCCAGTCTGCACAGGCCCTTCTGATTTTATGTACAGATAGCAGCAGTGAGCATCCAGCCTCTGTTCAGGTTTATTAAGAGAAGAGAGTGTCGTACCAGACGCACAGAAATCTGCCACAGAGAGAATGGTTAGGATCAACAGCCCCTCAGTGTATTAATCAGTGTAAATCACGGATTCAGGGTGGCTCGCGCCTGGATTACAGTGCTATGATTAAGGAATAGCTTGGCCAGACACCTTCTCGCCCATGTTCTCCTGACAAGCAGTTGGATGAACTCAGTTGAGAGGAACCTTAGCAATCCTGTGTTTTATCAGTAAGTACATCAGGCATATACAGAGCAGGCAATTTGTATACACTCTCCAACCAGCTGAGTTCATCTGTCTAACTGAATGTCTAAATATTGAGAGAATAAAGTGTCTGTACTTTATGGACCCACCAGTCAAAGTTATTTATAAAAAAAAAAAAAAAAGGAGCAGCGAAACTATCGCTGTCTCCCTGCTCTCCTCGACAGTAGCTGTAGTTCATGAAAAATTAACTATAATTTATAGTCCAAGCTGCATTAATTAACTCTTTGCAGGGGGAATATTTCACCAGATTTCTGAGAATAGGCTGGTGAGCTGTCTGCAAAGGTTAAATGACGTGCATGGTAGGAGTTGTATAAGAATCCCTGCACAATCATTAATGGCCTTTTTGCGTAGATGGATTGTGTGAAGGTAAGTCCACATGGCAATGTCAGTGCCCGTGGCTCTCCTCTCTGTTGCCCTGTCATTGATGTTAGTCCCAAATAACCTAGGCGTGCAGTGGAAAATAGACACTCTGAATGACTACAGTGCTCTGAATTTCTCATGTGTTTATGCTGCGCTGTCCTCACTGACAGGGACAGCAACAATAAAATGTGGCTTCAGATCGTTCGCAATCACATCCATCAAGAGGCAGCCCTCTTTTCCCCGTCCTTACCTCCTTATTCCCTTCTGCTTTGTTCTCAGGCCTGGGACTGAGACCAGCGGGAGATCTGACTTGCTGATGGGTTTGCTGCTCCAGGCCTTCTTCCACCTTGCAGGAGCTTTGTGACCAGTTTGCCTGTGTGTTTGCAAAGGCCCCTGTCTCAGGGGCACCTTGCTTATTCCCACTGGTCTAATTTCACCATTTCTTTTCTGTAGCTTGCCCCATGCATACTCCCCCTTTCCTGCTCTTAATCTGTTGGAGTACTTGGGGAGGCAGTTGGTACATGACTGCTGTCACTGCACAAACCCTCTCATCATGTCCCACTGCCTTCGCATAAGTCCCTTTCCACCCAGATTGCAGCTAGCACCCCAAACTGCTCCTTGCTTATTCAGATCTCCATTTATCTCAGTAATTTTACAGCTTCCCAAGTCACTTGGGATAGATGGAGTTGTGTTGGAGACTGAATGAAGGACGTATTCTACCACATCAGCCAATAGGGAGTAAAATCTGCCTGGTACTGTGTGGCAGTTAGGGTAAAATAGCTGTGGGACGTAATTTCTGGATCACCAGGCACACCTGAGTGGTGTTTGGAGCCGAGATGAATGAACATGCATGACTGCAAATAAACTGTACGTGAGGTTCACTTTACCAACATTGGTCATCGAACTGCAGATGACTCCGGACCAGGTAGATATTTGCTAAGGTATTTCCAGTGGCCCAGGGAACACAGCTAAACATGAAGTAACTGAATGGAGTGACTTGTGAATCCAGCAATTATCCTGCTAGTGTGGTGAAAAACCCACAGAAATTTCCCTTAGCCTTGTGCTTCAAGGTGCTTGTGATCTGCAGCCACATGGTGTCAAAGGGGGCCACATTTCAACCCAGGCACAATTAACATTTTCTAAGTGAGACATTTTGCCTCCCTCTGTCCCCGCAACAGACCTGCTCTCTGAATTGGCAGGTCTCTCCATCCTTGCTCCCAAAGTAGTTGCAGCTACTGCCCTCATGAACATGGTCCCAGCTACAGCAACATCCCGGAGCAATCAGGCACCAGGGAGGCTCTGGACTCTGTGTTACCACGCAGGAGTGAGATTTCAGGGTTATAATAGACAAAAGATCTGTATTCAGTACATCAAAACTCTAAATGAACGTTAGGAATTACCTTGGATGGAATAGAGCACAAACCAGGGTGACATAAATATCGTGTGTGCCGGATGGTCTCACCATCGCCAAAGGGAAAAACAGAACCGGAGATGGCACAAAAAAGGACTGCAGCTGGGTCAGGCTCTGTATAAGAAGCTACTAAAGAGATCATTGCTTTCCAGCTAGGGAAGGAGATGCTGGCTGTGCCTGTAAAGCCGCAGGTAGCCCAGGGTAAATGTGTGGGGATGATCACTATTTTTTCTAATACAAGAGCCAGGAAGGGGCAGGTTTAAAAGAAGTAAATGGAGATGTGTCTTTGCACACTGTGTACATAACACTGGAGCTCTTGTCATAAATGTTGTGAATGCTACAAGATTAGATTTGTGCAGACAGCAACTAGACACATTCTTGGAAGAGAAATCCATCAAAGGCTACTAAGTGTAAAGACACTGCGCCTGACTTAGGTTGTCTCTGAGCTGCTCATCTGAAATGGCCAGAAGAAAATTATCATTGCATGCTCGGGCTGATCTTCTTCCTTAAGCATTGCCTGTTGGCTACTGTCAGAGACAAGACAGGGCTTTGGTTTGTCCAGTACTGCTCAGCTCATAGTCTTATAATGGCCTCTATTTCATGACACTGTCTTCTCAACAGGAAACTGGGCTGACTGCCTCTTTTTGTAGCCTTTGCTACATCTCTGCTGCTAACAAATGGACCATAGTAATATGATTCTGTGATTCAGTTTCAAAACACTTTGTGCTTCTTTGGGAGAAAAGGCATGGCACTTGCAGAAAACAGAATTTAAAATATAACAACATTAGCAAGATGCTTCAAGGAGAACTGATCAACCAAGCATTTTTCTGACAGGCATAGCTCTGTTGACAACTCTTTCTAGAAGTGCACAACATGCGTGTCCCAAGCCTCATTCATTTCAGTCTCTTTGTTACTTGTTTAAAAGGAACAGAATTGTTCATATGGGATGAAAATCCCATGCAATCTCTAGCTGGTCAGCACTGTAATCCTCTCTGGTATCAGAACATCACACAGCACTGCATCCTCCCGTCCACCTTTTCTGGTGGAAAGGGTACCTTTTTATCTGAGGTGTTTTCTACGGGGAGTTTTCTGGGCTCTGTTTTTATTTCTCTCTACTCCTCCCTTACTGCAGGAAGGCTCACTCCAGAATTCTTTCCTGTAGGATTTATGATGTGAGACTTTGCCAGATGGACTGTTTTGCTTGCTAGCAACTGGTACATTTGATGGCTGCACGGGTGATGCCTTCCTGCTTGTTCTTCATCTGTGTGCCTTTCATTTTGCACCAGTTCATGAAGTTTCAGTGCTCCCTGATCTGACAGGGTGCTTGCAGTTTTAAGAGACCTGTTCATTGTGCAGTTTTAAGGGACTTCAGGAAAAGCTTGCAAGCACTCCAAACCAAAGGCCGCCCTGCGAGCGGCTTTCAGCAGCTCCCATGCTGTATGCTGGCCAGGCAGCACTCAGGGACTGTTAGAAGAGACAGTGGCTGTCTTCTGTGTACCTGCTCCCCTGCAATTGTCATACTTCCCTGGCAGGCCCTTGCTTGCTCTGCCGCTGCTTCTGCCTCCGCAGGACTGGCCCAGCGAGCCCGAAGAGAGCTGCGGAGCGAAGCAGGCAGCTCCCACCAGCCCAGCAGCCTGCACAACCTGCAGCTTCCCATGCCCATGCACAGTGAAGCCCACGCACAGCCTGGCTCCGACTGCGTTTTGGGACACAGTTGCATGCTGCCAGGCTAGGTTTTATTTTCATGCTGATTTTTAAAATGGCAATTGGTGTTAATGCGTGGTTTAAGTGGCTGGATCAAGCAATAGCTAAAGGAGAGGCCTTGCAAAGAAAGTCCAGGTGCTATCACACACAGTTAGGGCTGCTCTGCCCTGAACCCACAGCTCTCCACTGGCCTTAGAAGAAATGTGCTACTATCGCATACAGGTATAAATTGTACAGACTTGTTACAAAGCCATTATGATGGCTTTGGCTTCTAGTTGCCATTAATCTTAACCAGAAGGGAGTGCTGAATTTCCCTACAGAAGTTGGGGAGTTTTCATATTTGAGGATTTTTTGCAAGGACTTCTTTGGTGGCTTGGTCAAATTGTCGTCTGTTCTAAAACCCGGCGTATGCTCTAGTATGTGTATGCTGCTCTGCACATTTGGCTCCCAGCTGGCTGGTGTTACGTGCCCAAGGAGGGGAGCAGCTATTTGCTGTCACAGGACCACGTGCATTTTCATTCTTTGCTGAAGTATTTGCCACGTCTGGTTTGCAGAGCACTTTGGGACACCTTGCTCTGCCCTGGGTAGCCGTGAAAAGACAACCCCAGAGGCAATGGTTATTCAAGGGAAAGTACAGAAAAAGCTCTGCCTGGTGCACAACCCTGGATCTGTCAGCCAGTGGAAGGCGTTGACTTCCCTATGGGAGCAGAAGACAATTGGGTTGGACAATGCATCGGTTCAAGCAACATGAACAGTAAGCTTGGCTTTGCCTTGAGCTCTGTGCAGGTAACAGTGTGGGCTACTCCTGCTGTGCACAGCCTGATGAGCAAACTTCTCCTTCAGAGAGGCATGGACCCCATGCAGTCAGAGACAGTCCTAAAAACAAGAGAGCCAGAACAAGCTTGTTTCGTTGCTCGTGTGCCAAGCATCACCCAAATGCGAGACGCTTCAGAGGATGCTGGGAGCCCTCCTTTCCCTGTGAGAGCCTGGACGTGCCTGGCAGGCGCTGGGCTGGAGCCGGAGCATGAGAACAGAGACCTTGGCTCTGGCGGTGTGGGCTGCAGCCGGAGGCAGCAGGGCAGGCACCCGTGGCAGTCTCCAAGCCTGCTGCAGAGGCAGGATGGGCACGGGGGCTGGCCAAGGTGCAGGGAGCAGCCAGGGCAGGCTCTGGCATGCCCCGCTGCTTCTCCCATGGTTCTGACTAGTTCCTGCCTGGGGCTCTGGCTCCAGCCTTCTTCCTCGAATCCTGTGTCAATGAGGTGTTCAGTCTTCAGTGACTGGTCTGAAGTCACTAACCTCTTCATGAGGCTCGTTGATGCTTTGGAAAACGGGATGGAGGAGGGCATCTCCTCAGAAACCTTGAGTACAGCATAAAAGGCACTGGAAAGTAGGTAGCAGCCACACTGCTGGAGATGTAACTGTGTTAGGGTATAAGCAAAGTGGGTAGTCCAGGAAGGGGGACTATCTTTAATGAGATTAAGTCTTCAGTTAGAAAAAGCAGATGCTTTTGAATGCTCAGCCCTTCTTTCAGTTATGTGAAGATGGGTCTGCATTCCCCAAAGCTGGTCTGCTTTTGTAACCTCTATCAGTTGCTCTAACAAAAGGTTTTTACCTTCCTAGAAGCCTTTGTCTTGCCTACGGAGACTCTCTGTTTTGGTCTCTAAGTTTGTCTGAGTCACTCAGAGACAGGAATTGCAGTGAAATTCTGCAGAGTACCATCAGTTTTGTTTGTACCTTACATGGCTAGAAGGCTTTTCTCCAGAAAGAAATTTGGATTTGGAAAAGCATCTGTATCCCAGGAAACTTGAGTCATGCTGGCTGCCTCCCTCCTAGCACAGACCGGGGCTGACTGACTTCTACTGCTGGACTTCTGCTTGGTCTCTTGCGGCAGCCCCATTGGGGCATGACAGAGAATGGCTCAGAAACAGGGGAGGGAGAGATGGAGCTGTTCTTGCTTGCGCTGGACCTGTTCCCAGGACAATCAGGGCACTTGCTTCTGGCTCTGAAAACTTACTTCCTCCTAGAGATGTGGAGCAATGAAATGTCCCCGGCAGTATCTCTGGATCTTGGTCCAGTATCGTGATGCAAATCGGGCCTCAGCAGCATGCCACCGTCACTCTGTGACTCTGCAGCACGTGTTCTTCTGAACCTCCTGCCTGCTGGTGCAGGGCTGCGTGCATGTGTAAGGGGAGGGCAAGGAGAGGTGGGAAAGGGGCACTTTTCCCTACAGCCTGCCAAAAATACGATCTTGTCCTGACATGCTGGCTGCTTAGAGGAAGGCGTGTCCTCAACTCCTCACTCATTTGGCCACTTTTGCTGGGAATAGAAAGGGCAAGTCACAGTCCCAGGACCTGGAGAGGTGAAGGTGGGTCTAAAGGTGCAGGCTGAGGTTTGTAGCTCTGGGGTTTTTACTTTGGCAAATGAACTAGTTGAAAATCATCTAAGAAAACAGAATTGCCCAACAAAGGAAATAACAATATATCCTTTTTGTGTGTGTGGTTTTTTTTTCCCCTGCAGTAACCACAACTCTCTCCTCCTGGTCCGGGCATGCTAGAAAATGCAACGAAACAGCCAAGTCCTATTGTGTCAATGGTGGGGTATGCTACTACATCGAGGGGATTAATCAGCTGTCTTGCAAGTAAGTGAGTGTAGTTCTTGTGTCAATATGGAAATTACTTTGTTGGGGGAGAGGAGACCTCTGTGCAACTGCTGGAGGAGGGGTAGTTCTGAAATTCTGGCAATTGCAGTTTGATCCATGTAGGTCAGAAAGGGAGACTAGAGGGGTGGGGGTGGGGGAGGGGGTTTCATATTTTCTTTTTTGTGCAGGTGCCACTGTTCACTTTTCCTGACTGCCTCTAAGAATATGTTTGTCCTGGCTGTTTCCTTTCCTTTTCTTCCCTTTCTCCTCTGCAGCTTCAGGGAAGGTCAGGCCCCTTTTGCTCTCCCTGAGCTAGGTCAAAGCTCCGTGTGCCCCGCTGACACTCCTCCCCTCCGAGCAGGAGGGGCTTTCCCCAGTGCACGGCCACCTCCCTCCTCCATGGCTGGAGGGGTTCCCTTGCTGAGGCCTGCCTCTTGCCTCTCCTGTCTGCACATCGTGGGCCCAGAAAGGGGCTTAGCACACAGCTGTTTGCCACTCTCTGCCACTTTGTGGCAGGCTGTGGTTTGTTTATGTCTTCCCTTCAAATGTAAAAACCTGCAAAAAAACCCCAGGGAGACATACGAAGCTATCTTTGAAATGAAATTTCTTGGAGAGGTTGAAGTGGGGCTGCATAGTCCGAAGGATGTGGAATGGATGTGAGAACTTTTCACCTCTGGTTCAAACCTACCACAGCCAGCAAGCGGGATACCATCTCACAGCTCACCCTCCAAGCCTAATGGGGACTGTGAATTAAAAGTGCAGTCTGATTGCCAGTGATGGAGATGTAGGTACCCAAAGCACACCTGCACCTGCCCCCGGGCTCCTGCAGAGTGAGCATGAGGTGGTACCCTGGGTGTGCATTCGCTGAGCAGAGGCAGTCAGCTCCTGAGCTCACCTGGGGATCCAGGCGTCACTGCCCAGCTTGGAGAAGCGCAGAGCTGACTCTTTTTCCCTGCGTGGCCAAGAGACCTCTCCGTGGAGTTTTTACATCTGTGGATGTTAGCCTAGTACCACTGCCACTGTGTGGTGTGATAGTCAGTAGACACCTCAGCTCCTCAGGCCCTGAAGGACACATCTGAACAGAACCATCACCCCTCCTGGAAGGGCTGTGAGCTGGATTACACTTGGCACAACTCCTCCCTTCTCCCAGTACAACTTTGTTTTGGCAGGGAGCAGTAGGAGAGACCATGTGGAAATGCATTCTGCTGGGCTCCTGTGCTCTCACTTTCTAATGCAGGATCAGCTGTGGTGGGAAGGACACAGGATGAACAGCATCTTCCAGTTCTCCCAGGCTTCCCCCTTCAGACATGACAAGAGCCGGGTGGGACAGAAACCACATGTTGTGGTCTTCCACATTTCCCATGTGCGTGAAGTGAAAGCAGCCCTTGTGCACCACAGACCTGCGCTTTAGGGTAGTTGTCTCTGCCACTGGCTTCTTGGTGGCACCGTAAGTTCATCTTGCCAGTGTTCCCCATAGGAAACACAAGGGAAGCCCCATATGATGCATCAAAGTCACAGCCACTATCCTGGCGTAGCTGTAGCTGCAGGAAGCCCCAGCAGTTCCAGTCTTTCCATGCTTCCATGCTGGAGAGGGCTCAACCCTTGAAGCCTGGAGGAGTGTATGAATCAATATCTCTATCTGTAAGCAACGTGGTGGTGCCAGAAGCATAGATCTTAAGGCTATTTCTTTTGGGAAAAACTTGAATCCAGATCAAGACTTTTCAAATCGGATCAATTTCTAATTACAGCAAGAGTTACCTAAACTCCTGCCATACACAGCTATAATGGTAAGGCTCCATTTTTCCTAATGAAGGATACGCGTGGTAGTTACCAGGTATCTTCAGCAGATAGACTGTTTTAACCAAAGTAATTCCAGCTTTGCGAAGAAACAGTCAGCCTTCCAGCCAGGCTGCTATGATAGCTGATGAACAGAGGGGAAGCTCAGTGATGGATTCCATTAAGATTTTATGTGCCGTACGAAACAGACCTAATTATTTCCTATTATTGAAAGCCTTAATTCCTTACTTGCAGATGGTAAAATGATTTCCTTTTCTGATGAGTCCCAGGATACCCAATGGGAACTAAATGGGTGTGTGTGGAAGGGCAGCAAAGTGTTAACCAAAAGGAGGTGCTTTGAAGATCTGCACTGTCACTATTCATCTGCCAGAAAAGACAGTTCTGCGTTAACAGGAACCCAGTGGACCCAGATGCCTTCCACACAGTACAATCATTTCTGATCTTACTGCTTGAGGAGATATGTGGATGTTCATTCTCCTTGGGTGTTTTTATCATTAAATCATAGACTGAGGATAAGGAATCCTGGCTTTTGAAGTGGTGTAATTTTAGAGTTTCTCGACTCCAGAAAAAAATGGTTATTGAAGAATAAGAAGTATTTGAACTGAACATAGTATTTCCCACAAAATGGCTTTCCCAATAACATGGACGATTCTTGGAGAAGGCTGATGACGGATAAACGACTTCACATTTGTCTGCCTGCAAACTAGCAAAATGCTGAAATGTTTCACAGCTTCCTGGTTACACCAAGACAGGAGATCTGCTGCTGTGGTTTGTGAAAGATACAAGGATAAGGAAGGCAAAGATGCAGGCTTTGACCTGCATTTCTGAACTCTCTAACATGGGAGCCAGCCTTCTTCCTCCAGCCATGCCATGCCTCTGAGGCATGAGCATGGAGGAGATCAATAGGTCCTTCTGCACACAACCTTCTCAAAGGCCATGGAGATCAAATAAGAGCCGCGTGAGCATCTTGAGCCAGGAACAACACCCGTCCATGCGCTGTTCCCACTTTGCTATTCTGATTAGAGTCAGCAGGGCCTTGGGGGGGTTCTTCTGGCACCAAGAGCCAGCTTGCAGTCCTCCTTCACCAAGTGCCAAGGAGATTCTATCACACCGGCACCCGTGTAATGTTACCAGCTTTTCAAGATCAGCTATCAGAAAACAGAATTTTAGAGTGTTCTTGTTTGCTATCTTGCCACCATCCTGTAATCAGATTCCTGGAGTGGATTTCCTTGTTTGCAGCTGTCCAGAGGCATAGGAGATCCTTCCTGGCACTCTGGAGCAAAAAGAGCAGCTGGGTTCTCAAATGATTTCTTCTCCTGAAGTGGCTCATGCTTGATTTCTTACAGGTATCGCCTAAATTGGCAGCTAGCCTTTTAATATTCTTTTTTAACAGGCTTCCCAGAAACCTGTTCCTCCTGGTCTTTTAAATTCTAGGCAACAAACTCTTTGACCGTAAACCCACCTCCTCCATCCCTTTTCAATACACTTCAGCTAGACCTTGGACAGTTTGTTTTCTTCACCAGGAAATTGCCCAGAATGGACTTGGAGCTGTTGCAGAAATTGCGTCCTTTTTGGATTGTGTGCTTGCATAATTTTGTCCTTAATTTGAAGTAAATTCTACACATGCTAGTGTCAAAGGAAGGCTGAACATGATATAATCTGTGCTGTTATCTTGACTCTGCAAACAGACCACCTGGAAGTTAGATGGGAGAAGTGTGATCTGCCTCAGGTATTCTGCAAATTTTCGGCATAAACCAGGAAATGACTGAGCCACACACATACAGAATTGACTCAACAGCCCTAGTAAATTAAAAAGCCCCAGGCTCTTGTTGACAGGAAGAGTTTGTCGACCCTTCTCCAGACCATTTTACTCAGAGAGGCCTTACGAGTTGGACTGGTTTCTCACCATAACTGTAGGGAAGTGGCAAGTTTGAATAGAGCAATTTACAAAATTACATGTTCACTTCCTAGAAGCCCATTTGCTTACCTCCTCCATGTATATTGTTTCCTGCAGATTTTCCCAGGAAATGGGAAAGATAATTCTGAAGGGTTAGCCACATTGTCAGCCCCCCTGTGCTTTTCCAGAGCACCATTCAAAGGGGTGAACACCAGGCTGATTTGTACGGCCGTGGTCCTCCTTGCAGCACAGCTTGCTCAGCTCCCCTGTGGTGTCAGGAGCTATGCCGTCCCTCTCAATGACTCTGCTGAATTCATCAGCACATGTCCCACATTGTACAACCACAAGGATGTCACTTTGCCATGGATATACGAGCAGTTCTGTGGGGAGGTGTTGCAATGTCCTTGGAAATGAGGAGCCCACAGTGTTGAGCTAGGCGTGAAAATCTCCACATCCTGTTCCAAATGTCCTGAACTGGCCAGGACTCATTCATTGGGTTTTGCATGCTGTTTATCTTGGGTGATGAGATCAGGTACCTTTTTGGGTTCAAGTGGCCCCTCTATGCATCCTGTTCTATTCGTCCTTTTTAATGCACATACAACTATAGCAGACCCTTGAGAACCATCAGAGTGTGGAAGCTGATCCTGCAACAGCAAGGCTTGGGGAAGACAACAGCGCACACCCTGCTGAGCTCCCACAGCTCAGTCAGAGCTGTGCTGTTGTCTTCACTGAGCCCAGAAGGGGTTGCCCCTGCAGTTTGGTCTCTGCTATACAGCAAACATGCCTTGATTAGCTGCTCTGGATAAGGCCTTTGCATTTATTCTGGTTGCTTTCTTTTCTTCCCATCAGCGATTTTATGGAGTCCAGCCTTTTGTGGCTCTCCAGGGCCTGATCATCTGGGACTGGTCAGGGGACAATGACAGAACTGTCTTCTTTTTCAGCCCTTCGCACAAATAAGCAACACGCTTAAAACATTTCTCCATTTGCTTACATCAGTGCATTGTGTTCTTCTGCTACAGCTTCTCCTTATCCCATTATTTTGAAGCACCTGTTCATTCACATTCTTCTGTAACATGGATTGTATTATTCGGCATACTTTGAGATCTGAGGGAGCAAAGGAAATGTGCCAACCCTTGCAAGATTTGGAACAACAGCTAGGCAGAAAAAGTTTTGCTTCCAGCAGGAACATTATGATAATGATGTTATTAATTAATAGTAGCAAATAATAATTAACAATAATTATTGCTCTGCCCTGATACAGGTCAAAGTTTCTCAATTTTCATAAATAAGTGCTCTGCAAACAACATAGAAATAAGTAATTCAAACCATTTTGGTTTGTACTTTATTGAGATGCTTTATTTGATTGATCATCTTGCATTTTTTTACCATGTAAATATTTAACTGCAATTCATTCTGAACCCAAGAGCAGAACTTTGTGGATGTTTTCAAAATGGGGTTAAAAAAAAAAAAAAGGAATTGGTCAAAACTGAAAGAGCTGGACATTTTCAAGCAACAACAGAATCTGGACAGAAAAATTCCTGACCAGTTTTATTAATGGCATTTGCAAGCAGCAAATTTTCAGATGTGGCAATTTTTTAAAAAATTTTCATGCACCTGATTAGGCACAGAGGGATGGAGTTAAGCAAGGGCAGTCTTGGGGGTTCTCCACACGGGCTAGAGAGGGGACAGGGTGCTGTCTGCAAGAGGCTGGTGCAGCCTTGTACTTCCCCAAGACCATTCCTACAGATACAGCTTTGTCTGCTTCCCTTGGCCTTTGAGGAGAGACATGTTGGGCCTCTGTAACACCAGTGAGTGGACCAGGAAGTCCAAAGGTAATATTTGCAGGAACAGTCCACCATCTCTGTAGTCCCTGCAAGAGCTTTCAAAAGGAGGAGGGACTCCATTTTGCTGGGATGGCCAGCCAAAACTTCTTGACTAGGGTCAAATGTGCAGGAAGAAGGATGCCATGATCAAAGAGCATCTTATGACTCTTGACCGTAGTGAGCCTTAACTTTCAGGTATATCCCTCAGGCCATATGCTTGGCCACTGAAGAAGAGCTGCCCAGAAGCCCTTGCCACAGGCAGTAGATCCTGCATGCAGAAGGGGTGATTTCCATTGCTCTTCCTGTCCAGACTGGGACAATCATGTGCCATGCATGCTGGAAATTTCTTTCCTAGAAGTCACATCTGGAGCCATAGCAATAAATAACTAATCATCTTCACCAGCCTAGACATATGAGACAGCTGAAAATAAAGGAACCATAAGCACTGCATGCTTTCAAAGGTCTCCTGGTCATTGTTGCTGCCAGCAGCCTTGTTTATGAGGAATCGTGACCCAGGGATGCCAGAGGGGCACATGTGTCTTGACAGCTTGTATGCTAGCTTGGGAGGTGACAGAAGGTGCTTATGTTCATGAGGGCTTCTTTTCTGTCACTTTTCCCAGTGCTGATTCACTAGTAACTAAAGATGAAAAGCCTGAGCTGTCCTAGACACAGAGAAGACAGCTATTTACTGCCTTCTGTCTAGAAAGCTCTTCTCCCCACCTACGCTAGGCTGACTGCAGAGATCTGAAGATGGGCTATATGGTAGCTGTCATGGCATCAAAGCTTCTTTGACACTTTTCTGTTTTGCTTTTTCACTTCTCACCAATTTCTTTCTCCGGGTTTTTATTTCCTTCCACCAGTGTTCATTAATTTTCAGTCTTTCTTAATGGCATGCAGCTTCAATCCCACTGAAGTTCCAGCCTTGGCTGACCTCTTGAGGATGTGCGCCTCAGACAGTTGTAGCTCCTTTTAGACAAAGCACCCCTTTTTGAGGTGGGTAGGACATTTGCTTCATTCAGCAGCACCCTTGAGGCCCTTTGGTGTGCTCACAACATACATGAAAACTCAGATCCCAGACAAATGGGCAGCACATTGCAAGCTAAACTGGATTCCCTTGAAGACTCGGTGA
The DNA here is from genome assembly GCA_034782735.1 of Sagittarius serpentarius. Taxonomy (NCBI): domain Eukaryota; kingdom Metazoa; phylum Chordata; class Aves; order Accipitriformes; family Sagittariidae; genus Sagittarius; species Sagittarius serpentarius. The sequence goes on from JAVKLA010000042.1 coordinate 475,880, forward strand.
ATAAGTTCATGACTCTATCAGTGGCGACGAATAAAATTCAAAAAGGACTGGGAAAACACCTTCTGTTTTGGATGCCTTGTTCAAACCCCAGTGCAATCTCTTAAAGGTTTCTCCAAATTCATGCTTCCCTAGGGCTGTCCTTGTGAGTCTGCCTCACCCGCTGCCTCAGGTTTGTGCTCTTTGATTGCCAACAGGGCATCTTCTTCACTCCACTTCCCAGCACCAGCTTCCTCTGCTTCATCATGGGGAAGGTCAACAGGCCTCATGTCTGATGGTAATCCCTTGGGCTGGGCTTTCCTTGGGAGCTGGCTGGGCTCCCTGGTATTGAAATGATGTTGCTGGTATGTCTCCCTTTCCTGTGCTTCAAGACGAATGTCCAAGAATGAGAAAAGAGGATGAATTTTTCAAAGATACCTGCCTGACGAGGGAGTCAAATTGCCAGTTTCAAAAGTGACTTGGATACTGAGAAACTTAAGTGTAAGACTAGGGAGTTCAGTGAAGCCTCATGCAGAGCCATGCCTTTAAGTTCTCCCTAAGCAGTTCGGGGTACACAAATAGCCCAGCACACTTCCACATGGAGGTGTTAGCACAGGTCCCAAAACCCAGATGCTGTGTAGCACAGAAAACAGTTTTGGCCATGGGCAGTGAGGATGCACCAGCTTTTTTGCGCAGTGCAGGCCCAACAAAAGTGCAGTGAAAACCAGCAAGAAATCAAGTGCCAAAGCCACGTCAGTCACGCAGGGCCTTCCAAAGCTTTCTTCTGTGAAAGGGGCAGCAAGTGAAATGTCCCCTGGACATGGGGCACCCTGCCTTGGAGAGCTGGGAAATGTATTCTTTAGGGGAAAGATGGACAGGTTTGGAGCTGTGGAGGTGTTGAGGTGGAGAAAGACAGTAGATGGGATGGAGAGATTACGCAGCCTTTTATTGGCTATATCTTCTCCTTGGATCATGCTGCATTCAGAGGTGTATCTGCAGGTCCCCTGTAGGCATCCAGCATCCAGCCTTGAGGGTCAGGTTACCTCTGGAGTACCAGCAGGTTGTCCGCAGGCGGATGGCCTCCTTCAGGAGCCTGCGGCAGTGGTGGGAGCCAAACGCCTCAGCCTTCCGCCCCTGGGGGTGTTAATGCAGGTCTCCAGGCAGGGATTAGATGACTATGCACTGGGGGAATGGCACCAGCCATGTCCATCGCCACACCTGGGAGATCTTTACACCTTGTCCTGCCTTGTGCCTAGCCACCTGGTGCCTCCTCAAGTCCTTCCCCAGACCTCAGCTGAATCTCACCCCTCCCGTTTGGAGAGGAGCCCTCCAGCTTGGAGAAGTCTGTATCCTTGCAGGCCTGACAGATGGGCTAGCGTACCCTTGGTCTGTACAGCTGGTGCGGCTGCTGAGTGCCCCCAGCACTCCCTCACACGTCGTGATTCCCACCTGCTGGCCCAGATCAGTGTATGTCCATGATGAGGGAGAACTATTAAAAAATCAAGGTTTTCTGGTCATAATGAATAGGGAAGACTTCTCTAATTTCTACCTTTTCCCCCCAAGGGAACTAAATAGCTGCTGAAAAAACCTGTCTGTGTTCCCTTAAGCAAGTAGGGAGAAACAGGAATTCATCTCTCTTCTTGACTCTTTTTTATTGCCACTGGAGTTGCATATCTGTAACTTGCCATCTAAACATAAATCTGTCAAGAACAACAAATGCTGCCATAGCCCTTGCACAACAGTATAGAACTAACCTGCCAACAAGCTACAAAGCTTTGGTCATCAGAAGCATCAAAGCCATCCCTTCCTCATCTCCTTCACTGTGTCTGCAGACTGGGAGCAGGTGTTAGCATACCTTTGGGAGGCACGAAAGGGTCAGAGCTGCGCTGCCCACACGGGGCTGGCAGTGAGCGCGTGGGACCCGGACCCGGACCCGGACCTGTCCTGCTCCACCCCACCATATGTGCAAGTTGGGAACAGTCGTCTGACACTGTGTTGAGGCTGCTCCAGCTGCTTGCTGTCCTTCGCAGTGGACCAGCAGGGAGCTAAGCCATCTACCTCAGACTCAGGCCTCTGGTCCACATCCTTTTTGCTGAGATGTCTTTCAGTCCCCTCTTTGTTGACCAGCTGGGGCCTGCCGAACACTGAGGGACAGTACGATCTTGTGGGTAACAGCTGAGAGCGAGGAAGGTCTGACAGGTACGAGGCGCAGAGCCTGCAGCCCCGCTTACCCTGGGAAGCTGGAAAACAGATGTTAAGATGCTAGCTCTAATGATAAAACCCTCTTAAGCTCAGAGGAGGAAGAGGTCGGTTGGGGAGGGAGAGAGGGAGTTGTGGGACAGGCAGGTAAGAGCTGGGACTTCAAGAAAGCTAGGATTAACTTTAAGGAACTATCCAAGGAGGCCAGAAGAAAAGATGTGAACTGAAGGAGAGAGAGAAGTGCCTGAGGGAGACGCGTTTGACTACCCACAGCTGAGCTCGCATTGCTTCCCAGGTTCACCCGCAGCTGCGGCAGGTCACAACACAGAGGGTGCGGGTGCTGCTGCACCGTGCATGGTTCAGCAGCTCCCGCTGCACCCCTGCCCATGACCCCGTGCTCCCCAGACCTGGCTCATCCTGGGAGCTGCTCCGGGGAGCTTACTTCTGAGCTAGCGCACGTGCCTGGTGGCCCTCGTCCATAGGGCGCCATCCCTGCCACTGCAGCATCGTGCTAATAACTGGTGCCCCATGAGCTGGCACGTCCCGGCCCATCACGTAATGTTGGTCAGGGTAGCGTGAGAGAGCCTTGCAGTTCGGCAGCATGTGAGACCTGTTCGGTTCAGCTTTCTTCTCTGTCCCTTTCTCTCTGTTAACACAGAGACTCTGCACATGCTTTCTCTCTAACTGCAATTCCTTTTCCCTGGAATATCCTGTGGGTACTTCTGGGGTAATAACGGGAGGACGCTTGCCGTACACAATGCTCGCTGTCACCTGAGCAGCTGCTCACCGCTCTGTGGTGCCTCTTGCCAGTCTTGTCTAGATAGCAGCTCCAAGGAGAGTCTCTGAAAGTAGCATCCAGCCCATCTCAATCTTCCTGCCAGCTGGTGCTTCTAGCTGGTGAGAAGGAAGGAAGCAGGCAGAGGAGGAAAGGAGGGGTTTGGCTGGCTGCTTGAAGACCCAGGCCAAAACCAGAGCTGGAATGCTGACGTTGCAGGTGCCTGGCTAAAGCAAAGCAAAGAGTAAATATGCGCGTAAAGCCTTTATTTTTTCCATTCATCACAATGCACTTTTTATTTCTGACCTTAGCCTCAAGAATGGTGCCAGACATGTTCTGTGATTTCTCCCCTTTTCCCCTCCAGATGTCCAAATGGATTCTTCGGACAGAGATGTTTGGAGAAACTGCCTTTGCGATTGTACATGCCAGATCCTAAGCAAAGTATGTTTGAAGACAAAAAATGCACCACACTACTTAAAACCTCCCGGGCACAGCAGTGGATGTAGAGTGGTCTAGTCAGGGATGGCTTTTGGTGTCAGCTTTGGTCTAGGGCTTAGGGATGCAGGTAAGGGTGAAAGCTGAAGCAGACGGATAGGAGTTGTGAAAGGGATCAGAAGGGCCCTCAGTTCAGCCTGTTTGAGTGTCATTTTGCTATCTTGTTTCTCTCTTTCTGGTTTTCTTTCTTCCGGTAGGTGTCCGATCGAATTCACAGGAGACCGGTGTCAGCATTTCGCAATGGTCAGCTTCTCCAGTATGTCTCTTTCTACTTCTCTCTCTCCCTGGTTATTGTAGCTCTGTGTCATGTCCTTAAAGCAGGTTCTTCTGTTCTCCAAGAGCCCTCTTCCTGTCTTGTGCGCTCCCAGCTCTGCTTGGCCGTAAGAGGAGCTGTGATCATGTCCAAGAGGAGAATTGGGGCTCTTGTTTTCTCCCCATTTGGTAGAATGGGTTCTGCTTTCATTTCTGATTGAACTTAATGTTGCTTGCTTTTTTTCATGCAAAATGCAAATAAGCCACAAGGTTATGTGGTGTGCTGTGTGAGAACAGTCTGTGTGATAAGCTGTATCTGCTAGCATGACTATGTTGTGCAGTGCAAGAGATGTACATTTTCCCATGACTCTTGCGAGGATGTGTGTGAGTCTCTCTGTACCAACTGAGGAAATCACAGCGAGGGCCGTAATGAAATTTCCCCTGAGGTGAGGTTGCATTTCTATTTCCAGCAGCTAAACCAAGCGTCGGTTGCTGTTCAGGTGAGATGGTTGGAGGCTGGCTTGGAGTCAGATCCTGGAGCATGACCAGAGGTCACGCTGGTGGCTGCCACTGTCTCAGGGCTTCCCATGTCTCAGTGCTGTGCAGGATACGAGCTAAATCTGCTGGCTGTGCATCTCAGAGTATATCCCTGCCAGACACAGACATGTTCCTGTCTCTCCTAGGGGGTTGGACAGCCTTGCATGTGGGCTTGTGTCTAACTACAGTGACCGACCCTTTAACCTCATATTCAGTGGGTGTAAATACCCTAGAGCCCTTGCACTTAGTGCTTCCCAGTTCCTAGTTCCCAGTTCCTGCAGGCTGTAGGTCTCCAGAGATGCCTCACTTATAGACGTCAATAGCTCGTTTTGTTCAAGGCAGATAATTTTTCCAGGTCCATATTCAGACAGTGTCCCGGCATCAGTGGGATCCTGGTCTGGGTAAGGACTGACCTGAAAGGACGTGCAGTCACGGGTGCAGGAAATGGGTCACGGAGACCCTCTGTGTAACCCATCCTGTCTCCATCCTGGCTGTTTGGACCACCACAAAAGGTGGTTTTAAAAAGAGGCTTTTTAAGGAGACCCACAAAAGAGGCTTTAATTAGTTGGAACCAGAGGAGAAATGCCTCTCCATCATGACTCCCTGATTGCCAGTACTCCCTCTCGCACTGCTCTGTAAGAAATCCTGCAGTCCTCATCCTGAACTGGCAATAGCAGGAGTCTTGTTAGCACGTGCTAATAGCTGGCAAGTGCTCGAATTAGACTCCCTTCTACAGAGTATACAGACAAGATGCAAATGGGGCTTTGTGAGGCCCTTGGGACAGCTTGACGTTTTTACATTGCCTTTTGTTCCAAATTGGCTTCCAAAGTTGAAACCTCCATTGATTTATTCTTTCAGACTAAAGCATCCAAGTAAGCTCTTTTTAAAATGATAAAACAAAACTGTTCTGTTTTGATCTTTAACCTGATGCAGAAGGGTTTCCTTTCCACTTTTAAGCCCATGGTGTCAGGGACTCTGACTGCAGACTCGATGAAGCTGATTTGTAGCGTGTTTCATGAGGTGGTGTCCAACAGGCTTAAATGTTATTGCTACCGTGCTGCAAAACCAAAACAGGGGTGAAAATTAGTTTTATGTCAGGAAAATGCCTTTTCAGAACATGAATGGCAAGAGTGAACAGCATGTGTTTTCTCCCCAGCCTGCAGAATCCAGGTTTTTATGGGAATGAGATTTGTTTAAATTTTATTCATGTGTTAGAGGAACAATGCCAACTTTAAAACCAACACAAGTACATTTCCTTACCTCACTTATGCCTTAACCACAGAATAGTAAGGTAAAAACAGCTTAACAATCCAGGTTACCTGTCTGAACTTGGATAAAAATCGTCTAAGAGATGATTCATATGTGTTTATAGCTGTTTTCACTTTCAGGTCACAGCTGGGTAATATACGTAGCAGCAACACTGCAGAAAAGCATGCACTGAACTTGCTGTTCTTCTGAATAGGAAAGGCATTTCACTTGAGTCTGGACTGTGCAAATGCTTACTTTCTACTTTAATCAACAATTAGGGCACAGCAGAAGTTGCTGTTGCTCTATAATTCACTCAGTGCTTCATCCCATATGGGTTCTGACAGGTTAAAAGCTGAAACAGATTAAATGAGGTTCAGGCATTTCCACTGGAAATAAAATAGCTCTGTCCTGATTCATGTTTTGAGAACATTGCCAGCACTTGACAGATACTTAAATAGTAAATAATGACACCTACACTGGTGGTGTTTTAAATGCATTTGGGGTATTTTAGGTTTTCAGGCCTAGATCAGAGTCTTCCGATTCTTCAACGTAAATATTAAATATAACAATACAACTTTTAGTAGGTATATCCCAGGGCTGAGCGAGAGTCTCTGTAGAGTGAACTAAATTTAAGAAGCTGTTCTGAAAAGATACGGCAGATACTTTTCTGAATTGGGCCAGAGGTGGAGATGGTGCAGCATCCCAGCATCATGCCAGGTGTTGTGTATCTTCCCTCTGGGAGCACCTTCCTATCTCACCAGTTTAAACCCTTATTCAGATTTTGCTCAGGTAAAACTCCCCATGTTCTCTAGGAGTTCAGGCTACCTTTGTCTGTTTCACAGATAGCTCTGGAGGTCCGCTTTTCTCTCATTGTCCGAAATACCTGCTAGACCACTGCAGTTATGAACATGAAAATCAGATGTATTTAGATAGGTTTTTCTCACACGTGATGTTTCTCTATGTTGCTGTTACAACCATATGGCCAAGTGCCTACTGCCGGACATTCTGGGTGTATACCCTACTGCTTGAAAATGACGAGGAAATGTTAAAGATGGAGGTTTTTTCTATGTCGTGCTCACACTGTTGCTGTTTTCTAACAGATTGGTACAGAGGAACTCACTAGGAATTGTATTATTGGGCTATCTTGGAGACCTCCCAGTCTGTCCTGGCTCAGCTCTTATTTGGATGAATAGCATTTGCTTTTGGTAGGAATTTGCAACACCAGAATTCAAGCAAGTATCTCAGCGGTTGGTTCCTATCTGCTTATAAGGAGTTTACATTTTATTTTGCTTGAATTTTAATGAAAATGTAATGGGAAATGTGTTGAGATACTGGAGAAAAAAAGCAAAGCATGCTAAAACAGCTACTTATCTGAGAAAAGGGATGCATAGTGCAAACAGACAACATTGCTCTGTCCTAGCAAGGTGCCACTTCTGAGCAGAGCTGCGGTACCTGACCGTGTCAGCTCTCTAAGCCTGCCTTTATGCTAAGCCTGCATTAGTCTAAGCCACCCTGATGATCTGTTTTCTAGCAAACCTCATACCGTAAGACCTAAGGCAGCACGTTTATTTTGCGCAGCAGCGGCTAGGTATGTGTAGACAGTTGGCTACCATCAGTCAGCAGATGGACAATAACCTGCTAAGTGGCAGCAACACAGATGAGGGTCTTTGAGACACTGACGCATAGTAATCCTACATGCAGTAAGTATGGGCAAAGTCTCACAGGGAAACTTAAAAGCTTTATCCTGTTTATCATAGGTCAGTTTTAGGACAGTATGACAGATGGCTTTCCCACATTCATCAAAACAGAAAACCTACCAGAAGAAGGAAGGAAGGAGGGAGAGATGTCAGAGCAAACAACTGCACGTTCACTGAGATTAAAACAGTTGAAAGGTACATATCTGAGAAGAAAAAGATGTCCTGACTTAAGATATGCTGACTTAAGCCTGGTTAGATCCCTTTTGTCTGTATAAAATTTCGCTGATCTCAGTTGGTCTCTCTGCACACTCCTCCATCCACGCATAAGGAATTGACTGATGGATCAAGGTTAGATCATGTTGTCTAGGCTTTAACTAACCTGTAAGAGGAAAGCCTTACAGAGGCTGTACAATATAACTGAGGGACATGAAAGAAATATTTAAGGCAGTTTTAATTTAGACTGCAGGAGAATTAATGGCAGTGAACAAAGGGGACAGTGATTGTCTGCAATTACTGTATAAAACACAAGAATGCCCTGGTAGATGAGAATACAGAGAATTATTTTGATGGGTGATGAGTCATTAAATCATCTTACTAAAATATTTTTCACGTCAGGGTCTTCATATTTCTATGTCTCCATACAATTATAGTTGCAGATATAATTAATATTTATACTGCATTGTACATATGATGGTAAAGTCAGGTTGTCTGCTAGTTTCAGGAGTTAGATCTTGCAGTTGTGATGTAACTCCGATGAAACCAGAGGGCTAGGAGATCCTAACTGCAAATGTGACCTAAAGCAGGAATCCATCCTGACCCTGGCCACGGGGAATGCAATGTGTAGGCAAGGAGTAACCAGCCGTACGGGCAGTCTGAGTTCACATCATGGACTCGTCTTCTGACCCCTGTCGTCCCTGCCCCCTCTTTGCAGCAACAGTGCAGCCAGACCCTCATTATTTTTTCAGCAGGCTTTTACACATCTGTGAGAGAGGTTTGAGCCTAAATTCATACCCCAGGCTCCCTTCATAGTCACTGCAGAGGGTTCAGCACCCAACTATGAGCATTTGGCTGACTGAACTCCAGTGCTGCCATCAGGATGAGATGTCTCATCCTCCAGAGGTGCTGAGGGTGATGAGTACCAGCTCATAGGTTTAGCTGTCAGACGTCTCTCCCAAGGCCCTGGTACAGGTACCTGTGGAGTCACAGATCACAGGTGTCTCTGTCTGGCTGTCCATGCATGAGTGAGAACACAAGTTTAACATATCAAACTGTTGATCCGCAGCCTGAATGAATCCATAGCATTAGGACCCAGGGACCATTTTGCCTTTGCAGTCAGATCTTCATCTCTGCTGGCACACACGGATGAGAAGTTCAGCAATATTACAAACGAGTCAGGAAGTCTTTCTAATATGAGAGCTTCTAGTGAGTACTGGAGACTCACCCAATTGACAGATGTCTCCTGGGTCCAGCTTCATAGGCACAACTATGGCTTGCAGCTCTTTTCAGAAGTCAGAAGCATGTCCAAAATCATCCCTCCTTCCTTTTAAGAAACTTTTTTTTTTAAAAGCTGTGTTGGCACCTGTATTTCATAGCTGCCTGTTCTACATCAGATCAAGATCTAGCTCTGTCTTCTCTCTTCTACAATAAACTTTTCAGATCTTTGTAAAACCCTGCTGGAAGTTTACTAATAAATTGCCAGGCTTTGGACTGGCTGGTTGTAAAGGTTTCATAAAGGTTGGCAGCTGTTTCGCTCCTGGTGGGGCTGAGATACTGGAAGTTAAACATTGTGAGTGGGAACATTTATACCTTGCCTCAGTCTGCACATTTGGATTCTTTCCACTTGCGATTTACGGAACAATTTAGAAATTTCGGATGAAGTTTTATGCTTATGCTTGTCTTTTGTCTGTGAAATCTGAAATTTCATCTTAACTTTGCTATTTATTCATCTCCCAAAATAATTGTCACTGATCTGGAGGACAAATGTCATACCATTCATCTTCTTGTTTAGTGAAACATTTTCATTTTCTACTTTGTGACCTAATTAAAGTTGAAGTCTGTAGCCTGCCTGTAAACATCCTGGAATAGGGCTGACATTTATATACGATGTGATCTAGCATATTCTCTGGTTTTACCCCATATTTCATTCTTAGTTGGAGTCTTCCTACTAGTCTGCTTTGGAGGCACAGACAGCATTTTCTGCTATCTATTGGGAGGGCAGGCTTTCTCTTAAACCTTGGGCTCCCCTAAGAGTCTGTAATTCAGGCATCAAATCTCTTTTTTGAAGGGGGGGAAGACAGCTACTCTTGTTGCATGGTGCCCAGTGTAGTCATCTGGAAACATGGAAGAGAAGAGCTTGAGCTGAGAAATCAGTCTTGCAGTTGCAGACTGGTCAATTCTGCTTGCAGTGGATGCTGATATGGAAGCGTATCCTGAGTTCCCAGCTTCGTATGTCTCTCCCAGGACTCCCTAACTGTAGTCATCAAAAGTTTAGTGTGGTGGGTCCGGCTCCTGATTGATTTGCTGTGTGGCAGGACGTTTCCCTTGCACAGGCATTACATATTCCTTCCAACAACAGATGACGAGCATGAGTATTTCCGAGATGAGAACCACCATCTGTTCTTGAGCATCCACCACACCGTCACGGGGTGTGATGTGTGTAATGATCTCAGCAGCATGATTCCTGCCCTATCATAACACATTTCCTGTAGATCGGATGTCTGTGTCTTCCCATCAGTCATTCTTTCCAAGGAAAATGCTTTCGTAGAGCCTTTCCAACCAGAAAAGCATAAACTGTTTCTACTTGCAGTGTCTGTGTCAGGCTCTCCGGGCTAGAAACAGCATGTTTCCACAGTGGCACACAAACTGGCTCCAATGCTGCCGACTAAACCATCGTGGAAACAGAACAGTGTAGGTTTATTGGGTGAGAGGCTGCTTATTTTTCTGAGGGATGGTCCCATTCTCCCTGAAGCCACCAGGCTGCAGCCAGGGGAGTGTTGGTCGTCACGCTGACATGTAGAAGTGACCCTTCTGACAGGTGGGTTTTGGACACTTGCTCCTTACACTGAGGTGAAGTGTCGCCATGAGCAGAGGGATAAATGTGCCACTTCAAGCTCTTCTGGGAAGGTCTAGATCTGAATTTCAGCTTCTCTGTTCATTTCAATTCACTTATTCAGCAGTAGTTTCCTACCTATTGATTGCGATATGAAAATGATAAGTGGAAGAATACTTCTTTTTTTTACCTACCTTTCTGTTTCCTCCTCCATCTCTTTCTCATCTGAACCCTAAAACAATATTTAGCAGCATTTTAAATTCCACAAACATTCTGCAGCTTCCTTTCAGTGACATGATAACCACCGACCGCTTAATTACAGGGCGATGACTATGCTGTGGTGTGGCTGGGTAATTACAGGGCGTTTGTGGTTTGTCATAACAGAGTTATTCCTCTCCCCTGGACAGCAGTACAGGTTACCTTTTGGGATCTCCTGAAGTTGATTGCATGCTAATCCACAGCAGCTTGCTAATACTTTATTGTTATATATCTGGACTCTTGAGGCCTACCAAATTATTTTTATTGATACAGTACTGCACAAGCTAAATGGCTGTGCAGTTTATGGAAAGTTTGCAGACTTTCTGTACTTGGAGATCCTGCATATTGCCCAGCCCTTAACATGAGCACAGTGTCCTTTGTCCCCAGCATCATGGGACTGTCTTGCATTGCTCCCTGTACCCCCTGGGGGAAGCCTGGACCAGGGTACTGCAAGTATTACTCTTGTCAGTACAATTTATTATCAATAGCTTGTCTTGCTGGTACTCAGATGTTACTCCTCCACCTTGTTTCATGCCTTGGAGCATGCTCCGTGGCTCAGATAGCCCTCTGGGAGACCCAGGTGTGTTTGGGGGGAATCATGCATGCACGGTAACTAAACATCTTAACGACGTTCTTGGGCAACCTGAAGTCCACGTGAGCACAGGCCCAGTTTTCACAGCTGATTGCTAAGGTATTTATCCTTAATCATCCCATAGATCTACAGTTCAGTGAGAGCTTGTCTTGAAGTGTTACTCCTATAAGGATATTTTAGATTAAATGATTTGTCTGTTCATCTTTTAAAACAGGTAAAATACATTATAGAGAAGAACACAGTCACAAAGTCACTGCGGATCAAGTAGGTGTAGGACTTTGTCTTCTGTCCGACGATGAGAAAATAATCCACCACAAAATTTATGACTGTGGGTCTAGAGAGTACCCACCCTACTGGTAGCATCTAAATCCAACTGAATTTGTTCTTTCAGTCCACTTCAGCTGAATGTCAGCCTTTGGGCTACTTGAGTGTAAGGTCACTTGACTCTTCAGCAAGCCCTACTTTGAACAGCTGAATGGGTGAAGGCATTCAACCTGAATCCCATGAAGATGTGCTGCAGCTGAGATGAAGAGTGTGAAAATGAAAGAGTTTTGTCATCTCTTTCATATTTTTTCCCTTTTTCCCTTCCTCAGCTCTCCCATGCTCACTGCCTTTCTCTGTTGGACAGCCTTCTGTCGTACATAGAGTAGTTAGGTATTGGAACATTTCCAAATGACTGGTCCAGTCTCCTTTGTGATCAACACAGAAGAGCCTAGCTTAGCTTTTAGGTACAAGAAATAACACAAGTACTGCAAAGTGATGCATTAAAGAGGCCAGTAGATACTGTTTCCTTAACACTGATGGCTGCATTAGGAAGAATGGGTTGTATCTTAAGTCCGACATTTTCAGAAATGTTCAGCAGGCACATTTGGAATGAGATTTCCAAAAAACATGCCCCCACTTCAAATAGTCTGGGGAGTCTCACAGCAGTTCAGGGTGTTCAGCCCTTCCTCCTTGCCATCACCAGGGAGCATGTGTGGAGTCCAGACCGAAGGTTGATGATGTGACAAAAACAATACGCCCATTTCCTCAGCCTAGAGCTACCATCTCGGTGCTGTCTCACTGTAATTTATTTGCACGGTAGCCTCTGGCTATATTGCGTCCAATGGAGCTTGTCCAGCGGGAGTTGGAGCGTACTGCTGCACTGTCAGCACTCCCGGCATGTATCAGTTTGTCTCTACAGATGGGATTCATCCATTTAATTTTAGCTGTCCCAAAGGCTCCCTCTGCTACAAGCCTGGGATACAATACACCTCCCCCTTGCAACCCCCTCTATCGGTATGGAGTGAATCACTCTCTGGAGGAGCTGGAGGACTTACCTGGACCTCATGCTTCTCTCCATGTGGTTAACGGCTGCAGAGGGGACTGTTGCCCAAAGGTTTCTAGGCACCCCCAGCAGCCAAGTCGGCCAGACTGCCAGTCTAACTGGGAGGGTGAGTAAAATGCAGGTTGACTGAACTGTTGCAGGACACAGTGCAGGTGCTATACATCATGCTGAGCATCTTCTCCACCCAGCAGCAAATACAATCCAAAGCTTTTAAAGATGTGTTACTTTTCCTGATCAGCCTCTTAAAAAAGCAAAGGAGACTTCTTTCAAACATGGTATGCAGTTAGAAATATCTTTTGCTCCAGACCAAAATAAATTGTTGTCTCTAGGAGAAATTTTGATTTCTCAAACGTGTTTGTGACCAAGCAGTACATTGCTGATATAAAACAGGCACACACTATGCGGTAAGCCATGTTAGTGAAGATGATACCCCTCTGCTGAATGCAGAATGATTACATTTTGAAGCAATGTTTTTCCAGGAGCTGGGGTAGTCTCGTTAGTCTCCGGATTTTAACATGTTGAATAATTTTGAACAGTCTCTTCTTTAGATAAGAGACAAACCCTCCAAATCCCAGCCTACTCTTGAAGAGTTTCCTCCTTCGCCGTCCCAGCACAGAAGGCAATGCCTGCCCAGGCTGGGAGGAACTCCTGAGCAGGGGAAGGGGAGAGTGGCTCCCTGTTCGATGTGTTCAGTTATGGGTGATACAGAAGCAATGTCTGTAGCCTGAAATGATGATAGAGAAGTGTTGAGTAGCCATGGACGTCAGATGCAGGAGGGTAGGCTGGGGTAAGGCTTCCTCTATCTGCAAAGCTACTGGTGGGTTTGTAGGCGTAGGCAGGCACGTACATTCCAGCTGCTGCATGGTTGCATGGCTTCTCTCCTGCTCAGGGGACCTGTAGCTAAGATCCAATGAGCTACCTGGCTCTATCTGCTCCGTGGGGTTGGGGAGCCAAAAGAAAATGCAGTTCTGATGTGAGAGGGACAGTGGGAAGGCTAAAGTTCCTCAGGTCCTGCCCACCACCTCTGTTTGCACAGGCATTTCTGAATTTGCAAAAAAAACATGAAAATGTTTTGAATTGCATCCATTTGTAGCTGTAGATGTTGCAGCAAATCCTGGAACAGGGAGGAAATGCGGCAGTATAGGCAGTGTGCAGCTATCAGATTGTTCAGTAGTGTAGATATATAGATGAAATTTTATGTGTCTCTACACACGTTCGTCATAGTGTCAGGTGTAACGGTGTGTGTAATGGTAGTGTGCCTTAGGAAAAGGTCAAGGTTAGATGTGATAACCAAGAGGTTTAGGATGAATGTATTCTGTCCAGTTCTCTGCTGCCCACCACATTGTGTCCATGTCACTGCAGCTTGTACAAAATGACTGTGAAACGCGTGGTAGAGTCTGCCATTCCTTTTGCACAAATGTGAGATGTGAAGCAGAGGGCAGCCAGGTTTTGTGGCCTTTAAATTATGCAAAATTAAAAAAAAAAAACAACCCCACCCAGTTCCCACCCCCCAAAAAAAGCCCCCAAATATCAGCATTGATCTGAAGAGAAGAACCTGCTTTAGAAAACCTGTTTACATGTTCCATAATGATTAGTGCTAATTTCCCCCCTGCCTAAATTTTGAACAGCATTGCAAAAGAAAGCCAGTATTTCTGTGCAGCAAAAAGCAGTTCCTATGGAAAAATATAGTAAATAAACCTGGACATCTCCAAGGTGCAAATAATCTTGTGTGTATGGTGACTGGGAACAGCAGAGCTCACTTTTGTGTACAATGGTAAGTATGGAGAACTTTAATGTTTTTGTGAGAAAAACTGTCTTTAGGTGAGGCCTGTACCAGGAAAATTACTGAAATTCAGGATACCTGTTTTGGATACCCGTGTTGTGGATTCATTAGGTAAACTACTTTGCTTAACACTATCTCTGCAAGATGAACTGCAGTCTTACTTGTAATGAATATGAATCTGAAAGCAGATGCCCCAATTTGTGCTTTTTTCAGCATGCTTGTTGTTTCTATAAACAATGCAGAACCGCAGCAGAAGTGAAATCTGGAAGATCGCAGACTTGAGGGAAACTTCCAGTGCAATTTGCACTTTTAGATCTGCAAGGGATTCATTGCCTTGCCTGGGCAACTAATCACTTGCAGCATCAGTGGTTCAACTGCAGATCTGTACTGCCACGAACAAAGCTCGCGCAACTGACATGCTGTCAGGCGACTTACAGGCAATGCTGCCAGATGACGCTGTGCATCCGAGACCAGACTTGAGGTCACGGGCAGCAGAATCATGCTGGCAGGCCTCAGGGCCCGGTGCAAGTGCAAGTGACCGCACCTTTGTCTGCCCAGCGCTCTCCTTCAGTGCACAGGCCTCCAGGCAGAGGGGCATGTGAAACCGTCCAGGGCATATTTTGCCCATAGAAAGTGAAGGAGTGGTTTTTACCAGGTTCATGCAGTCGTTATGTGTTTTGACCTGTCAGGAGCTGTTTCAGAAGAAGTGTACCTTTTTTCCTTTCTTTTTTTTTTTTTTTTTTCCTCCTGCCTAAACTGTGAATTCCATATCAGGTACTAACAAACATGGCTCATCTCAAAAGAATTCATAATTAACTAAAAGAATTCATAATTAACTTCCACTGCAATTTGTTTGGGTCTTTCTTTACATAAGATATAAGCTCTGGTGGGAATTTGAAGTGCTCTGAAGCATACAGTCTTCTGTGTAACTGCTGCTGAGCCTACAGAAAAGCTAACCTGCTGTAACTGCACACTGTGTGTTTGTGTATTAGAGATCTCTGACAGACCTGTTTTTCTTTTTCTCTTTCTCTTCCTTGTCTTCTTTCTGCATTGGCAGAGCATCTTGGATTTGAATTAAAGGGTATGGAACAACCATTCATTTATTAATCAGAAGCCATTAAGAGCTGCCCACATTATATTTATGGCTTTAATGGGATGATTAAAAAATCAGCTGTTCTGTTCTCTTCCCTGGCACCAAGATAGATGTTCGAATTGAAAAAAAAAAACCAAAAACAAAGCAAAGCAAAACACAAAATCTAAATGTAAACCTATAAAAATGCACGTGTATTTTTAGCAGCACTTTTTTCTTTGCTTCAAGCAGCAGCCTGGTGTGTGTGGCGTGACTGGGATGTTACAATTGCCATACGTCTCCTCATTCAACATGCTTTTGTGTATTTAACTGAAAAGCTGGAGTTTGTGTCCATCCAAAGGGTTGCCAGCAGGCAGCACTTGGGAACGGGCAGGCATTCCAGGAACGGGAAGGCAAGTTTTAGGAAGATCAGGGCTTTTATAGAAATTGCCGTTCTAGATGCACTAAACTCTGCTGGACCCTACAAAGGGTCAGGATGAGCTTTGCCATTCCTCCTCCCAAAGATTAGCAGCTTATTTTGGTTCTTGACCAGGAGGAAGTTGTTCCAAGAAAGGCAGCATGAGACGAGTTAGTCTAGAAAACAGTGAGCCCAGGGAAGTCAGTAGTCTCCCATGAGAGTGGAGGGTGTAATGCTGAGCATCATGGCGGCAAGCTGAAGTTTGGAAAAACACTGCAGTAACTTAAATGCTTTTAAAAATATCCCCTTGGGGCACTTACCTGCTCCTGCCCAGTTGCTTATAATCATATTATTTTTCTTCCATTCTCCTCAGGCTGTTTTTAGAAATATATCGAGTACCTCTTGAGTAAGCACCTGGGAAATCAAATCCTTGAGGCTACGTTTCCCTTGAGTGTACAGGCCAATGGCAGGGAGGGCTTGGTCAGATGACAGCAGAGAGATTTATCACTCAACTTAAAAACATTGACCCGGCAATGTCAGCCAGAGCAGATCTTCACATGAAGATGCTTCATTTCCATTTGCTTGAATTATGGGGGAACCAGTCTTTCACTTCTGGTTCCTAAATTGTCTTCTCAGGCCCCTGAGGTGGAGGGACATGCACTAGCTGAAGCTGGAGAAACTTGTCTCCTCTGGTTTTCGCATGCCTGATCCACCAGGATTGGTGTGTATCCCCCAGAAGTTCTTCCCTGCTGCAGAAAGTGCGTGCGTTCTGTGGTCGGGTGTTTCAGAGAAAGTGGTGCTGCTAATGCTAATACACTTAAATAAACTTTAAAATTGAGGATTTTTGGCATCCCTTTTTTGTTGACCTTTTGTCCTTTTCTTCATCCATTCTCAATGTCATCACAGAACTGCACACATCCTGTTCCCAGTCTGCAGTTGTCTCTTCTCTGTCATTCGTCTTTCACTTTCATGCGTTGCTGTGACACCCATGGCTGGACTGTGATTCTGTCGGCATTATGTGGCACCACATGGTTTGTTCATAGTGATTGCTGCTGTAGAGTGATGCTGCTGCTGATGAAGACGTGGTGTTTGTAGAGCATAGAGACACAAACGGACAAGTCCTGCTCCAAGATCTTACCTTCTCAAATACAAAATTGTAGTGTGCATTCTCTTATTTTCTTTCTGTCACTGTTGAGATGGTTTTGTGAAACATGAAGATACTGTGTTATCGAGCATCAACTTTAATGAGATGTTAGGAGCCAAGCTAAGTTACTATCAGCAGGTCATTTAATATTTTTTAGTTTTGCAGCAGTGATGCACAGCCTCACACTTCACTGCTTCACCATGGCAGAGCTGTCAGCTCAAGACAGAGAAGCTTAATCTGCATTTCTGATGAACTGAAACATTCCCCATGCAATCCAGGTGAAGGTTCAGGACAGTCAGACATGCCAGAGTCAGGGTCCCATACCAACATGATCACCAGAACAGAGGCTGTGATTTGAGCCTTGGGAGAAAAAATTTGTCATGTAGTAATAGGTAAAAAAAAAAAAAAGCCATAGTTTTGATGGCTTTGCTCTTTCTCCCTCCTCCATGATTCAAAGGGAATGATTTATGGTTGGAAAAAAAGTCTGTGTAGCAAAAAACATAGCTGGTGAATCTTTGCAAAAATTGGCTTGGTGGATGGGTCCATGGTGAAAATTGACCTCCTGCCCAGCCTTTTTTCTTTGGTAAAGGTAGTTTTTGCTGGGTGGTAGCAAAATTCTTGCACAGTGCCATCCGTAACCAGGACATGGTCCTAGCTGGTATTCTTGATTCTGATAAAATCTCTGAAACTCCTGTCTGAAGGAAAGAGCTGTACAGCTGGAATCCAGGTCCCAGAGGTGTGCAAGAGCAAGAAAACTTGTCTGCCATGGTTGCTGATGCCTGCAATGGGTCATCCATGCAAGGGAAACACATTGCTGAAGGAGGTGTTTCACCCCAGAGTGAGTTCTTTCCCCATATCAGCTCCGCCTGGTTTCTTGTAGTAAGACACAAGGAGTATCAGGTCAGCCAGCACCCAAAACCCCCTCTATGAGCAGGTCCCCGGCCGTACAGGCTCTGGCTCTGAGGAGGTGTAGCTGGCTGGTGAAGCTGCTGCGGCGCAGTAACTTTCAGTCCAAGTGAGACCCGTGACCAGTTGTTCCTGGTCCACACCACTGTGGAGATGGCGTCTGGGAGAGTCTCAGCTGCCCGCCTCTCTAGAGAATGGTGGGACATTGCCTTCCTGGCAACTCCACTGGCACCCTGAGCGCCTTATGAAGCCAAAGGCCAGTACGCAAACAAAACGGATGAAAATGTATTTCTTTAAACTGTAGCTTTGCAGCACAGGCATGAAGCAAGCTCTGCTGATGATGTTTTGCATCTTCGTGCCAGGGCTGTCACTCTCAGTGCTTGTTTAGTAAATCTCTCTTCATTCCCATTTTGAGAGTTAGATAAACATTTTTCCTAGCACATTTTTTTTTTCTTCAAAAAATGCTTTTGCCTTCCTAAAATGTCAAGCTGAAAGTGGTCTAAATATTCAGTTACCTGGAATGTTTCATTGCTTCCCCCTTGCTTTTTTTCTAAAGTCTAGTCCCAGGAGTTTCTGGGACCAGACCTGTTTCTCTTCTCGGTTTATATTTCATTGTTTGGTAGCACTGGGGGTATCATATAGTCCATTCAAGGTATTTAGTGTGGCATGGTGAACCATGTGGAGCACAGCAACCATGGCATGAGTT
Source organism: Sagittarius serpentarius (assembly GCA_034782735.1). NCBI lineage: Eukaryota > Metazoa > Chordata > Aves > Accipitriformes > Sagittariidae > Sagittarius > Sagittarius serpentarius. Next base: position 494,311 of record JAVKLA010000042.1, read on the forward strand.
TTATTGCCCAATCTACATGAAAAAAACATTTCATTGAATATTAAAGAAGGCACAAACCCCAATAACTTTAACACCTAGTATGGGGGACAAGGACAGCGTTCATAGATGCTGAACTAAAATGCTCATGGCAGCTGTGCACGGAACCCTTCTCTCAGTCATCCGGCTGGAGAACCAAATTGCCTCTGCTGACCTCAGTGGAGATCGCTGGATGTCGCTGAGAAGAGCATCTGCTCTGGCGTAGCCACAGAGGAAGCATTGCACTTGCCGTGAGATCGCTGCCTGGGTGTAGTTCAGTTACACTGCAAGCGACGTCCTAGCATTTCCCTGGAGCTTTGATTAATGTGAATGAATTGCCTCACTTCCAGCATGGTCTGGGTTTTGATGCAAGTGACTGACTTTTCTGGTTTGAAAGGGGATCCATGGCAAATGGTAATATTTGAAAGACGCAGCAGCATGCTGCTTGAATTTTGTGTGTGCATCTGAGTTACCTGGTGCAATGGAATTAATTGCTTCCTAGGGTTTCATTAAAAATCCATAACTGTAATTGCTTACTGTATTTTAATTACTCCACTCCCTTTTCTTTGTCTAATGCGCTATCACTTTTCCATCCTCATTCTGCTTTTTGACTGTTTTAGGATGTCCCTTTCAGCACCTACATGCTTTGGGGCCTCTTGCTCGGTGGTTTCTAGCACACCACCGAGCTCCAGGGCATGCAGCCGCTGCAAGGAAAAGGCATTCTGAGTCCGTCAGGGCAGAGAGCCTGTGATGAAAGCATCACAGGGCATGCATGTATGTGGTGAGTGGGGGATGCTCGGGGACTTCTTTGGTAGGCTACTAAGTTGCTGAGAAGGGGGGGATCTGCTGGAAGGGAGAGGAGAGTCGTGGGGCTTTCTGAGATTGATCACCGAGTTATGCTGCGGGAAAAGAAGAGACAGCAGGAAGCGTGTTTGAGCGCAGAAGGGGTGAGCTGCTGAGCGAGAGAGGGCAAAGGTGCAGAGAGGCAAAAGGAGTGAAGATCTCTTGAGGGGTGAGTAAGGTTGGGCCAGCTGGTCTCAGGTTTGGGGCAGCTATTAGGGATGGGCAGTGGATCGATAGGAGGTCTGACCGAGCCCTGTTCTCTCTCTTACCCACATGCAGTGCTGGTTCCTGTGCAGCCAGACGCATCCCTGGTGCTGGAGCCCATTTGTAACTGGTTCCTTTCTCTCCATTTGCAGAAGCAGAAGAGCTCTACCAGAAGAGAGTTTTAACCATCACGGGAATCTGTGTTGCCTTGCTTGTGGTGGGCATCGTCTGTGTGGTAGCTTACTGTAAAACCAAGTGAGTACGGGTGGTTAACAGACAGTAACTGGCCAGAGGTTACCAAGTGGCAGTCTTCATGCTTCACACTTTCATGCTCTTCACCCAAATGTTATTTTAAGGCGATGCTGTGCTGTGGTATTCCCAGGAGAGTCTCATGAAGGAGGCCAGTGAAGCCGTCTATCAGGCTGTGCCTGAGCAGGACGTTTTCTTGGGACTATTTGCTTATCCCCCGAATCAGCATCATTTTGCCCATCCGGGTGGTGCTGTGTTACCGGGAAAAGTTGGCTCCCAAGCCAGCAGCTCATCTCCTGACAGCAGAAGCACACTGGGCTGCTGTGCAGGAGCTGCGGGCTCAGCTATGTACATTTCAGGGACTTTCAGAGCAATCTTGAAGAGGGTTGGGGACCTCTTTGACGGCCAGCCTTCCCTGCCTGGACAGCACTTTTTTCCCTACTTAGCCTGCACCCCACCTCAGATCAGGGTGCCCCTGGGACACGGTGGGTCTTGTGGAGTGAATGCGCTGCCAGGGACACAGGTGGGCTTTGCCACTTTGTGCTTAATGCAGGACCAGTCAAGTGCCTTGCCACCAAGGCCAAGCCAGGACCTGCTTCCCCTTTTCCTTCTCCCCACTTTTCTCCTCTGCTCCCAGGGCCACGGTGCCTCTGAATCCACTGCATTGTCCTGGGCCTTGTCCTGCAAAAGGGGACCCAGGACCCAGCTGTCCAAATTGCCCATGATGAGAAATGTTTGCTTTTTTTTGAAAAAGCAGCAGAAGGTAGCAAATGTTGAATGCATTGTTTCTTCCTGTTTGCAGCTTTCCACAAACATCGTTGAAACATTAAGTGTGCCTGAGACTTGCCTTCTCTATCGTCTGCATCCCCCAGGTGTCTCTGGGGGCAGAGAGCCCCATGAGATAAGCCTTCCTAATAGATTTTTCCCTTTCTGTTTTAAAGGAAACAAAGAAAACAAATGCATAATCATTTACGGCAGAACATGTGCCCTGCCCATCAGAACAGGAGCCTTGCGAATGGGCCAAGCCATCCACGTTTGGATCCTGAGGAAATCCAAATGGCTGATGTAAGACCTTATGTCTCCATCTCCCTGCATGTTACTGAGCGCCTATTTTCCGCCAGGGATTTGACGTGGATGTGTATGCTTACACACCTGTGTGCATGTGGTGAGGAGCAAAACACTAACAAACTTGAACAAAAAGATGAGATTCTGCATAGAAACATTTGCAAAACCAACATCTGAAGGGAAATGTGATTTTACTTTGAAGCACAGGATGAGATTAGGGCACTTGGGACAGGCTTGTTTTGATGAATCAAGTGTGATACTGTTTTCCTCTAAGAGAGATGTTCCCAGCGTTTCCTGTTTATTAAGCTATCCCATCAAGCCCCGCTTTGTGGCATGACAAATGCGATCAGTGCGGCGGTGGCCGGAGCTGTCATGCTGAAGCATGTCACGGTGATCTGGTCAGCACTGCGTTAGCCCACCTGCCCGTACCAAGAGTTGCGTCGTGGGCAAGGTTGGATGTCCTGGTGGGGTGCCAGTGTCGTGCTAATGAGAATGATCTAAGAATTTAGGACCGGATCCAGAAGGGTGGTTCAGCCACATTCCCATCAAACTCCGTGAACTCAACAGGACTGTCGGTGTGCTTAAGTGCCTTGCTGGACCAAGGCATTGAAAGGGGTCAGAAAAAGGGAGGGGGGGAGGCAGACCCAAACAAAATTCTAGAAGTACGGAAGGAAGTGAGTACAATGAATCCCTTACAAGCTCTGTTGGGTCACCCTTTGGATGTTAAAATTTAGCTAGGTTGAATCCCAGACAGGTAGGAAGGGGGAAAGGGAATTTCTAAGAACCACAGCTCTCTGGCCTCAAAGTACTGACCCCGCCCCGAGAGCTCAGTGTCCCTGTGAAAAGCGGTGCTTGTTGTTAGATGAAGGAATATCTCAGCATAAATATTTGGATTACACCTGCTGTTTCTGTAGGACTCATCTCTGGCAGATCTCCTGTGGTTGTCTTTTTGCTGGTACTCTGTCGGGTGTATAACCTCCTGTGAGCAGAGATGTTTTTCTGCTCAGTAGCTACATGTGGTACCACTGTCCTCTGGGGAACCCCGTGGCTCTTCGTACCTTCCTGCAGTCCCCATGCCATGGCCCTTTTCCAGTGTTCAAAGTCAGGGGCAGAGAAGAGCCTCCAGCCTCCTTGTCTCCTTCCATGGGGTGCGGAGCTGCCGGGTTCACTCAGTCCTCGTTTGGTTTCACCGGAAATAACCCAGCCAGCCGAATTTGGCTGTGGGAGCATTGGCAAGCTGGTGGCTGATCTGTGTCATTCTTCGTTTTTTACAGTATATTTCTAAGAATGTTTCTGCCACTGAGCATGTGATCCGAAGGGAAACAGAGACAACTTTTTCGGGAAGTCACTCCTGCTCCCCGTCTCATCACTGCTCCACAGCCACTCCAACGTCCAGCCAGAGGTGATGTATACCATTTTCCCCTGAACTTCCTCCTGCTGTTTGCCTTAGGATGCTGTGAAATTCAAAGCCACTAAAAGGTTTTCCTTTCCCCTCCCTTTCTGCTTTTACTTGATGTTTGGCACCACACTGGCATACAGGCCATGTCAACACTGCGGGTCTTTGCTGGCACACCTAGTTAGCAAGAGGTGTGGAAAGGTGTGATCCTTGACCTGCAGCGAGGTGCCAGAAGGAACCTGCAGCACTGACATAGCTGGAAACTAGGGGGAAATGAAGTTGTACTTTCATGCTTTGCACAGACACAAACGTCTAAAACACAATGCATCTAGGAAGGGTTTTGGAATTTGTGTTTGCAACCACACTGGACACCTGCAATAATTCATTAAGCACACACAGGCTATTCGTTTCACTCTTCATATATTTAGAATCTATTTGCTTTGTGGAAGGCAAAGCACATAAAATATCAAAAAATGTTTCAGCCAGTTCCTCAAAGTTAGGGTCTGACTGGGCAGTCACAGTTTTTCACCACAAAAAACTCTCCTGTGCAATTTGTCACAGTCCAGAAAGTTGCGTTAGAATCTCAGCCTCTGAGGTGGTGGCACCTCTTTCACTGGAATTCTTTCTGAAGCTCTCAGGAAAACTGGAACTAGCAGGAAAGTACCAATAACTCTTGCTACACAGGATGAGGCATAGGTTTTTTTACATTTCAAAATAGCCACCGGGGGGAAGAGCAGCATAGCTCAGAAGCTGAAGTTCTCACAGTTTTTGAGAGCATTTAAATTGTAGATGGATCTCCCCTAGTTATATGATGTCCAGAGAAGCCCTTCAAATGCTCTGGAGAAAGTCCTGTGCTGTTTCGAGTTTGGATGTTCAGGTTCTTCCTCTTACGCAGCTCTTGTGCTTCTTCCAGTAAGCGACGGTGTTTCCCTCGGAGAATGCTTGCCTTTGAAACGTGATGGCAAGGTGCAGGGGGGCCATATCTACAGTCTGTCAATGACCTATAGATCACATTGCATTGACTTTATAAAGCAAAAGATGTCCTGGCTTATTTACTTCATCAGCCCCATGCGTTTGTCTGCATTTGTCCAGGAAGCAATGAATCCTTTCAGCTAAAGCTCAAAGATGGCTCCTGGCAGGTTTCTTCAGGGTTCAGGCATTCAATCAAGGATGAGCAAGTACTCTCGGTGTACAATGCATCAGATCAACTTCAGATACTGAACTCAGGTTTTCAGGTGAATTCCTCCCCAGACTCCTCTGGCTAGACCTTCAACAAGTAGAGAGGGAGCCAAGAATGACTTGCTGGGCTGGAAATGACTGCCTTTGTCCTGGGAAATCCGACCCATGGTGAGCTAGATGGTTTTCCAGGGTTTTTTAAATCCATACGCTGCAGCCTAACCTTGGCTAAGAGTGTGCAAGCCAGGCGCACAGAGGCTCCTGTGCCTGCAGAGCTGCACCTTGCTGGCCTTCCATGCTCACTTCAAAGTCCTGGGACCCTGGGGCCATCTCTGGGCACCTCCTGAAGACGCAAAGTTGTGTCTGGAGGGCAGCATTAACACATGACAGCTGCAGGACGGCACCTGGCTTGCATAGCCTCTGGTCCTGGCTAGCTGCCACCTAATCTTCCTGAGTCAAGTGCAGCGAGCAGGTGTTTCTTGAAGTCATGCCAGAGGCAAACCACTGGCATAATCAGGCTCCATTTTACTTGATCAGCATCTCTAATGGGGATGCTGTTTGAAGTTATAAATGAGTGGTGGTTGCAGCCGAGCATGTGCCCTGGAGCCATCAATAATTAGCAAGTTCTTGGGAAGTCTTAATGAGGCCTGCTCTCCTCTGCAAACCCCCACCCAAAATCCTCTGCCAGCACAGCTTCATCTTGTGCAGTTTGGGAGTTCGGAGCTGTTGCTCTAATAGATCACATATTTCTGCTATGGAGAGTGGTCAGCCTGGTGGCCATGGCGCAGGTGGGCCCCCAGTGTGCGCATGGCCCCATGCGTCCCTGGTGAGTCCTTGCAGGATGTCTTCTTTTCACGAAGACTAGGGCAGGTGGAGCTCCAAGTGCTTAGCAAGGTCTAGCCAACATATCATAGTTTTTTTTGTCTAGCACCTTGAAAGTTCTTTGCTGCCAAAACCTTTTATAAGCTAGTGGAAACTGAACATCTAGATCTACCTTTGGTATGCTTTGCTGCTGATGAAGTAATTTTAAGTGTTTTGTTGGGGTTTTTTTTCTGATTCCTTTCTGGTAGCATTTCTGAAGGGGTTGTCACTTGGCAATGCAGATGGCACATTTGAAGATCCTTTGTGGACTTGCCTTGGCACAGCCAGTGCATTGCTCCACACCCAGAACACTTTGCAAGCACGAAGCAGAATTGCCCTGGCCTCCCTCCAGATGCTGTCCCATCCTGTCCCCAGCTGTCAGGAGGTGGTGTGATAAATACCCAGTATGCACTGGTTTGCCTTTCTTTACCATCTAATCATATCTCCAAGAAGTTGCAAAGAAAGGCAAATCAAAGGCAGGGTTGGGAAGCTGGGCATCCCTGACCAGATGTATCCTAGTGAGAGAGAAAGGGGACGCCAGCGCAGAGCAGAGTGTGAGCTGCACCTGCATGCCACTCTTTGGAGAAGACCTTGGTGGGGGTTCCTTGCTCACTGTTCATGTGGGGTTTGGTCCACAGACATGAAAGCCACACCTGGAGCTTGGAGCGGACGGAGAGTCTGACTTCAGATTCCCAGTCTGGGATAATGCTGTCCTCGGTAGGAACCAGTAAATGCAACAGCCCTGCGTGTGTGGAGGCACGGGCTCGCCGCGGGGCTGCCTTCTGCATCGAGGACTCGCGAAGGCCCATGACGCAGTATCGTGACTCGGTGGATTCTCTGCGGGACTCACCGCACAGCGAGAGGTCAGACCCCACTGCTTGGTGCCACCCTGGCACAGAAGAGGCGAGCCGTGCCCTCTGTGCCAGACACCAAAATGTTTTCCTCTGCCCAGCCCTAGAGAAACAGTCCTGTGGTAGCACTGGAGAAACTCCAGCTCTGGTCCTGCCAGGGTACGCCACTACCCCAGGAGGCCACTCTGGTAGGGACAGCAGCAAGCACTGCACTCTGCTCACCTGGTGGCAACGTAGGTTTGGAGAACAGGGATGAGAGGAGCGGAAAATACCCGGCTGCAGTCAGCAACTGGTGAAGAAAAACTGGCTGAGCGCACACCCTGGGCAGCGTGGTCGGCTGGCAGCTCAGGCAGGGTCTGGCCCTCAGGTCTGTGGGGAAAAGATGTGTGTCCTCAGCATAGTCCTGGATGGCCTGGTGAGCAGGGGTGCTGTATGTGGGCACAGCCTTGGGACAGGGCTCTGTATGACCCAGCCTTCCGGGGAACACAGCTGCAGAGCTGAGACACCATCAGCCAGTGAGAGGCAGCAACAGTCACCCTCTTCACGGGTCTGGTTTCTCATTGTGCAGAAGCACATCTCCACACTTGCTCCAGCCCTTTTGTGTGTAGCCGTGGGCGACCCTGGGTGCCCATGCGGGCACTTTTGGGCAGTTACCCTTCAAGGTGGTGGGACTTGTCCATGGGGCAGAGAAGAAAGGCAGTATCTCCTGCTGTCTCATTCCTGTCCCTGGTCCATTCAGGCGGGGTGGCCCAGCTCGTACAGACATCTCATACTTCACATGACACATGTGTAAAAAGGCACCAGCTGAGCCAGGGAGCCTGGGCAGCCTGAAATGAGCAGAGACACCAATTGGCACTATCGAGAGGAAATGAAATCTGCTCCTTAGAAAGAGGTGATGCTGAACGGAGGGCTGTTTGGAGAGGGGCTAGACTAGACCTGAGTTGCCACACTGATGTTGTCACTAGAGCAGGTGAAAGTGGTAGATGCCTTTTTGAGACGGAAGATTTTTGCTAAGTCAGAGGAAGCAATGCCCAGGCTTTCCTCATCTGTGGCCTGAGCATTTTGGGGACCTTCCTCAGGGACAAGTCTGGCAGCTCCAAAGGGAACAGAAAGCAGCTGGCAGGCAGATGAGAGGCAGGGAAGTCTTGACTGAGCCTGCTGGGAAGTGCTGCAAGGTTTGCAGCGATGCAGGGTGGGAATGACACACCGAGTCCCTCGGGTGAGGCAGACCTGGGATGCACGGTGCGTGGTGCCCAAGCACCCACCGAAGCCCAGCAGCTCATCTTCCCTTGGCACAGCAGTGCGAGGTCCCTTCTCCTGGTTCCCCAGGAGATGCCGAGCTCCAGGACCAGGGGTACTGGAGGCCTCATGGGTCCCTGCACCGGGTGTTCAGCAGAGCGCAGGCGCAGCTGGGGGTTTTGGGGGCTGTTCGGTGTCCAAACGGAGGTGTTGCTTTTTTCAGGTACGTGTCGGCCCTGACCACACCAGCACGCCTGTCGCCTGTCGACTTCCACTACTCGATGGCCGCACAAGTGCCCACCTTTGAGATCACCTCCCCCAACTCGGCGCACGCCGTCTCCCTGCCGCCGGCGGCCCCCATCAGCTTCCGCGTGGAGGAACAGCAGCCCCTCCTGCGGCGGTACCAGCTCCCTTTCCAGGACACGCAGAGGTACGACAGCTACTACCAAAGGAAGACCTACCTAAATGACAGCATGGGGAGCCTGCCCTCCAGCCCCTTCCGCATCACGGAGGACGACGAGTACGAGACGACGCAGGAGTATGTCACAGCGCTAGAGCAGCCAAAGAAAACAGCCAGCAGTAACAGGCGGTGGAAAAAATCCAAACTGAACGGGCACATCCCCCACAGAGCCAGAGCCGTCCGGGACTCCTTCTCCTTGAGCAGCGCCTCTTACAGCGAGTCTGACGAGGAGCTGGTGGCCGAGAGCACCCCATTCCTAAGCACTCAGAACAATGAGGCAGCGCACACAGAGTCGCCCCCGCTCCACCGGCCAGGCGACAGCCGGACTCACTACTCCTGCAGCAGACACAACGCTCACGGGGAGAGCGGGCGCGGCAGCCTGGCACACACGACGCCCAAACCGGACCCAGATCCTCTCTAGGCGCCTCCCAGACTCGCGCACCCGCAGACGTAACCCGCATGGAGGAGGCTGAGGAGGGAGATGAGACAAAACAAAACAAAAATAAATATTTTTATTTTATATAAAAGAGGGAAAAATATAACAAATAAAATGTTTTATTTTCATTTTAGCAAAGTTGTCTTATAATAGCTAACGACAATGACTTTTTTATAGGGAATCTCTATTTATATGTAATGTCTTGATTTACAGCTTCCGAGAAAAAAAAAGTAAAAAAAAAAAAAAACAGAAGAAGAAAGAAAACAAACAATAAAGTTAAAAAAAAAGTGGGCCAATTTTTGACTACTTAAAAATAGAAAACAAAACTATCGTGGTGCCTTTTGCTGTATGCTAGTGCTGGGATTCATGCCGAGGATTCTGTTTCAGTAGCATTTTTAAGATCATAGATTTTTGTTTGGGAGACAACCTGTCACAAGGGCGCTCTTCTGTCGGAAGAAAACAGCCTCGCCACTTTGCCCCGTACCCTGCTATTAATGATCTTATTCTTTAAGGTATCATTTAAAACACATCAAGAACATGAGTGGGAGCATTTCCATTATCATGTCTAATGGGGGTCTGTCTTGCCCTGTAAAATACTTATATTTCTGCTTAAATCAGAAGAAAAAGAAACCCAACAGCACCATACTGAAATGCAGAAATAACGTTTCTTTTGCCACACAGGTAGGAAGAGAAAATGAAATGGCGCAGCAGCAGCAGCAGCCCTTACAATATAGCTCTCAACCTTTGGCCATTTCACCTTCGGGTCTGAAGCTGGGCCGGCACAGGTTTGTAGTCAAACAAGGCAGACACCCATACGAACGTGGTGAAATAATACCCCGTTATGTACTGTTGAATCCAGTTCACTGAAGCCAGCCCTGGCAGGCAGGCAGCACTGCGCGGTGGTCCCAAGAGGGCAGTCTCCATTCAGCTGCAGTGCCCCGTGGCTGCATTGCCATACCGGTGCCGTGCTGGCCGCGGCGTCCCCTTGACTGAGCGGTGTAGCCGCGGTGCAGTGTTGGTTGTGGTGCTGTGTGCCACGGTGCCGTAGGGCTGCCGGGGCTGTGGCATCCTGCGTGCTGTGCTTGGCCATGGTTCAGGCGGTGCCAGGAGGACATCCAGGTGGCAGCCCCGGGGCACAGCACGGCCGCGGCTTGCCCTGAATGCTGTGCCAGGCAGCTGCTGGCCGTGGTGCCCTGGGGTTTAGCAGGAGCCCGAGCACTTCTGGCCCCGCTTGTCACCCCTGCGTTGGCTGGGAAGGGCCCTGCATGGGGCAGCCCAGCGAGCGGATTCTTCTGTACCGCCGTGCCGTATATTGTAAAGACAGTTGTTACCGTCACGTCTTGCCATCGATGATGGACGTCGTGTTTCCGAACTCGGAGCAGCTCTGGCCATCGGCTCTGTGGCGCAAAGAGACAGTCCTACGTGTCCAGGCGGCAGAGCATCCCCCATGGAAGTGCCCCTCTCTCCTCAGTTCTCTGCAGCAAACCTGTTTACATTGTAGCCTGACTTTTTTCTTTTTATATTTTTACTTCTGCATGTCCTTTGCATTTCAGATACTGTAGACTGGATGCATGGTGAAGCTGTGACTGAGAAGATAATACAACAATTGACAGTGTATTTCATTTAACTTTTAGCAATAAAGTAACTAAACCCTCTATTCCTCACCCATGATGGGGTCAGATAGAAACTCTGCTAATTTGTCATAAGATGATTGTCAAAGTTTGCTCTGGATTGTCTGAATGTCAGAACTCTCGACTGTTTAACACTTGAACATTTTTTATATTATAAATAAAATAAGAAATAACAAGCTGTGGGCTGCATTAATCTCAGGCAATCTGCGGGGCAAATGGGTAGCTGTGACAGGTACCATACAAAGAATCAGACTGGTTGAGGTTGGAAGAGACTTCTGGAGGTCATCTGGTCCAACTCCCCAGCTCACCCACAGCCAGTTGCCCAGGACTGTGCCTAGTCAGGTTTTGAGTATCTCCAGGGATGGCGACACCACAACTTCTTTGAGCAACCTCTGCCAGTGCTTGGTCACCTTCAAAGCAAAACAGTGTCTTTTGGTGTTCGGACTGAATTTCCTATTTTTTAATTTGTGTCCATTGCCTCTTGTCCTGTCACTGGACACTACCAAGAAAAGTCTAGCTCCCTCTTCTTCATTGCCTCCCATCAGGTATTTATACACATGGATAAAGTCCCCCTGAGCCTTCTCTTCTCCAGGCTGAACAGTCCCAGCTCTCTCAGCCTCTCCTCGTATGAGAGATGCTCTAGTTCCATAAACATCTTTCTGCCCGTAGAGACCCAGAGGTGGGTGTTTTTCTGTCTGGGATGGACATTTGACCTTCACTGCAGGGCTCAGGAGTGGAAGCTCACTGAAGTGAGTGGATGCTGCCCACACACCTCCTGGGGGGATGCCGTTCCTTCTCCACCTGGAGACTGGGAGATCCTCCTTCATCCCACCTGTGGAAGCTTTCTGTTGTGCCAAGAAAGGCCAAGATGCATAGCACGTGCTTCACATGCTAGCACTGGTTTCAGTGACTTTTGCAGTGGTGTGGAGATGTGTTGGGTCCAGTTCTGCAAGTGCTGTGCTGCCATGCAACATCTGCCCACCCACAAAACACGTCTCTTCTTCAGCTCTTCCATGGCAAGTCTGTGTCTCTGGCTAGCCCTCGTGCAGGGGAATCACTGAGAATATGGTGTATTCACAGGAAGCACAGCTCCTGAGGTTGCACCCGTGACTCAATCCAGCTCGGACACCCCTTCCCTTGTTCCTGCTCAGTGAGTGCCCAAAAGCCCCAGCTGAACTCACCTCATAGGAGAGGGATCTGCTACACACTGGTCTGAGTCGACCCCATAGGAATGCACAAAGCCATGAGAGAAGTCCCTGGTCCTCACAACAATGCCCATGCTGAAGGCCAGTCTAAGCAGACCCACAGCCTGGGCTTCTTCTGCTCCAACACCCCCAGGATCCCCATTGGCTTGGAGCTGACCTGACTGGGTCACAGGCCACCCCTAACATCCATCGCACATGCTGTGAGGACTCCAGCCAGACCAGAGGGCTCAGCGCTTCACCCTGAATAAAGGCATCTCAACACTGATTTCCCAAAAGGTTAAAGGCTAAATGATCCTGCCGTCCTGCCACGGGCCCCATGTGACCCAACAGCAATGTGTAAAGGAGGTCTTAGATGTCTAGGACAGGGGATAAAGGCAGTAGGGTCAAGTCCTGATTTGGATAACATTTGCCATGTAACCTTTGGACACATCATGTCCCACTTCTGCACAGCCCCAAGCCTTGCTGGATGAAAGCAGCAGTACCCTGCAGCTCTCCACCCGCCAGTTACTCTCGGGACAGGCTGTGACTCCCCATTGCCTTTGGTCCCCCAACATACCTCCTCCAGCAGCCCCTGGAGCATGGTGAGATGGACAGGCACGGGCAGAGAGCACCTGACCCCCTGGAAGGGACACACGTGGGAGGTCACTGAGGGTGAGGATCCCTGGGGAAACTAGCCACCCAGAAAAGAGAGCTGGGGGGCCTTTGGGTTCCCAAAGCAACCCTGTCTCCCTGTCCCGCTCTCATCAGTGTCTGTGAGCGGGTGAGCTCTGTTTGTGGAGAAGTCCACCCAGGGCTGGAGCAGCAGCATCTGCATCACAAGAAGGCTGCAGCTCTTGGGCCTCCTGCTGCTGGGCTCTGGGCTGGGGTACAGAGCAATGGTGTGGCCAAACCTCGGGGTGTGCTCAGTGCAGCTGATTCACACCAGGCATTACTGTCGCGGTCTGCTCTCTGGGTCCCTCGGAAAGGATCTGCAGGTTTGCCCAGTGCTGCCCCGTGCAGGGGGATGTTTTACTGCTCCATGGTTTGCAGGGAACTGTGGTGCTCTGTATCTGCTGAGACACCGCTAGCTCTGAGCCGTGGCAGCCTCATGATTTCTTGCGGTGATTTCTTGTTAACTTGCCCCTTGATTCCCATAATTGTGTTCTATATTCAGCGGCAGTTACACTACTTCAATTTTATCTCCAATTGCCTCTGAAGGAAGCCTGTAACTCTCTCCTTTTTCCCTGGCTGGTTTATTTTTAGACCCCTCATTTCCAGCCATGTGTATTCCTAGGGCTTGGCCATAAATATTTTACAGCAATTTTCACAGGTGGGGGAGCCACCGAAGCCTCCTGCCAGCTCTGCTCCGCATGTATGATGCCTTTGCCGCCCTTCCCGGAGGGGAGGGAATTGCTTCGTTGACACAGATGGGGTGATGCAAGCAGGAGAGGAGCAGGATCCTGGCTTTGGGATTGCAAAGCCTCCCCCCACAAAAAAAGTCCCTCTAAAATGAATTTGGTGTCAGGTTGTGTCCAGAAAAAGGGGGCTAGCAGGAAGGTCAGGCTGAACCAGCCCTGTCAGGGGATGCTGTCTGAGACCCGGCACAGCAGTGCTGCCTGCTGGAGGGCCTGGTGCAGGCTGGGGCTGTGCCAGGAAGTGCATTCGGGTGCCTCCAGGAGGAGAAAAAGCTGTGGCTGCTTAATTCCTCTGAGATGCTGCTCTTCTCTCTTAGTGGTGGGTGGCTGAGTACTTCATCTCCAGGGAGAGAAAGAGGAAGAAAAAACAAAGCATTTTCTTCCTGGTCACAAGCTGAGGCTGCAGGTTGGTCAAACAAGGCATTTTTGGGTCTTCTCAGTGCCCTCTTGTAGGTAAGATGCTCACCACATCTGCACATGCATATGCACCCAGATCAGCACTTGCACATCAGGGCAAACTGCTGGTTGTCAGTAAGTGCAAGTTTAACTCTCCTAGCTGTCTTGCCAAGGGCTGTTTGACGCTGACTGCCACCCCTTTCCGCATCCATTGGGTGGTGAGTCTCATGGCTCTGAGGCCCTTTCCTGGTGCCCCAAGGAGACTTTCAAGATCCTGCTTTTCCCTGCAACTTACTCCTGACCAAGGATGGCAGACTGGCACCTTCAACATGGGGGACTAAGCTGCTCTTGGTGGCTTCCTCAGACACACTGGAGATGTCACTGCCTGCTGGAGGGGATGGACAGAAATGACAGGCTGAGGTACATAATATTACCTGGGATTTTGGAGAGCAAGAGTTGGGCCTGGCTTTCCCCCAAGCTTCCCATGTGTGAGTCTGGGCACCAGACACTTCATGTGAGTAGCAGCATCTTGGAGGTCTCCAGTGCAAGGGACATCTGTACAGTACCTGACATAGCAAAGCACGTGATGCCTTGGAGAAACAGCCATAACGCCCAGTATAGCCATGGGCTGCTCTGGGAACAGGTCCCAGAACATCTCCAGACACCAATGCAGATGTTGCTATCTTTCTTCTCCCATAAACCTCTAGGCTGCATGTGGACCAACAGACCTGGGATGCACCAGAGAGAGGGAAGAGTTACCTGGATGTGTTCCCAAAGCAGCCCATCTGTCCGCAGCTGCCCCAAGGGTGAGCCATGCATCCAAAGCATGGGCAGGCCAGTGCTTTCCGCACCCAGGAGGATGGGTGAGCTGGTACCCTACTCGTGGAAAGGCACTGCGATTTTCTGGTGCTGTCTGTCCATAGGAACCCGGCTTTCATGTGGCAGGCACTGGTGATCTGTGTCAGCCTGGCCACCTAGTGCTGTGAAGTCTGGGAACCGTCCAGCACATGGTGGAACTGTACTTCAGACCAATTCTCTTTACCAACAGATTCAGCTTTATTGTTATTCTTTTTTACATGATTCTTAGTGCATCATTTCAAATAAACTATCAAACTGTACAAAGAAACAGAGATAAAAGAAGAGGTGACAAAGTTGGGCAGAGGTTTTTAGTGTCATGAACCATCATGGAAAACAGTAGTCCATAGGCTCTCAAATGTTGAAGGTCCAAATAAATCTCTTTTTTTGTTGTTTAAAAAATGCTGCAAAAGATAAACAATAAATGACTGTAATTAGCAGCTACAAGATCCTTCAAAACTGGAACTTGATTACTGTGAATGCACCTAGCAGAAAGAAAAGCAATCTGAGATAAAGGACCAAACCAAACAGTGAAATAAATAAATAAGTGTGGGAGGACAGTCATGGCATTGAAATGCAGAGGAATCACTTCTAGCACAACAGTAAATCATTGGACCACAGACAGCAGAAAGGAACAGAAACACAATTCCCCGCTTAAAAGAGTATAGCATGTGCATTGCGAAATGGAGGAAGTACAACATTGATGGGCAGGTGGAATTGCTCCTGTACATAAAGGTTCAGCTGGATCTGAAACACGGCTCCAGTTGTGCCTCGAACCCAAAGTGGTGGGCACCATGGATGCTAAATAAGCAGCCACTTGGCCAGTTTGTCTGAACAAGCAGGAACAGGAGAGCAATCTTTCACAGCAAAGCCAGGTGGGATTTCCATTCGAGTAAAAAAAGGAGAAAAAAAAAAAAAAAGATACATAGGCTACCGCAATTTTTAAAACATCCTGGTGGGCTGGTCAGACCCTCCAATGTCCCTAGTGTCTTCCCCAGGCAGCTTGCCTTCACTTGCACACTGAGGTTAAAAACCCAGATTAAAGTTTCCTTATATATATATATTTATTTATATATATTCATATGTATATATATATATATAAAAAGGATAAGGTGACAGAGGGCACTTCAGGCCTCTCCTGCCATGGGCAGATGACATTCCCACATGCCGTGCTGAAGACGTCTCTCGCTTGGTCAGTGACTAGCTCGTGACACCCGTCCTATCATGACGTGCTGAACGGTGCTCCTCTTGAGGGAGGGACATGCTCTCTGCCACTCTGTGCCCTTCTCTGGGAGTGCTGGTGGTGCCACAGACCATCATCTCGGCTGAGTTTTCTGCACTGCCAGGAACTGTGGACATGAACTGGTGGGGACTCCGGGGAGAGAAGGAGGAGGAGAGAGAGGGCTAGTGGAGAAAAGAGCAACCTGGCCCTTGGAGAACCAGCATATCCCTTTGTTGTGCAGGCTGCAGTAGGAGGGAAAGAAAAGCCACTGGTGCTGCTGGGGATGAAAAAGAGATGGCATGTCTATGATGCTGAAATGCCAGAGCGTTGCCAGAGAGTGTCAACTAAAGCTTCTTTGATTTCTCTCACTAGAGCAATGACCATATCGTACACGTCTACGGTTTTGCTCATGTAATTTCCTAGGTAAAATTGTGCTCATCGATCTAGTCCAGGAGCGCAAAGCATCGGCGGTTCATCCCCGCTGTGCACGCGTTCCTTGTTAAGTGTTCTGCTCTAAAATGTCCTTTTCCGCCTTACAGCTGATAGACATGTGCCCTTGGCTCAAGGAAGGGCTTGAATGTGTCTTCCGCAAAGCAATGTCATCAGCTTCCACCTTGAAGAAACTGGTTTCAATTCTCTCCAGGTCATCTGTCCCGACTTTTATCTTCATGCACAGCAGGTTGATGTAAGTCTCATAGCGGCTCTTCTGCAGGGAAAGAGGGAACAGAGAGCCTGGGAACAGGGACAAGCCATGGCATGTGTGGAAAGCAGAGGCAATGCCATCTGTTACTGCAGGAAAACCCATCCTGTATTGTCAGGATCCCACTAATCACACCCAACAAGTACTGTTTAACGACAGCACAATGCCTGGTCTATGCAAAGCCTGCAAAGACTGATCAACCCATCACTGAAAGGGTTGAAGAGAAAGGGGAGAGTTGTGCAAGACTCTCCAGTTGCTCTTACGGATCTTGACTGCCACTCTGATTGTATAAGGTGGATACTGGAGGCAAAACCAGACCAACAGATCTGCTCCTTCCTGATTTAGGAGTTCCCCTCAATTGATTAAAATACTTCTGCTTGCCATTGTTTCCATCCAGTGGTTCATTTGTTATTGCTGAGTTGTGCCCACATCGCTCCTCACAGAGCACAACATAAAGGGAGGCATCTCCTCTCTGCCTGGCACCTTTATTCCAAGGCTAGATGGGACCTCTTTTTATGGACTTGTGTAATACTCGTCCTTTCCCCTAACATCTCAGAGGCAGCCTATACTCAATTCTTTGTCAGCACAGAGAAAGGAGCATTTGTAGAGCACATCTTATAAGACAGATGAGATGAATTATGCTCTGGAAATGCCAGCTTCTCCTTGCAGACTGAAAAGGCAGCCTAGAGAAAACGCTCAGATGGAGACTTCTCTGCAGGCATCCCAAAAAAGATGTCTGGAAAACAGGAGGCAGCAGCCAGCAACTATTTGAAGGGTTGGTACAAAGACAAGGGAACCAGCAGCCAGAAACTGTGGCTTTGGAGAGTCAGGCTGGGCGTTACACAAAAGGGTGGTGCAGCCCTGGCGTGTGGGAGGAGGTGGGGAATTTCCATCCTTGGAGATTTCTGAGACTTGGCCACAAAATGACACACTCAGCCTGGGCTAATAGTGGGAATAATCCAAGCTCCTGCTGGAAGCAGGAGTAGAGGCCTCCAGCAGTTCCTTCCCACTGACACCTATGTGGCAGGAATCACACCTTCTGCTCAACTCTTACTGGAACAACATAACCAATTTCTCCCACAACTAAATGCTTCTTAGACTTTGCAGAGAGTTTAAACAACTTAGCTACATGCATCCTCAAAGAGTCTGTAATCAGCTGTAATGCTGGTTTTGGCTTTATTTACAGAAATGGTTGCAGCAAACCAAGATTAATTCTCCCAGGGATTCCTTTAGCTTTTTATTAATGTTGCTGAAAAAGACTGATGCACACCAAGAACTGAACCACTTACCTTGGACCAGAGGAAATGTCAAGTTTTGGCACAGTAAAGGAAGATTTTATTTCTCTCATCAGTTTTCCCCTCCTCTGGTTAGAAATCACAGAGGGGAGGAAATGTCTATTATTTCTTTTTTTAGCTTCAGTGCAAAACAGTGAGGCTTGCTGCTGCCCCGAGACACCCATCCAGCTTGTGAACCCTCGTCCTTCTCCCTCCTTTCACGCTCTCCCAGGCTCACAGCATCCACACTGGAGTTCTTAGTTCTCCTCAATCAGCCAAGGTATCATTTATCACAGAAAAGATGAAAGTTCCTTTACCTCAAATATTAGGTAATGTTCTTTGAGTCTGTATTCCTCAGCCTCTTTTGACTTGAGGCTCTTCTCTACAGGATGTAATTTATGCTCTGCTAATTCGTCTGCAATCTGCTTCATTTTATTTTCATGAGACCTCAGCTGTTCCTCCTGCCGAGAGAAGCGTGTCAGGTATTAAAACGTAAGAGTGCAACACCCAAGTGCACCGCCTGCCTGTTGATCTGGGATCTGTCTGCAAGGATGTAAGCTTAGCTACTGTGCTGGAGACAAAGGTGTGCAGTACATTTGTGAATTCATCTGATAAGGAGCAGCTGAAACACAGGTATTTGATTAAGATCAAAACTCGTGTATTGCAAGTGCCAAGAGTGGATTCCTCTGGCACCTGGGGCTTCTTTAGCATCATAAACATGAAATGCTCCGCATCCTTTAACAACCAAGCAGAACCAGCAGTGTCCCAAGAGTTGCTCATCCTGCTCTTTTTTGAGATAAAAATACCCTCCCTGTCCGGCCTCTGAGAAAGGCAACATCTGGCCACATCTGGTTCAGGAGACAAGAGCTGTATCTCTGCCCTGACACTTCAGGCTGTCCTCTGCTTTGCTGGGGGCCAGTGGCAGTGTGTCCCTACTTTTTGGAGGTGTTAAGGCATGTTGGGCTTTCCCTGGACACTGCAAACAAAAGCTGCTCTTTGGGTGGCAGCTTCCCATTGCTCTTGGTTAACTAAGCCTTAGGCAGCCATGGACTGGCGCACCGTGCCCCCTTGCTTCCAGAAAACCTTCCCCACTGAGACTCAGAATCCCCCTTGGTCTGTGGCTGTTCGGCTTGAGAAACAACAGGGTGCCACCTCTGAGTGCCATATTATAAAATAAACCTGGGCTGTAGCCAGCTGTTGGGCTCAGTAGCACTGCTGTTTCAGCTCCTGCAACAGAAAGGTGCTGGGATATGATGGGCAAAGAGCAATAAACAAGCCAGCATCAGCAACCATACAGGCAGGTGAGTGTGCATGAGGTTGCTTTACAGCCAAAGGAAGCATTTTTGATTGCAAAGGAAGCATTGGTCAGACACTGGGATTTGCCATGGTCTGTCCAGATCGCCCACTCCACTCCCCTGTTCCTGCCCTGAGCACCTCAATGCGTCTATCAGGCAGGAGCTGGGGGAGCTGCAGATGGGCTCAGCCTGAGCTGCATGCGGAATGGCTGGCTGAGCACTGGGCACCCCTCCATCCCGCCTTCCCTCCACGTTACCTGGCACAGCTTGGTCATGGATGAAGGCAGGAGCGGGCGGCAGAACTTCTTCATGGAGCAGATTGCAGCTGGGAAGGCTGGGGCAGAGAAAATGGCAGCAACAAGGTTGATTCTCAGGATCCAGGAAAGCATTTCTTCCTTACTTCTGTTATGGAGGAAGGGAGAAGAGACTGCATGTCTGTAAATGCTCCTGACCCAGGACCAGCCAGCTCAGAACAGCCCTGGAGCCACCCGCTCTCAGGAGGGCCATCAGTGGCCTTGCTTGGAAGCCATTTCTGTGCCACCCTGGGCTGTGAACAGAGGAAAACACTGGCCTAATTGGCTCCTCTACAGTGCCCTAAGGATTTCAAGGCTGTTGTCTCCCTCTTGAAGCCCTGGCAGTCCTGCCTTCCTCATCAGCTCTGATTGCGTTCCCCAAGGAGCTGGGGAGAGGTAGCACGGTGGCAAGGGCCAAGGATATCCTGCTCTTTGGAGAGTGGGAGCCACACAACAGAGGTCTCATGGAGCAGGGCGGACCCCTCATTTGTGTCATTCGTGGGACGCTGCCCAGGGCTGCTCATCAGATTTGTTCAGGCACTGCTCCCTCCAGCCTTCAAGTGGGCTTTCACTGCACGAATTCAGATGTCAGGCTTTAGCTTGGCGTTAGTACCCCAGCCCAACTTACAGACAATGTCACCTACCTCAGCAGGAGACAAGAAGAACATCAGACAGAAGATGACTCAATCACATATGACACTTATTAGCAGAGCAACTTTCCTCTGCAATGGACTAAAGAAGAAAGAAGATAAAGCCTGGCTGGGGAGACTTCTTTAATGAGCTTTAGTTTCGCCATCAAAAGCTGATGAGGGGAACCATCAGCTCCTTAGTTTGATGGACCACATTGGTTTTCTCCCTTCCACAGACTGACAATACAAGTTAGTAAGGTGAGCCCTTTACTCAGCCCTTTACATCCCAGCCCATCCTGCTCAGCCCACCTTGGTGACAGATGAGAAAGGACCCCCAGGACTGACACACAGCTACCAAGAGTGACAGGTAGAAACTGACCTCATGACCAAGTCCTTTGCACAGCCCTACAGACCTCACACTCAGCCCTCCTGCTCAGCACCTTCTTCCCCCCGCAGGTTTGTCCCGTAATGCGTGTGTTGATCTGGCCAGGTTGGAGGGACTCTCGTGGTGGCTGGAGGCCAGGCTGCCTGTCCTGGCTCTGCGGGAAGAGCTGGTACTTACGGGGCCTGGAAGAGGAAGACTCTCCAGTCAGCTGTCTTCAGCTTGAGCACGTTGGACTTCTTGCTGTAGTCAGAGGCTTTTGTAGCTAAGGCGTGGTGCACACGGATGGCATTTTTCAGATCCACTTCAGAGAGGTCTTTGTCAGGTTTATATTCATCCTGTGAAAAGGAACGTTAATTGGATAATGACAACACTAACATTTGCGGGCTACTTTTATGAACCTGCCTTTCTCTCTGTGCTATAATCACAGAGTGCCGAGACCAGGAAAAGCACTGCTTTGTACAGTAAATGCTAGGAGCTGATAATGATAATAATTAACATCTGGCAACTTCTTCCATCATTAAGTTCACTGGGAAGATGTGAAGAAGGAGATGAAAGTTTTAAACATAATTATCAATAGTTATCTCTAACACGGCACAAGCCTGAGGCTTTGGGGGAAGGCACAAGACAGGGCCAGGTTTCCGCAGAGCTTCACCCACACCACAGAGCTCAAGCTGGGATGCAACTCCCGCCATTGGCAGGTATCAGCGAGCGCCTGCCCTGGTGCTGCAGCTTTGCGTGACGGAGGATCTGGTCTCAGGTTTGGCACTGTCTCAGGCAGCCCTGGAACAGCAGCATTCCTGCAGCCAGTACACCTCTGTGCAGGCGTGGGTCTCGCTAGGCAGCTGCCAGACTGAGCACGGCCCATCTGAACCATGCTTGGTCTCTCGTTAGTACGTGGGCCCCTTTGGCATGGTCCTTCATGTAATTCATTATACTGGCACTTGCAAATTCCAGCAGCATGCCCTGTATTCCTGCTTTACTTTCTCCACTGAAGGACAATTTCACACAAGTAGGGAATGTAGCAATAACTATATATGTATATACTTTATAAACATATAGAGAATACCGAACATGAGATTCTGAAAGGATGATCTTGGCACAGCACTTTTTAGGAAAAAAAAGAGTTCAATCAATCCTGTGTTTACCCTTTACTTTCCCAGTGACTGAGCTCCCAGCCACTTGAAGTGATACCCTCCCTCCCACTCTGCACCCTTGCCAGCTCAACAGCTGGTCCAGCCAGGTGGTGGGATGGAAGGACAGACAGATGGATGGATGCATGCACATATGGATAGGTGAGTGTAAGAAAACCTGTCCCTGGCTAAAACAAACCACCACCCCATCACCCCCGACCATGTTAGAGGCCATGTCAAGACAAGGTGTCCCTGGAAGGGCCTGCCTTGCCCTGCTGATTACAGTGCAGACCTACAGGACTAACGCACTCCTATGTTTTGATTTCCTTGACTGTCTTTGGCTGTCAGCACAGGGGCAGCTCTGTCCGATGGTGGTGGTCTATGTCTCACAGCCCTTCCTTAGCTTTCAAGCTAGAGCTTGGTTTGTTCTGCAGATCTGCAAAAAGACGTTTTTTTTCCTGTGTCCTAGTGGTACAAATCTAGCCATTCAGGGAAAAGCCATGCTACAGTCTCCTGGTTGCTAACCCTGCTCACTAAGGCTGTTCTCTGGCGTAGGGACAGAAAGGTCTCCCCTCTGTTGCTCTTCAGAGCACCAGGGACCAGCACTCCCCAGCCCATGGCTGTGGTGGCTCACCCAGACCCTTGCTCCTGAAGCCTTTCCTTCCCTCCTTTTTTGAAGCAATTATCCCATCCAGGAGAATGGTTACCATACTGTGTTCACCAGCATGTGATACTTGGCCTTGTGTAAAAGAAATGCCATGGCGCCCAGAGGCCAGAAATGCCTGGCATGGGCTCCTGGCTCACACAACTGCCTTCTTAAGGGTGAGCCCCAAAGAAAAGCCCTGGCTTTCCAGGAGACGAAGGGGAGGGTGCTGCAGGCACCCTGCATTCAGGACGACATTCAGATGGGCAGCGCCGTGGGCAGTATAGACGACCTTTCTACAGTGGGGATTTCAGTAGGCAGAGGAATGGGCTATTAGCCTTTTAACAAAGAAAAACAAATGCTTTGCCTTATGAGGACCTAATACGTTACCCCACTTGGACAGAAACAGTTGCTTGAGGAAGACATTGCCGCTCAGGCCTCATATATTGTAGAGACTTCCAATTCTGCAGGTTTTTCCAAGGCTGAAGTTCTTTGGATCTGAATAAATCTGACTGTGATGCCCATGATCTCTCATTTCAATGTAAGCTTTCTGAAAATACAGTGCAAATAGCTAGGCTTAATGGCACATGAGAAGGAGAAACTGCCATGGCTGCAAACCAGTTTGAATAATGCAGATCTTTGCCTCAAATGGCATCATCATGTATTGCCTCTACTGATTCCAGGCTCACAGCCATCAATGTAGGTGTAAGGAAAAGCCAAATCTTCTTCTTTTTCTAACACTAGGCCCAGTAAATCAGCCTAAGATTGAATCACGCAGATTCTTTTTACCTTGTGCCTCCCTACTGGGGAAAGAGGCTGTGTTTGCAGGAGTGCGCGGTGCTGGAGGCTCACTTCTGCATGGGCTGGCTCTGTCAGGAAGCTCGTCTTAATGCCTGTGCTGCGGTGGTCATGATGATATGTGCTGCTGCTGATACGGGGAGACCGCTGTGTGCTCTTAAACAGGCACCCTCTGCAAACAGCTCCCAGGCTGTACGATGCCACGCACACACAGCTGGAGCCATCACAGTGCCCAGCACTTCTACACTTCAGTGTAGGCTACACTGTGTAGCCTTCCCCTGGAGAATAATCCCATTGCCCTTGAGCAAAGCATGTCAACTCCGCTCCAAAGCCTCCAGCAGCTTCTCTACATTTTGCCTCACTCCCTTTTTGAGCTTTGTTGTAAGTTTAAGTGTGCATAAACTGCTGCTGAGGAAGAGATGTGTCCAAGAACATAATAGTAACACAGAGACTTTCAGTGAAGGAATTCTGGTTTCAATCTCAAAGAAACTGATTTGTACTAAAACAAAAGCAGTATGATATTTGGAGGACCTTCAGGCAATGTTTTGTCCACGCTATAGTGAACTGCTAACCTCACTCTCTCTTCTTTCATGGTGTTATCCTGCCACACATTTCCTGGCAAAGGGGTTAATTTGGTATCACAGGGCTGTTGAATTTTTGTCTTGTGTCCTGCACTGTTCACACAGGTACTTGTCACTGGGAAATGGGCAAGGTATGCTGTGCCATACCATTCCAGTTACCCTTAGTCCCCAGCCCTTGAGTGTTGACAGGTTTATTTTTCCCTTGCTTCTCCAGGTGTAGGATAGTGGGGGGTCAGCAGTTTTCAGGGTCTGTTTTGGGGGTATCTTCTTCAGGAATTGAGCCCAAGTGTCGACGCTTTGTTTTGGAATCCCTTTATATTAATTTCATTCACTTTCAGCTTTTAATGTTGACAGACTCCCTGTTCATGTGCCTTCTCCTACCTGCACAAAGGCTCTGCTTAAACATGCATGACCACTCCCTTGCCTGGGCTTAGTTTCTGCCATGGCAGTGCTCCATGGTGTCTTTGGTTCACTCTTCTGATGGCAGCTCTCCCCTACTGCCCACCCCTGTGAGCCGGCAGTGGGAGATCCACAACTGAAATGAGCTCCCCAGCTGAAAGCCTGTTTTGTCAAGAAAAGGCATCTGTCTCTTGTGCCTGCCTTCACAGGGCACCTGGATGGGGAGAGAGAGTCCAGTGTTTTGGTTCTGCTGCCCTCTCCTCTGGACTCAGCACCAGCCCTGAGCAGTGATGTGAATATGGACATGGAGCTACTGAGATTTCTCATGTTCTGGCTTGTAAGTGGGTTTTCTTCTTTCTCCTTTTCTTCAGCTCACATCTACCAGCCTAAACAAACCATTTAATGAGGAAGTCTAACCACTGTACCCTTTTCAGTCTGGTCATGAACTTGGCACTCCAAGTAGCACTACCATGGCAAGGGCCTGCCTGCATAGGACAGCATCTGTGGCTTGGGGCTGTACTAGGAATTCATTCTTGGTTGGGGGTTGCAAGGGCAGACCCTGTGGGAAGACCTGCACCCTTTCCAGTACTTCCATATAAAAGCACCTCATGCTTTATAGCTCTCCATCATTCCTCTCAACACCCCTTCTACGTGTGGTGATTAAGGGTTATTATCCCCATTTCACAGAGGTGAAGTAAGTTGCCAAAGGCCATGGAGTGAGTCAGTGCCCAGTGCAGATTAGAGCGCAGGAGAGGTGTGCCCTGCTCCCAAACCTGCATTTCTTCCTCAAGACTGTGCTGCATCCCTTCAGGGGATCAAGCAATTGCTTCAGCAGACTATGCTAGAACATGCTAATCCAGCAATTAACACTGGCGAGTCAATGACATGTGACATCTCTACATCAGCAGGTTTATGGCTGTTGCCTGAACTGCTTCTAACAGACTGACTTCTACCTGTCCACCCACCCACCCACCCACTCTTCTGCCTGTCTTATGTCCACCTCTCTCTGTATCTGGCTGTTCCTCCTTTCTATACATCTATCATCTCCCCAGGCCCTCCATCCCCTCTCCTTCCCTCCCTCTCTCTTACTCATATTTCTACTCAACTTGCTCCCCAAAACCAAATTGAGAAGAGTTTCTTATTAAACTTATGGTATTTTCCTATTAAAGCCTAGATCCTTGGTTTGGTCTGAGCAAAAAACTGGAACAGGCTGAACCTGTGCTCCATGGTGTCAGGTGGGTCTGGAAGCAGGTACTTTCTCTTCTATCTTCACATCAGAAAATCTTTTCCCAGTGATTTGTGCTCAAGCCAGCTTGTACCTTATGTTTATCTGCAGGCATCTTCCACTGAGAGCTTGGGAGGCTGGCACACCGTTTCCTTCCTGTATTGTGCAACTCTCTTGTTCTGTGAACCACCCCATAGGCAAGAAATCGCACTAAGAATCGACAGGGCAGGTGGATGTTTATCCACTCTCTGTTGTGGTGTTGGGAATGTTTGGAAGTGGCAGGGCAAGGACTTTGTCTGTCTCTGTGGTCTCATCCTTGCAGTCTCTGCAAGACTGATAGACACTGTCTATAGCCAAGCCCAGCCCAAGGAATCATCTGAAGAGGACCATATACAGTCTGGCAGCAGCTCATGATGAAGAAACCCCTCTTTGCCCAAATCCTTTGCCCAAGCATTCCTCAGGTTAATTTTTGTTGTTCTTCCAATTACTACTTCCTTGGGGCACCCTTGGCAATTCCAGTCCCTCCTGCTAATTACACATCAGTCACGGCTGTTATTTATCAGACAGTTTCATAACCTAGCCAAATCTTAGGTGTTTTGCTTCTTCAGTCCTTGTTCATAAAGAAAGCCCTCAGTCTCTTAATCATTTGCTCCTGAAGGTCATCTAGATAAGAACATTGGCCTAACTGCCACATCAATCTCATCCTCACTCTCTTTTTAAATTCTAAACACCTACTACTAACATAACGAACTATGTTAATATGACAGGCTGGATGGTTACTGCTGCTAGCCTTGTACAGCAAAGAATACCCAACTCCTCTGCCTCATCAGCAGCAATGACAGTCAGTATTGGCTTCACGGCTCCTTCTAGTGCTGTCTAAGCAGTCAAGAAAATCTTCAGTAAAATGGATTTTGGTCCAGCATGGGAAGAAAATTCTGTCCTGAAAGTGTATTTCATTCCAAATATATACCCCCGCAACAGAGTCATCCCAAGAGTCATGTCCTAGAAGTCCTTGGTGAAAAATTAATTTAGGTCCACATGGTTCCTGTGATTTTGATGAAATTGTTTTTTTTTTCCATCGAAAACCTGTCATAAAATTAAATGTTGATGGTAGCGCTGTACAAGTTAAATCCTCATGCATCACCCATGGTCAGCATGAGGACCTCTTCAGTGGACTCCATGTGGAGACTTTTAACGAGACAAGAGACTGAGATTTAAGAGTGTCAGTGACTTGAAGAATGCCACACTTAGAGGGCTGGAGAAGATCTGGGCTCTCCTGTATACTGCAGCTTCCCTCAGCTGCAGGAGAGAGTGGCAAAGCTGTAAAAATACCACTTGGCTAAGAGCAACCCATACTGTCAATTACGATTGGCCGCTGCCAGATTTCTGTTGGCTTTGTGACATATGCCATAGAATCTGGCAAAACATGAGAATCATTGGGGTGTGCTACGAGCTCTGAGTCATAATTCTGTGCTGCCCTAAGGATCTTTCTGCCTTTCTTGTATAATCCAGTGTTTGTTTACTGTCATTGCTTTGGAGATAATACTGCAATACATAGAAACATCTACCCACAGGGAGTGCTGATCCTGCAAGGTGAGTTCAATGGGTTACTGCACAGCCTGTGCTACTATGGTAGTTCAGACCTAGTTCAGTGGGTTATGCTGTTGCATGATGAACAGACATTTGGCATCCCTGGCTGGCTCACACTGACATGCAAGTGAGCCCCTACCCAGGCTCCTTGGATTTTCCCACAGAAAAGATTATGCATGGAAATCCTTCTAGCACCCAGGTGTCTTAAAAGGCAGACAGATGAATGCTACAGCGTGCAGGGAAGCTCTTTCATGGTGACTTTGCCGCCCATGAGGACCTGGGGTTTATACGTGTGTTGATTAGAGGTGGCTACAGAACAGAGGAGAGAGACAGAAAGTGTCACTTGGTAATCTGTGGAAGGACCCAGCTCAGCAAGGTCCTGAAGGAGAAGAGAAACTTTAAGCGTGGTCCATACCAGACTCAGTGAAGCTGCTCATAATCGGATCTATGCCAGCAAATAAAACAATAGGCAGGATAAGACTGGTCTGATGCTCCACCTCTTCAGCTTCCTATTGCATGTCTCACCAACATCCTATTTCACCTATTCCATATATATCTGTTAATTCACCCGCCCCCAACAGCTCCTACTTGGTGGGACACTTCTGCAGAAATCTTGCCTCAGTGTTCCCTCTTTCTTCCTTCTTCCTGTATGGCCCTCTTTTGAGGGTGTGAATAGTGCCCTTAGCATGAATGCCACCAAAGATGACGGCATCCTCCAGTTCTCTATACTGGTCTCTGGAGGAACTTTGTAGATGTTCATGCATGCATTAGGACATGGATTCACCTCTACTTGCATCTATGGGTCTCCTGCTTAGGACAGCGTGACTGCTTTGGAGACAGCATGAAACAGCAAATGGGATAGTCCACCACGGTTACCTTTTGTAAATAAAGGATGGTCCCTTTAAGTACAGCATAAAATTTCTTCCAACCTCTTCTTCCTCTGGGAGCTAAAAAAGGAAGAACATTTAATTATGCATGTCTGCTTCTGCCAGTGCTGCTTGACCTTCACATTTCTGGCAAAAACCAACCCTTCTCCTGACACACCACAGGCATGCACTGATGCCCAGACCTCATGCACCTCCAAGCTATTGCTTATGAGTGGCTTGTCTGCAGGGACATGTGTTTGACAGACATGGGCTGGGAGATGCAGCCTCCCAGCAGGAACACAAGCAGGTCAAAACCAGTGATGAGCTGGTATAGGGATGCCAGTGGACACATGCAGGAAGTGACTGCTCCTCCAAACCCAGGTTCATGTTCCTTGGACTAAATGCTTGAGGAGCAGAGACAGTCCCTGAGCTCCTCTGCTTCAGATGAGTTAGGCAGATGTACCCTGGATAAGGCAGCTTCTGTTCCAGTGAGGAAGGATCATTACCACCAGCCATCTTGACGGACTTGGGGACAGAGAGCTTGCTGAAACCTGGAGAGGGGTGGGAGGTAAGGGGAGCCATCTACATCACCACAAGACAGCTGATCCTCCAGGCATGGGCTATTAAGAAAGTGCTGGAAGCAAGGGAGGCCTTGAGTGGTAATCTCTGCTCAAGACTTTTAATCAGCTGCAGTGGCTGGGCCAATCATATCAATTAGCAAAAGGGGTTATCCAAGGTTTCAATAATCTCTGCTCATTAACAGTTCCCAAATATATTTTCCTTTACCTTTCCTGTAATCCCATATGCTGTCAGCAGAGCCCCACCAGCACATGGCAGCTGTTTCCAGCACATAGCAGAATATGGGCAGGAACAAAGCTTCGAAGACCAGATTGTCCCCAAGGTCTGTGCTGGGGTGGACAACTGCTGTGGAACCAGCCTCACCCCGTTGCTCAGATTATGCCCATGAACAGGACGGAAGACCAGGTCTATCTGTGTGGGACAGGCACTGGCACTTGGCAGCGAAAAGGGAAGACTGAGGCCTCCTGAAAACATTCATGTCTACAAACGCCTCAAAACACCCTCCTTTCCCTGTGCCCTGCCATTCGTGGATCTGGGGATCTCTCTTGTGTTCCCTGGGACGCAGTGAGGAAATGCCTTCAGGAGGAAAGCCAGGGAGAAGGCTACGGCAATGCCCTGGTACTGTCTGGAGCACATCTCCTCCTGCCCCATTAACACGTACTTCTCTTCCCATCCATGTCTGCATGGGTTTTACGCGTGAGGACACCGTGCTTGTAGGTGACTGCGTTCAGTGCTTGGGGGATGTCCAGGAAGGGGTTGCTGCTGTCAACGATCCTTGTCACTTTCTTCGCACTGGCTCCAAATTTGTCATCTACCAGCTCCGAGAGTGACTTCCTCAACTCGTCCTCATCACTTGGAAACAAAGTCAGAGAAGAGATTGAGTGGAGCACACGTGGGTTGGGTCACAGCGTGCCCTATCTGCCTTGGTTTTAAAGAGATTTATTTATTACAAGGCTAGTCAGAGAAACAAAATGAAAGGAGACGCAGGGACTATAACGTGCAGTGTGCCAGTGGTGGTGATCTGGACATAGCTGGGAGGAGCGTGGGTGGCAGGTAACTGTCCCAGTGGTCCCACTGTGAGGTGACTCAAAACAGGTAAGGGAATGGGTGCTTGTCTGAACACCAGGAAGCTGCAGACACACCACTGCTGAGGACTACAAGCATTCCACAGGGAAAGTCTCCAATTCTGTGCCCCAGAAAGGGAGCTTAAGGAGGTCTTTTGCTGAAGACCAGGTATCATTGGGGCTTCTCAGCCTCTGAGAGGCAGCCCCTGGGGCCTCCTAGATGCTGAAGGAGCTTGAGGAATGTCCTCTGCATCTCTGAGGAACAAAAGCTCTGCAGACATTAGGGAGATGGGCCACTTGATCAAAAAAACACAAACCCTGGAACAGGTTATACATCAGCTCCCCATTTGCATCCTCAAGGTGGGCCAGCAGAGAGCAAGAAATGCTGGTCATTTCCATAAAAACTGCTTCTCCTCACAGATCTCCTGGTCCTGGGCTCTGGACAGCAAGGGCTGAGCAGCTTAGGGAAGTGTCCACTGACTCCACCAAGCCTGCCTCTTCCTGTTTGGAGTAAAACTTACTCTGGTGAATAGAAACTAGAACTTGCACTAGAAGTGGTATTTCCCAGTGTCCCTGGGACATTAAGGAGGGAGAGAAAACAGGGAATTTCTGCCCTGTGTGATACATGTCAATGTCTAAATGGTATGAGTGGTCACCTTAGGTTGCAGATTAGATTGGGACCAAACCTCAGCTGTGGAGTGACCCAGGGATGGAGCCATTAGCTGGGATGTGAGCAGTAAAATACCACACTTCCCCACCTGCAGCAAGCAGATGGCCAAAGCATCAGACACCTCTTTCAAGAGAAGGGTGATTTCTCAGCCCTCAGCACCCGCAGGAGTCCTGGGGCTTAGGCAGAGCCCAGACACTACGCCTGGGTGGGGAGTTAGTGGGGCTCAGTTCCCTGAGCTGCACCAGAGGGACCCCTCTGAGCTCCCGATTGCTGATGGTCATATACCATACACCCAGCCTGTCCGGTGGGGCTTTGTGAGCAAGGGCATTCCATTCCCTGGGATAAACAAGGACAGGAGGCAGAGGCAAGCAGGGAGAAGAGGGTCTTGCCTGTGCAAGGTTACGAATCAGTGCCACATCTCTGAAATAAAACCAGGTACCCCATGTCAGGGAGCATCTGTCCCACAGCAGAGGAGCTGAGAGGTCTCTCATGTTGCAGCCTGTCCATCTGCAAGCAAGCAGGACACCCTGCAGCAAGGCAGGTCCCAGGCCAGTGTGGGGTGAACGACGGGGTGCAAGGATACAAGCAGGGTGGGTGGAGGAAGGCAGGAGTGGGGCTAGATGCTGCTGACTGGAACTGCACCGCTGCAGCAGAACCCCAGAGGGCTGACACCCCTCGGGTGTGCCCGGGCCAGGGAGCGTGGGCTGGCAGGCGTTGTGTAACCACTGCCCGCATCCAGCCAGCAGACGCACTTCTACTGAACTCCTCTTACGTAAACCGTCCTGCCGACACCTTCTGCGGAGCTACAGGGCTCCCTCTCGCGACTACGTCCGCCTGCCGACCCGGCCTTTGCTGCAGAGCTGGCCTTGCTGCTTTCCTCTCACACAGATGCCACGCAAGATTATTTTTAAAGTGAAATCGATGCTACGTGACCCTCTAAGAAACCACTGCCCTTCCAGGGCCACCGGCTGGCTGTGTCCTTCCGAAGGAGACACTGGCCCACAGTGAACACTGCTGCCATCGGGGGCATCGCTGGCAATGGAGGCTCCTGCTTTGCAAAGCTTGACCCAGGTAGTAGGGGAGGGCGGTAGGATCAAACTGTCTCCAGACACTTTTCTGGCCAGGACAGTATGAGAAGAGCAGCTGATAGAGCTAATGGCCTAGAAGGTCCTGCTCAGTTCCACGACCCCCTGGAGAGAAGAGAGACCTGAGGCTAAGGAGGAGGAGGAGGAGGAGGAGGAGGAGGAGGGAGAGGAGAGGAGAGGAGAGGAGAGGAGAGGAGAGGAGAGGAGAGGGGAGGGGGGGCGGGGAGGGGGGGG
>JAVKLA010000042.1:525306-568938 GCA_034782735.1 Sagittarius serpentarius
AGAGGAGAGGAGAGGAGAGGAGAGGAGAGGAGAGGAGAGGAGAGGAGAGGAGAGGAGAGGAGAGGAGAATGTCCACTGTGTTAAAGGCCCCAGGTCTGTCATGGGCTTCCCCACGGCAGCAGTGGGGAGGCACTGGGGCTGGGGAGCACAGCGCGCCCCTCGCTGAGGGTCCTGGCCTGTGCTCTGGGCAGGGGGTGGGGAGCAGAGCAGGGGAAGAAGGACTGAGGAAGGTGCTGCGTGAACCTGTCATGGAGGCCACCGTGATAGGTGTTCCCAGACTTGTTTCAGGGTAACAAATGATGATCTGGAGGAGGCAGAGTGCATCTCATCAAGTTTGTGGGTGACATAAAAATGAGAGGTACAGGGTGACTGCTCAGAGGGACAGGAGCCTCACTATATGCAACACCCCAGTACTGCACTGGGGTGGAGTGGTCCTGAAGAAGGGTCAGACGGGGCTGACTGGCTGGGGAGCAACTCTGCAGAAAAGGCCCTGGGGCTCTTGGTGAACAGCAGGGTGAACAGGAGCCAGCCAGTGTGTCCTGGCAGAAGGAGAGGCCAAGAGCATTCTGGGCTGTGTAACAGCGGCACAGTGAGGAGGCTAAGAGAAATGATCATCCTCCTCTACTCTGCACTCATTACATCATATCTGGATACAGCAAACAGTACTGGGCCCCCAATACAGGAAAGGGCATCAAGGAGAGAGTTCAGCAGAGGCCATCAGGATGCCTGCGGGCTGGAGCACTTGCAATGTAAGAAGTGGCTAAGGGAACTGGACTTCTTCAACCTAGAGAAGAGATGGCTTTGGGGGACCTCATGGCAGCCTTCCAATATGTGTGAGGAAGTTATCGCGGGCACAAAGCCAGGTTCTTCACTACAGTGCATGACAGGAGGAAAAGACAGTGAGCATAAGTAAAAACAACAGCAGTTTCAAATGGATAAGAAAAAAAATGTCACTCAGAATAATTAAGCATTTGTTCATAGATCCAGAGAGGCTGTGGGTTCTCTATCCTTGGAGGGTTTCAGGATCAAACTGAACAAAGCCCTGAGCATCCTGGTCTGAATTCAATGCTGACCATACTTTGAGGAGGAAGCTGGACAGGAGATCTCTCGCAAGGTCCCCTCCTGCCTGATTCTCTGATACTATTTCCAGAAGAAACTATGTGGAAGAGATGGAAAGTCTCAGTGATCAAAATAACGCCAGATCCTTGTGCAAAGACCTCTGAAGCACCTGGAGAGGGACCAGCATTTTACAGGTGTAATAGTAAACAAAGAGGGCATTCCCTTCCTTTAGATCATGCCTGTGGACCCTGTGTCCACAGACTGCCACCTACCTCCCCACCTGCTTTTGCGTCTTAAGCCATAAATAAACCCAACTTGCCTACAGGAGGGACTTCAGTGCTTAAGGGCTTGACAGAAAATGTTCTGGGAGCTTCTGGGGCTAAAAACATGACTCAAGACCTGTCAGCTACTTTGAAAGACACAGTCTCTCTCAAATGCTTAACGTATACTTACATGGCCCACTCCAGCTTCTCATTCTTGATGGAGTTATATAGTGTCTGAAACAAGAACATGGTATTAGCTGTGTCTCTCACGGAAGACGTGTCTGGGTTGTGCAGAGCATCTCCTCCACACCTTGTCTGTGTTCTTGGAGAGGTACCTTCCTTGCTGAACTCTCCTGGAGAAGTATTCACCAGTGAGCAGGACAAATGCTGTCCTGCTAGACCCTTTTTTGTCTATGTGCCATGCTAGGTATTGGACTGGACACGTTGGCAGCAGAGGGGTCTGGCAGCCAGCCTTGGTCAGGAGCCTGTGTATGATATTTTTGACGAATTCTGGGTGCTGTGCCTAGTCCTGAGTGAATCCCGGCTTACACAAAGATAGTAGAAGACTCTGGGGTATGCCAAGACACCTCCAGTGTCTCGACTAGGGGAAAGGGACAGTAGAGGCTTGAATACTGCCCTGAGAAGCAGGGGAGGGATGAATGACCTTGGAGATCAGCTTTTCCAGTTCCTCCTGTGCAAAATTCCAGTGGCTTCCTTGGGGCATTGGGAAAGAAGCAGGAATGGGTTAGGAAAGCAGAATGTGGAGGTGGCCCTGACCTCATTGAGGGGTGAGGTCTGCTGGGAGGCGGGGGGGTCATCTAAAGCACGATGTGACACCCTGATGTGGCACTGGTCGTTTCAACCTCCTTCCATACAGCAAAAGCCAGGTCAGATTGCTGGACCTGCAGCAGGTGCAGACAACAGTGGTGGTGGTAAACCACATGAAAGGAGAAAATACTCACTTTGGGGTGTTGAACCAATATCCCATAGTATTGAATTAGTTGTGTTGGAGCACTACCTCTAATTGCATGGAAGTGAAGGCAGAGAAAAGTATTAGTGCCAGATGGTCATATTTGGGGCGGGGTGGGGGGTACCTTGTTCTGTGCATTGTCTGGTGCATCACAGAGCTACCATGGGGGAAAGGGACTGCTGGTATGCTCTGAGGGCAGATATGCCACAAATCTGGATAAAACACCACCAGGGAACAGATCTCTGGTGGCTCACTGCAAATTAGCAGAAGCTATCCATGTGCATTACAATTCTTCTAATGAAACAATTGTGCACTGGAAAATGCTGATTCAAGGGCTCAGTGTGTCCCAGCAGGACTAGATGTCACTACAATAATAATGGCAGTATCCCACTATTTATATGACATTACCTTCAGCAAATCCTTTGCAAAGTCCTTCCCATCGTTCAGCCCATCCAGGTTTGCTATGAACTGTTGACATGACATCTTTTTGCCAATATTCTGTAAGGCAAAGAAGCAGCTCATTAAACTTCTGGAGAGTTTTGACTTCAATCAGAGTGTCTTTTAAAGAACAATTTTATACGTAGTGGTGAGCCCCAAGAGCTCAAAGCTGAATGGTCTTCTGCTCTGATTTTCTATTGGGCTCTTTGCTTTATTTGCTCATGCCAGCACTCAAACATTTCAAATCACCTCTTTTTTTAATGGTGGAGATAAAACACCTGAAAATAACCTCTCTAGCTCTTGCTCCAGACTTTCTAAGTGATCTCACCTCTGGTCTCCAGGTTGGTGTTGGTACACAGTCTGTGTCTCAAAACCCAAGACAAGCACTCAGACCGCCTTGAAATTGCAACACTTGGATGGGTCTCCAAGCCTGCTGTGTGTGAAATTGTGTGGGCATGCAGTGTCAGCACCTGAAGACAGCCAGCATTGGGCAATGACTTGTCCTTCACAGAAACTGTTATTTTTGATTGCCATTACAAAAAGAGATGGTGCAGCTACTGGTACTGTGTGAACTTGACTACTGTGGCATGTGAGGGCAATACATGTACACTGGGAGAATCTCACAACCTGGAACACACTCATCACCAACTAATGCCAAGACTATTTGGTGCTGACGCTGCCAAGTCATCTGGCATCCCTGATACCAGTCTGTGGCATCTGTCTTCCCAAACCCCTTACCCCTCACCATAGCAGGTGAGTCACTTTCTTAGCCTGCAAGGGTCGAGGGGCTGGAGGCAGGCAGCCTTTTTCTAAGCCTCCCCCTGCAATCCTACCTCTCCAAAGGACTGGAGCAGAGGTGTGGAGGAGTCAGTAAGAATTGTAGGGTTCAGAAAAAGGAGTCTGATGCCACAAAGGAAAGATAGGTGTCTCCAGTGCCATGTCATATTGCAGCCTTCACACTCTGGAGTGAAGTCCCCAAGGACAGACCCTGTGGTGACATCACATGGGGCGGACAATGGAGTTAGTGAGAGGAGAGCATGAGCTGCCTCTAGCAGTCCTGAAGATCCCAACAGCATCCTGACACTGCGTGGGCTTTGTATGAAGGTATTGACAGGGTGGGCATCCAGGAGGACCTGGGAGGATGGCCAGGAACAGCAGAGCCAGGACCCTGCTTAGGGACTCAGTGAGGAAGAAGGGCCTCACTGGGTCACTGGGAGGGGATGAACCTGCAGCAGATGATATAGGAGGCAACCCTGCGGGGCAAGATGTGTCCTCTGTGCAAGAAAATAACCTCCTGAAAGAGTCTGACGCCAGAAACCCCTACCCACAAACATGCACAACAGATGACCTGGAGGCTTCTCCCCAAGTGGAAGCATCAGCAAAGAGTAAGGCCTTGGCATTAGCCCACAATGGCCTCCCACACACACACCATCTGTGTGTGCAGACATACTCTTTGGCTACACGGAGCCAGCACTGCCTTTGAGCAGCTCTGTCTGATACTCTTAATCATGCCTCCTGTCGGTGCTAACTCCAGATGAGCTGGCACCCTTGAGAGATCAAGAAAAAGAGGAATACAGCACTGTTACAAATCTGCAGTGCCTGAGGACATGGTGTGGCACAACACAAGACTTTGCTTTCTCACAGGGAGCCCCACAGCTGATGCCCATAGCTGGACCCAACAGCTAGAGGCTACTGCCAGCTAGCACTCAGTGGGTACGCTAGCTGCAGAAGAGCTATGGGGAAACCTGCAAACATGCTAGGTTTTATCAACAGAGGGAAGAGATTTGTGTACTTGCTAGCTGGTGAATTACAGAAAAAAAAAAAAAAAAAGCCAGCAGCACAATGGCATGTGGATGGAGAAAGGAAGGATAAGAGAGAGAGAGCGCATTAAAAAATGCAGTAATGAACCTCCACAAAGGAGGGAGTTTGGAGGTGAGGTAACTATGTTGCCTGAGACCTTGGGGCACCAAATTACTTTGCACAGAGAGAAGGTGACTACTTCTACCCGTGTCTTGAGGCAGGAAAGCAGAGTGTACAGCACAGGTCTTTCTGCCTGCAGAGGTCTTGTTGCAGTGATCTAGCAACGAATGCAGAGGCCAACACATTTTAGGAAGTGAGTGGATGCAGTGAGATAAAGTGGCACAAGTTACCAGCCTTGCAGGCCCTTCTTCAGGTTTCTTGCATATTGCGTCCAGGACATACATTCATCCCAGGGGATGGCTTTTTATTCTGTGATCTCTTTCTCTCGCACAAGACTCTCTCTGAGCTCAGAGACAGCAGCCACACTGTGGAAAAGCAGCTAATTGCTGAGCAATTGAGAAGGAAGAAAACATACCCTTTCTCTGACAGCCAGAAGAGGTGATGAGAAAGCTCCATCAAGGATGCTAGTACTGTGAATCAGCTTGTTGGACAAGGCTGTTGAAGCACCGCAGAGTCAGGGGCAGGATTCAGGCTGGCTGGCAGTAGGACTGAGCACAAGATGCTGGGGTGGCTCAGATGCAATACAACCTCAAGTCAACACTACCTTAACACTTCAGCTTTCTGCTTTGAGAAATGGCCTGGAGCCAGCCACTCAAATACAAAGCCCTGCAAGTGCCTCCAAATAAACACCAGCTGAACAGAGAAAACAAAAAACCTCTCCAGGACATGGACTTTGCAACTTCTTTTGATCAACACTTGCAAAGAAACAGTTCTGTGATCACAGCTGCCTCATTATCAACGGCATGAGCACCAGGGGCTGCCTGAGCTTTCACACACTGCAACAGTATTTAGCAAGTATAGGGAATCCTAGGAACAACTCTGGAAAGGGCCACTACAAGGGCGAAGTGGGGCGCCTTCTTATGCAGTAGGCCACCCTGCTGATTCAGGAAGATCATCACATGTGGACATAATCTTCAGGGGAATGTATCTGCACACCTCAAAGCTCAGTGTTCAGATGTTCTATGTCCCTTGTTGAACTGGGACCTCTGGGCAGAGAGATGCATCTTCATTTCTGGCCAGCCACACAGATGGAGGCATTTTGCTTTTTTGTGGTGCATCAGTCACTTACCAGCAATAGAACAAGCCAGCGAGGCTGCTTCACAGCCACACGTAGCTACTATTCCTGATATGTCCCCCTGGCAGAAAAGAACTTCATCCCATCTTTTCTTGCTCCAGGCCATGCAGAAAAGCATGAGAAATCACTGTCAGACAATCAGCTAGCACCATGGTGTGCTTGGATGGAGAGCGAGTGAGCAAACAGTGGATTAAATAGAAGAGAAGGGGTGGATAGTTAGATGAATGGGTAGAGACAGTATGGTAATGGATGGACGGAGGTGGGTGGGTGCAGACAGCGTATGAGAATGGAGAGATGCAGAGACAAGGCGCACGATGGTGGTTAGAGTGCGTAAGAATAAATTAGGAAGGATAAGATTGATCTGATGGTGGGTAGACAGGGCTGATCCTGCCGTCTCATTGTTTCAACCCAGTGCAACTCCCCTGTTTACAGTTGAGTTCTTGCCTCCGCTGGGCCTCAGCCATCTGCTGCTGAGCTCACTCACCCAAGATGATCGCAGACCATCTCCTGAAGTGTCCAGGATGGCTCTATCCACCTCTGGAAGACTCTGGGCTGTAGCCTGGCATTCCTTGGCTGTTGCCAAGTCCCAGCCTTAGGAGGCTGGGCAGGTGAGTATGGAGCTGTGTGCTCAGTGGGAAAAGCAGGTGCCATATGAAAGCCCCAGGAGGAGAAGCAGGTTCCCGGGAGCCAGAGGCCATACAGGGTGGCTGTCTGTGGTGCTCTTCCCAGCACTCCCTCTGTGAGGTGTTAAACCACTTGAGTTTCTGGGCTGGAGGCCCGAGGCATCAAACAGCTGCAAAGTGGTGAGTGGAGTACATCTCCTGTGAGCTCCCCAGCATGAGCATCATGCCCCTAGCAGGCCCTGCTTTTACTCAGGCTCTTTTGACCTCTCCTAAACACTCGTCTTCAGGGGATAAAACCCAAACAACTACATTTATGCTTCAGCATGAAGTAAAGGTCATTGGTCTGACTGGAGCAAGGGATCTGGTAGTGGATGTGTTCTAGGCTGTAGAAACAAAATCACCCTGCTGCAGGGAACAAACCTCCAAACTTTGGGTACCAGTGACCCCTGGGCCATGCAAAGCTGGTGTGGGCAGACTGGTGTCGCTCTGCAGGTGACGCCAGCGGCTGCTCATACCTCAGAGCTCTTCAGCTCTCCCAGTGCTACTAATACAGCACTGCTAACACTGAAGCATAAGCTTGGTTTTGGAAACTATCACAGGGTTTGTAAGATTAATAGCGATGGACATGTGGAGTTAGGAGCTGCCAGGGTTCCCATTTCAAGCTTTGTTCAGTGGCCGTGAGAGCTGCTGGCCTGCTTTTCGAACAAATGCTAAAGCTTGTCACATTACAATCTGACTCCAGAAGCTGGACTTTCCTAAAGAACCAAAAAGCAACCGTGAGTGCTGGTGATGTATAGGTGTTGATTTGTCACTGTCCTTCCATGGCCAGCAGTTCTGAACAAGCAGGGATAACACTGGCAGCTGAAAAGGAGACATCCCAAAGCTTTGTCTCCAAGGGGCAGAGATGGAGCAGAGGAGTACTTACTTTGTCATAAGGTCTCCTGGTGCTCAAACAGCACCAGCAGAGCAAGGTAGAGAGTTGCAACAGCCTGGATTATACTACAAGGCCTGTAATGTTTGTTGGTGACTGCTGGCTTTTAAACACCAACTCCAGGTGATTCTATGAAAACGGAGTGTCTCATTTTAAAGACAGTAAGTTTTCTGGACAGTTTGGAAACAGGGTCTGAGTGCACCTGTGGTAGAAAATCAACAGTACTACGGCAAAACTCCAGTGTGGCCAAGTGCAAATCTCATGTTTTAAAGCCAGCCTCATTACTTTTAAGCCTGGACTCCTGAACTAGCCCATTCTAGAGACACTATTGTAGGGAACTGCCCCTTTACAGAGACACATCGACCACCCTTTCCTAACCAAAGGAATTTCCCACTCCATGGCAATGCACAGTAAAACACTGTAACACACACACACAATATTCAAAAAGGAAATAAAATAAAAAGTGATATGTAATTATCGTGACAGCATCTTTAACAAAAAGGGGTGAGAGATCAAGTCACACAAGCCCAGGTACACTGCAGTTTATGGAGGTTTCTTTACACAAGGAGAATTTCATGTGATGCATATCAGCTGCTAATGGGTTGCTAAGTAGTGAAGGACACTGCACAACCACTTAGGAATCCAGACAAACAAAAATCCTTTTTTTTTTTTTTTTTTAAACACAGAAAAAACAAGTCAAATGCCAGTGGTTTAAAGCAAAACACTAGAACGACTGCACTTACCACCTGGTAAAGGGTTAAAGAGCAGAAAGAGAGGTTCCAGGAGCAGAAGGAAGAAAAAAACAAGGAGGAGAAGGAGAAGAAGAAATTAATGTTACACACGCAGAAAAATAAAGAGAAGATTTTTCAAAGAAAAGCTCAGGCATTTCTACACCCAGTCAAAAGAAAGCTATTTTTTTTCTTCTTACCAGGCTTCTTAGCCAGCCTGTCAGTGAAAAATAGAAATGCTAATGTTTTGGAAGTTAGGGGGGTTTTTTTGGCCTTTTCAATACTTTCTATCTTCCCAGAGACATATTTTGGATTTTTTTTAAAATTAAAAAGACTAGACAAAATAATAAGATTACTCTGGAGTGAATTTGCAGAGTTTGCCTTCTTCCACAATGCTGCTTTTGCTATTGCAGGAAATGCTTTGATGAAAATATTTCCTTGGCTCCAACCATTTTGGCTGAAGGATGAATGCTTTGTGAGACCCTCCCAGAAGCTGGCTCCACTGCTCTCCCACTGCGTGCAGAGACACTTTGCCTAGACACATTACTGGCAGACATGTGGGTGGGAATGGACCCAGTGGCCAGTGTAACACTGGTCATAGGCTGCCTGTTGCCCAAAGGATGAGGCCATGGCAGCTGTAGCCAGATTGGTGCAGGCCACAGTGCACATCTGGAAAGGATGCTCTTGCAGAGACCAGTAATTCCCTTCACTGACTGCTGTGTTCAAACCTTGCCACTGTCATGAAGGCAGTATCTGTGCCCTAATGATAGGGAAGGTCTCCCAGGTGGACTGTCAGGATGGCCCTGGTGAAGCTGGTGGGCTTTGCATCTTTGCCATCAAAGGTGAAGAGCGCTCATGTAGTGTCCTCTTCCCACCCCCACAGAAGAAGGCTCCTCTCAAAGGTGATTATAAACCAGTACGCAAAAAAAGAGCTAGGTTATGGCCTACTGTCCCCTCATTAATAGGCTAATGAAGAGAAAATCAGGGCAAGCCTCTGCAGATGCGCAGCGAATTGTTACCAGCTGGAGGCAGAAGAGGACTCTGACGATACTGCTTGGAAATCATGGGCTTGTGGGGCAGAAAAAGGGTGTGTAGGTTTCACACACACAGGCTGCTATAACAAGCTGTCCACCCATGCCCTCTCCATCTTCACACAAATTCTGGGGAGTCTGAGGCTCCAGGTCTGAGCTCCCAGAGGGTCTATGAAAGAAGGTGCTTCAGTGACCTAAGGCTTGAGCAGCCCCTCTACCCCTGGAAAGGGGGCACAGCCCCCTGAGGCTCACAGCCATGCTCTACACCTCCACGTAAGTCTGGAGAGCAGGGTGGAGATCTGGGTCAATGGTGCCTACAGCCTTCCACAGCACTGGGCAGCGCACAGAGTCCATGCATAGTCCCAGATGTATGCTACGGCAGGGGTCTCCAAGGGTACACAATGTCCCAGTGCTGTCCCCCATGCCCAGTCCCATCTCCCCTCTGCAGTTATTTTCCCTCCCACTCTGTTCTGCTCTCTACCCTCTGGTTGACCTTTTAGGAACAAATCCAACCGATGCTGCCTGAAAGAGCCTCTAAAAGGTGGTGAGAGATCTTACAGCCTCTGCTGTTTTCCAACCACACCTTTGGGCACTGAGCTCTGCTCACCCTGCTCTTTGTCCAGAGGCCTGTTACGTCTTGGGGAAAAGGAACAGCTGGGACTTACTTCATGTTTTGGGAAGGAAAGATCAAATCTAGACCTGTATGAAACCACTGACTCCCTTGCAGCAGTTTCTGGGATGACAGGAGCCTCAGGTGTCTGCACTGCAAGAAAGAGCAGCACAATTGTTGCTGCTGTTTGCCAGCCCCGCAGAGACTGGTGATGAAGACCTCTCCATGAGAGCTCCTGGGACAGGGCCGATGCCTGCAACAGATCCTGGGAAGACAGCTGCATTGCGTACGCCTGTATAAGATAACTGATAGCAGTAGAAGATATGCCTTTGGCTTCAGTGTGGGAATGAGACACTAAAAAGGACTGTCCCCAGGTCTGGGCCTGGCACCCAAAATTCCCCCTGGTGCTGGTCAGAGTACTCTCTGCCAACCTATCTCAATTTTCCAGCAACACATCCTGCATAAGGGGACAGACCTGTATATTGGGAAGGAAAAAAGGAAGGATGCATCTCCAAGTACTACTTACATGGCCATGAAGGTCTGTGTTTAGCAGCATCAGGGCACAGGTGAGCGTATGAATCCCATCTGAAACACACAACAGACAGAGTGTATGATTACTCCCCTTCCCATGCAGTTTCGGTGTTTGCTGTCTTGGCAGCCCACCCATTGCCAAACCAAGGCTAGTTGCTATGTCTGGGGACCTTAAAGAATACCTGTTTCCTTCAACTGCATAAGATAGTTTTAAAAAAAAATACATCCTCTCTCCCCTCAAACTTTACCTTTTCCTGAAACGATCACCAGGGAATTGGCTTTAAAGCAGTTTTGTCAATGGTTTCCTAGAGACCAGACTTTACGTTGCGTCTTCCACCATATCCATTTTGTACCAATGCCATTGTAGAATGGGGCAGAGACCCTGGCAAACAGAACTAGTTTGCCCCCAGTTGATGACAGTCACCTCAGGGGTTTGTCCGGAGGTCTTTAGTCATCATTCCCGGGCAGCCTGTAAGCTCCTGAGTTGTTCAACAATCATTACTACAAATGAGTGCAGCACTTTTGGCTCTCTGACTTAATAAAACTCATAGGAAGTTTTCCTTCCATTTGAGACAGCACAGCACCCTCTTTACCTGGTGGCTTGCTGTTTTTTCAAAACCATGCTGTGTCCTGGAGCTGTTCAAGGTCGAGGGACCAGTCACCATGCACCACCTCACAATAGGGAGATGTAAATGCACCCTGGCACATCAACTGGTCCTTGCAAGGACATCACAAAAGGGCTAGAGAGCACCAGGAAGGAGGCAGAGGCAGAAATACTACAGCCTTGGTCTTTGGCCCTGCTCTTGGCATGACTTGGTGCGCTCACATCGATGGGCTGCTCCACAGACCCAGACATGACATGATGCTCCTGGCTTATTTCCCTCATGCATCCTGCTCTGTGAATTGGTGCCCTAGGGTCAGGCTGTGACTTACCCCCAGGCCTGGCTGGGCAAGTGGCACTGGTCGCTTCCTGTGGGGGGTAGATGTGCAGCCACAGAGAGCCAGCCGTGGCCTGTCCCCATCCCGGTCTGCCGCTAAACAAAGGCACCATTTGTGTGGAATAGTGACAAGCCCTGAGCACCCCATGCTCAAGGCCGAGCTCTAAACACTGCCAGCTAAAGGCATCCAAACACACAAGCCCAGGATGAAGGCAACTGAGCACATGAGCTTCTGCCTTTCCTGGAAGAACCATGGTCTGAGGAAGGAAGGGTTTCTCATGGGAACACCACATGTTTCTGTATGAGGGCTGACAGTCCTAGGGACATGGTGTGATGGACATCCCCTTTCAAGAGAGAATCACTTCCTAAGAAAGATGCTTCCTTCACTTTCACAAGAAGCAGC
The DNA here is from genome assembly GCA_034782735.1 of Sagittarius serpentarius. Lineage (NCBI taxonomy): Eukaryota > Metazoa > Chordata > Aves > Accipitriformes > Sagittariidae > Sagittarius > Sagittarius serpentarius. Next base: position 536,887 of record JAVKLA010000042.1, read on the forward strand.
TTTGGGCTTAGGACAACGTGCCTTCCCAGTGTATAATTTTGAGCCTCTCTGGGAGGTTCTGGGCTGACATCTTCACCTGACTTTACTGTATGGCTTTGGTCAGGTAAATCATGTCCCACATGGCCCCAAGGTGGAGCTGGTGTCCCAAAACCTGCTATCCTCTCGCTGTTTGGCTCAGTTGCATTCCCTTTTGCTCTCGGCTCACACAGCGTCACAACACAACTATATAGTTCTTCCATGTTCTGGGCTTCATTGGCACACGAAAGCACTAACAATGTGTCCAAGACACCACTCTCTGGGAGAAAAATCAGCCACCTTACTCAGTGGTCAGCAAGTCAGAGCTTCTGCCAGCCTCGTTTGCAGCATCCCATCATGCAAGGCTGAAGTGACCCTTGGTGTTGCAACAGCCGTGTCTCCATCAGTGCAAGAGTTACTGAATCAGCATGTAGCAACACCCTGGAATGTCTTAGAGGGCTTAAGACCTTCTCAGCTGCCTGATCATCTCCAGACAAAACTGCCTTGACTCTACCATGCCTCTATGCCGATAGACCATCACAGCCGGAGGTGTTTCTTTAGAAATCTAGATAATACACAGCAGCTCAAATTTCATCTTTGTGTAACGTCCTTTTCAAGTTTTCGCTGGATGCAACAAGAACTGCTTCCTGAAGAAAGAGCTTGCAATAGCTTTCTCAAATTACCATGCATCTAGTGCATGCTTTTGCAAGTATCTGCAAAAGATGTGACCTGAAGGAGCCACTTTGCTTCCCTCCATTGCATCAGCTTCAAGTAGTACTTGGATTACAATTGTATTTTTCAAGCTCCATTCACTTCCAGTACTGAGCACAGCTCTGTCCTACTTGGGACTCATTCAGTTTACATTTGGTCTGCAGAAAGTGGTGATGCCCAGCCTTGTGAAATGTGCTGCCACCATCACAGGCAATGCTGTGGCCCTAAATGTTAACGAATAGGTCATGACAGCAGCAGCGGTAATGTATTTCAGATCCAGTTTTCCTTATTCTTGATAATTTTGTACTGTTTAGGAGTGTAACATTTTCAAAACAGCCCTACCAGCAGCATTGACTTCTCCACTGAGGGCCATGCAGTTATGGAAGAGTTTAACTTCTGGCCTCATTCGTGTTTGCATTAGCAGGCACCTTCTCGCAGAGTGTTCAGAACTGGGATCTAATTTCTCTTCTGAACAGTTGCTGTAGCATGGCTCCATCAGCAGCTTTGTAACCCATGTTGCCATACAGCAAAGCTTGTGGTTTTTTTGACTAGTCACTGCCCTCCAAACACCCTCATGCTAAAGGGTATGGGATGGAGTCGGGGGTCTGACCTGCTGTGCTCCAGCTCGGCCTCTGCTCGAGTTGGTGTGTGCATGCATCCACCCCCACAGTGGGTGTTAGGCACCTGGGGACCAGAAGGGGAGAAAGGGTCCCGAGGCCCTTGTCTGTAGGGGTCGGAGGTGGATGCAATAGCATTGGGGATCACTTCCAGGGAGAAGTGTTGAAAAGGGGTCAGGACTTGGCATCTAGGGTATTTCAGTTGGGGACTGCTGCTGAAAATTCAGCCTGCAGCTTAATGTCTACAGGTGGAAGACCCTTCCCAGGGAAGGTCATCTTTGGATCAGTGGGGCAGAACATCACAAAAACACAGCAAAATGAAATCTAAACCTACATTTTATTGGAATACCACTGATAAAAGCAAAGAGGTCATTCTGTTCCGAGAACAGTGTGTGTTCAGTTAGCTTGGCAGAGGCACTGGAAGGTTCATGTGATACTAGGCACTGCTTCTCTTTGGGAAGCCTGCAAGATGGAGACGAGCAGGAGCTCTCAAGCACAACTGGCATACTGCATGCAGAAGAGGGTGGAGGAGGAATAACTGGCACTGCCATGGTGCCAGCTGAGAGCAGGTCAGCAGCCCAATTTCCACCCAAGGGGGCATTTCCAGATGCCTGTAAGCAGGCGTGTAGAGGCATTCATGTAAGTGTGAACGTGGGCATGCTCATGTCCGGATGTGTGCATGTGCACATGTGTATCAGTAATGACCTTTCCCATTTAAAAATGTCAGAAGAAACTATATCTACCTTAAAAAAATAATGGGGAGGGGTTGAAGGTAGCTAACAAAATCTGCAACTCAAGTGAGCCCAGAATTTTACCCAGCTGTGCTTTTTTCTGCTGCAGTTGTAGATGCAATGAACAATGCATGAACACAACTCCTGTGCATGGCAAAGCAACAGTATTCCTCAGTCTGCATGGAAATATGTTCTTCCATTCAATGGACAAGGTCTTGGGCTGAGCTAGCACCAGTCACTCATTTGCCCACTGCCAGCAACCACTTTGCAAGCCATGACTGCAGTAATTTGCAACCCTGAGAACCACTCACCACCTGTGTCCCCAGTCCCTCCCAGGGCAAGGATAATCAGCAGGGCAGGATCCCAGAGAAAGGGAGACGCTGCAGCCTTGCCTGCTCAGTGGGTGCTATTCATGCTCAGCTGTGGACGGTGGGATTTACACTCAGGCTCTGTGACACATGTGCACTGTGACTGTGCAATGGACACTAGAGCCAGGGAAAGAAAACGGTACCTTCGGACGTGCTCTCTTCTGGGTTGCACTGGCAGTATCGCCGGGAGAAATGAATCAGCACCCGCTCCCGCTCCTGTGTCTCTCCCATCAGTGGGAATGCTTTCAAGAATGTCCTGCAAAGAGAACGTGATGCTTAAAGATATGTCATGGATCAATCTGCTTGGCAGCACCCATGCTAAGCGGGGAGATGGAAGGGGGTCCTCAAAGCAGCTAGGAAGGCCTTTGTCCTCCCCCCAGCCTGTGCACCCCTGGGCCTCTGCAGGTGCAATGCAAAAGGTGTCTATGGAGCCAGTGCTGAACTGTGCAGGGAAACGTTGTCAGCTGAGATCTGACCCACCTCTGGCTTGATGGCACCAGGATGGGTTGTTCGTCCCAAGGGAAAAGGTTGCTCCCACTTGCTCTGATTTTGTATGGGATGGGATTCCTGGAAAAATTGCTCTCCACCATGGGGAAGCAGGTTGTGGGCCCTCCTGTTGAAGCCCACTTTTGGTGGCAGTACCTTGTGCCAAACATGACACCAAAGCAAAGATTAAATGACAACCCGGAGCTCCCCCTAGTCCCTGCTGCTATCACACGGACAGCCTCCATGGCGTTGGGAAGCCTGGAGGAGAAACCCACCGCGCTGCTCCGCTCTGTCCAGCCCAGACCCTACGCGGGAGTGCAAGAGACCAGCTCACCTGAGTGCTTTGTCAAGGGTCAGGCCAGTGAAGTCAAAGAAGCTTAGATACTCCTCTGCTACCAACTTGCTAAATTCATTACTGTAATTAAAGAGGGAGTAGTCAGCCCTTTCATCAGGGAAGAAGACACTGTCTACAAGAGGAACAGCCGACTGCTGCCTCCTGGCCAGCCCAACTCCCAGCAAGACACTGCAGACGTGATCCCAGACCCAGGGGGACTTTTTCCTAGCTTGAAATGCCTCTGGAAGACCTCCAAAGGGCCCTAACATGCCCACAGCCTAGCACTGCAGCTGCCAGCCCTAGACACCTGAGAATGAGAGATGCCTGCCCCCACTGCACCCCTCTGCTGTGCTGCTGGCCAGGCAGAGCCTCCTCCCAAACCAGCCAGGAGGAGGAGGCCATAAGGATGTCCTCTGCTCATCCGGCACCTTCTCTCTTACCTAGTCCTCTCCCATTGCTGGACGTGTCCCCTCCTCCTACTGTAATATTCCTGCTCTCCACTTCACGTTGGCTCCCGTACCACCCTCTCACCACAGCACCTTTCTCGCACGTCGGATGGGTGCCGCTGGGAACTGGAGCAGGAGAGCTCAGCCGAGCTTCTGGCCCTGCTCATCCCTGAATGCTTCTCCAGAAACCATTCCTCTGCCGTATTTCTGAAGGGTGCTTGGAGACATGTTGCCTTTAAAGCCAGAACGGGTGCTAAGTTCCTCTGTCTAAACAACCCAGGTAGCAGAAGTGCAAGAATAATCAATGAATGCTGGCAAGAAATAGGAGATGTTCTCAATGTGCTCAGCCTTTGCCATATACCATTCCTCTTCCTTCTCCCCACAAAATGAAAAGCATGTTGCTAAGCATTGCACATCCAGTTTCATGCTGGGACATGTTACAGGCAGAACGCATTGTCTTTCCTATAGCAAGCATTGTTTCATCTTCTGCTGTGAGGTGGATGCTGTAAAGCCTCTGGCACGGATGTTGTTCAGAAGCATGACATACAGCAGGATCAGGCAGAGCAGTGTGACAGCTCCAGGGAAGAGGTCCAGGCTGAGTTTTGAGGGGCAGGACACAAGTATTGGTACTGGAGTTTGCACAGGAGACTGTTTCAAAGCCATGTAAAGTCACAAGGCCTCACACTCATAAAACAATCTTATCATTTGGGATTGCTAGCTCTGGAAAAGAACATGTCTTCATGGGCCCATGCCCCCCCAGGTTAGTCTGTCTGAAGCAGTGCCACAATGATTGGTGTGCAGATTGCTGCCAGCTTCGCAGGGAGACTTCTCCATTTGTCCTGGAACTTCACAGCAAGGTGATGTGAGATGCAGAAGATGACGACCTGTCTGTGAAAGGAGATGTCACCACATCTTCACCCCTGTGCCAAAGAATGAGCAGAACCAAGCAAGCCCCAGGCCTCCTCTGGGATCCTCTCAGCTCTAAGTCTGCAGAAGACCTCATGCATCGGCTGTGCCAGTGCTGGGAACAAGCCAGCACTCTCCCTTCCACAGGTCAGGTCCCACCTCATGCGTGCAGTTGTAGTCTCTCAGAAGAAAAGGCCTGATTCCTTCTGTTTGAGCGCCTGTTTACCAGGTGTCCTGGGAACCTGCCTGAGCTCTCTGGGCACTGGGCACACAGCAACAATTGCTGTACACTGCAGCACTGCAGCGATCAACAGGGGAGAACAGTGTCTGACTCCCCCCACTTAACCTCAATCTGGGCTTGAAGGACTGGCCTTGCCCAAGGCTCCCTAAATCCAAAAGACTTGGCACGTCTATAGCCCGGCAGAGATCTTGCGTGGGCTGAATTGCTCTTGAGATGTCTCCGTGGCCTACTCTGGGAGCTGCACCCTAATTTACATTCCTGATTAGATCTACAGTCAGGCAGGATGAAGGTGGGTGGGAGCTCCCCTTCACCCCACGCTCCCATCAGGGCAGCCTGGGAAGGCAGGCAGGCCTTGCTGCCTGTGCCTCAGCTCACTGGGTCTTGCTGAAGGCCAGGAGTCCATAGGGAATTTGTGACCCGCAGGACAAGTGGTCTGTGCCAGCTGCTGTGGTGCCAACAGTCCCCAGCCTGGGTGACCATCACACCTTCTTGTGTACCTCACTTGGTCCCTCTCTGCTTGGAAAGGCTCCAGGCAGGGACTGCCAGCTCTGCCAAGGGAACCAGATGGTGCTGCAGGACACCTGAAGCCAGCCAGCCCCCAGGAAGCAACAAAGGCCTATGTCTAGCCAGGGGCTCAGTGACATTGATGGGACCCTTCTCCCTGAGCTCCAGAGCCAGTTAACACGCCCCAGGCATGCCTGGGACACAGAACTCCAGCACTGGCCAGGGCAAGATCATGGCCTACGCTAAAGTGGGCTTAGATGTTTGCTCTGGTTTCCTCATTCAAGAATGGGCTTCCTCTCTTTCTGTGCCAATCCCAGCCCGTCCTGCAGGAATGGGTGACACTTCCACCACGCAGCTCGGACATGACAGAGACATCCCCACAAGAACAGCAAGGCATTTCCCATGGGGACATGTCTGGCATCCTCTGGCTCGTGGCCCTGCCACAGAGACAGCCTCCACAGACCTTCTTTTGCCTTACACCCCAGCTTGACGCTTCCTCCCTCTGCCTGGTTTGGGAAGGTTCAGGCACCAAGAGGGCTTACTGACCTGCTGGGTCACAAGCCACCCGGGGGGTAACAGAGGAGCCCTGGACTTTTCTCACAGTTTCATTCCTGCATGGCTGGACGTGGACAGATATGTGTTGTTTTACAGCCTGACTCACACTGTCCTACAGACCCACGCCTGTATTGTCCAGGATCCTTTTCGTGCCACAGTCACCTGGGTCAAAAAAAGATTGTCCTTAAGAAGTTTGGGTAAGTAAAATTCACCTAATCTCCAGTGGAGGAAAACGCCCTGTGTGCCCATGCCATACTGCCTGTGGGACTCTGTCAGACCCCTAGTTCTCAGTGCACTGTGATGCTGACACTGTGCTCTGCTCCCTGCTCCGTTGCTGCCTGCGCGGTTTTGTGAGCACCGTGGCCTCTTGGGAAAGCCTGAAAGGAAGAGCCCAGCACTACTGTCTTCATGGTCTGGCAGCTGGGACAGTTCAGTCTCCATCCAGCAAGAGACGTGACGGTGGGTAGTGACAGAGCTGAGACAATGCCACAGACCAACCCAGGAACAAGAATCTTCCACGGAGAGTTCAGCTGCCAAAACACACACTCTTCAGAGAGACAAAGGCAATTTCTGGATTTGAGGTTAATTTCACAGAATTGTGTCAGCTGGAAAGACAGTATGTGGAGATATCCAACCTGCATTTCCTTGTTCATCAAGCGTTTTCTACTTGTCCTGGTTTCGGCTGGGACCGAGTTAATTTTCTTCTTCATAGCTGGTACAGTGCTCTATTTTGGATTTAGTATGAGAATAATGTTGATAACGCACTGATGTTTTAGTTGTTGCTCAGTAGTGCTTATCTTAAGTCAAGGATTTTTCACTTTCCCATGCTCTCCCAGCAAGCAGGGGCACAAGAAGCTGGGAGGGAGCACGGCCAGGACAGCCGACCCCAGCTAGCCAAAGGGATGTTCCATATCATAGGATGTCATGCTCAGTATATAAACTGGGGGGAGTTGGCCAGGGAGGGCAGATCGGTGCTTAGGCATCAGTCAGTGGGTGGTGAGCAATTGCACTGTGCATCACTTGCCTTTTCTTGGGTTTTATTTCTTTCTCTTTTTGTCTTCCTTTTCATTACTATTATTGTTGTTGTTGTTATATTTTATTTCAGTTATTAAACTGTTTTTATCTCAACCCATGTGGTTTACTTTTTTTTTTCTGATTCTCCTCCCCAACCCACCAGGAGCTGGGAGGAAAGAGTGAGCGAGCGGCTGCATGGTGCTTAGTTGCCAGCTGGGGTTAAATCATGACACTACTTGTTTGATAATGATGAATGTTTTTGGTTTGGGTTTGGGTTTGGGGGTTTTTTGAGAAAATTGCCAGTGTTCACAAAGAAAAAAAAGGGTTTAAAATGAGCTAAAAAGCTTTAAAATGAGATTTTACTTTTTTCACAACCCTCCTAGCTAGCCCGCCTCCTACATGGAGCTGGCCTGAAAGCATTCCTTAAACTGACCCTGCTCCCACCACTATAGGTTGCTGTTAGATTGTCTTAAGTGAGCAAGACCAACTTAAAACACACCTATCCTCATCCTTCTTCCTTTCCCGCTCTGCAAATCCATCTGCTTGGTCCAAGAGCCTGCAGCTCTATTCAGGTCTTGTGCTGGGAAATGATTCAGATGTCAAAAACGCAGCTGATCAAAACAAAAGTTTTCTTTTAAAGGCTGTGTCAATTCCCAAATGTGGGTCACCAAACAGCTTTCCAAGGTGTAAGGATTGCAGGTGTGAGTGAGGATTTCAGGAACTAGCAAAGGGACACACTCAGATGTACCCCCAGAGACCCATTGCTTGAAATTTCTCCCACTCAGTGAGCTGTCATGGCAAATTTGCAAGAAAGGAGAAGGATGTTAGACCTGAGGCAGCAGCAACCAGCAATGCACCTGCTACAACAACCGCAGCAAAAGAGAAGAACGGGGATGCTGCTAGGTGATACAAGGAGCCTCTCTAGGAGATCATTTGTGGGCTTCTTCTGTCCCAGGACTAAGCTGGCAGTCACAGACGATCCTTGGTACTGAAAGTTTGGGTATTTGCTGAGGGACAGTTGTGTTCTGCTGATCTGGACAAGACTGAGACATTTCAAGGACACAAAAAAACTCCCAGCAACACAGGTTATATCTGATCCAGGAGAAGGATGACGGGGATTGGTGTCCTCACACCCACTGGCATCCTGAAATAATCTGTTACTGCTACACTCATTGCTGTTACTCCTTCTCTTAGAAATCTCTGTAACTCTCCCACTTTTGAATAAACACTTTGTGTTTCCCTTTTGCCTTACCCAGGCAAATCTAGCAGCTGAGATGCTTGGACCTGCAGTGTGTACCTGGCTCTCCATCAAACCCTTCATGCCATCTATACAGACTGGGTCAGGAGGCACTACAGCAAGAAGATTTTGGGGTGCAGACATGAAAAACTTGGGTCCTGGCACAGAGCCCAGTGCAGATCCAGATCCCAAACCCTTCAGCCTGGGGACTGCTTTAGGGGGGGTTCTTGCTGGGCCCTTACCAAACTCAGGAAGTTCTTGGTTCTGGAGGGCAACAGCTTGTGGCAGTTAATGCCCAATATACGCAGGCAACTTGTAGGATTCAGATTGCAAGGGCATTGGGCTTGGACCAGTTTCAACTGGAAGGATCTCCAACAGCCCCAACTCCACCCAGTAAGCCCTGTAACAGCAGGCTTGTCCCTCCCTGCCTTTGTCCTCCCAGCACAACCAGTGCTCCCCCAGACCCTCCCCAACATAGCTGTGTTTCTGCTGGCCATGCTCAATGCTGCCATCTCAGTCGGTGCCCTCCCAGGGCTGGCTGCAACCCAAAGCCCCACTTACTTTTTCCCGAGCTGGCGTGCCACATCGCAGCGCTTGAACCCTTCAAGGTTGTAGAGGCGCTTGGCCAGCCTCTTGGCAGCTTCGCTATCTGCCCTACAGCCGTTTGCCAGGGTGTCCGTGCTGCCCTGGTCAAGCTGCTCTGTGCTGCCCATGTCAGAGTCGGAGTCCGACAGTGCGTCTTTCAAGCTGGCGTCACTATACAGAAACAAGAAACAATTCAAGGGGCAGCAATGTAACTCGACGAAACCCACAGAAAATGCCACATTTTGATTCTTCTTGTCCTAACCAAAAAATGTGAAAAAACAACAATACGTTTGTGAACTGGACATTGGACAAACCCTCTTTCGTTTCAGGTCAAATGGAATAGTACATTTCCATTTCAAATTTGTAGAAAAAGACTGAAGAGTAGGTGACTTCTTCCTGGGAAATGAGAACCTATCTGTTCAAAGCAAGCAGCCCCAACACCTTTCTAAGCTTCCACTTTCTCCACTGGTATGGAAAGGGATACCAAGATGTTTCAGAGCTGTGGACATTCAGGAAATCTTAGAGATTGATGGTATGCATTTCAGTTCAGATTATTTGCCGAGGATGAGAAACTGCACTTGTACAAATCGTGCCAATGGGACTGGCACCAGAACTGCTGTCACTGGTGGGCTGCTCCCCTCCCAGCTGCCTGCTGGCGTCATGGCCAGCTGTTCCCACAGACAACATGCTGAGCAGCCCCACTGGCACCATATAGGTGGAGTTGCGTCCCTTTATTTTCTTGCCCAAGGCCAGTTATGGCACCTAGTCACACATTTTTGGGCAGCGTGACTCACTAAAGAACTGACTGGCTGAGCTGGACATACAGCCTTGCTCCAGCTCTCCCATGACCTGGCTGCTCATCACCTGGCTTCCTCGTGCAAGGGAGTGCCCTGCAGATGAGCTGCTGCCTCCCAAGGATGATGGTTTGGGTCTGAGATGGTCCAGAGGATGAAGTCTCTGCTGATCCCCTCACTGCCTGCAGAAGAACCTTTGGGGAGGCCTCTACAGGGCCACCCAGTCCTAAGTGAAACCTTGAGGTTTCCCTGCACTTCAGAGCACATTTGGGAGTGTGCCTGACTGCCTTCGACCTGCCAAGGGCTTTCGCAGACGGCAAGCAGGTAAGGCAGTGGTCTGCCCAGAGGAGCCCCAGCCTTGCCTTCTGTAAGGACAGGGTTTGTGAGCAGCCAGATGAATGTTGGTGCCCTCCAGAGCAAATGTGAACACAAAGTCCTGAGCCTTGGCTTTTCTTGGGCTCACAGGGCTCCTACAGGACCCTGCAGCTCACCTGCAGTTTGGGGTCCTGGGTTTGAGAACAGGGAGGACTCAGACACAGGCCCGCTGGGGACTGGCTGGTTTAATGCCATGAGACCTTGGTCCCCAGCTGCAGTCCTAACCTACGGGTAGGAAAGTTTTTCCTGTTGGTGTTTTGTCTCTCTGCCATGACAGCACATGAGAGGAGGCACAAGAGGAAAAAAAGCAGCTCTATCTCTATCATGTCTTCTGAGCCTTGTTCCTGGACTGGGACCCCGTAAGACAAGGAGCCTTTGCCCAAGGAATCCCCAGCCTGTCTTACCTGATGGAGTTAATGATCTTGGTGGCATCTTCCTCCGACCCTTCCACGTGGAACCCATTTGGGATACTCTTCAAGGACAACCGGCTCAGCACATTCTCTGACCTGCTGCTGGTAATTGAGTGCCTGAGAGGGCTCCCAAAATCCCCCTCTGCTGGCTTTGCTGCTGCCTGCTCTTGCTTATCAGCAGCCATGTGGTGAAGGGCTTCTCTCTGCTGGGCTACCAGTTTCTGCTCCAAGAGCTCTGGGCTTTCCTTGACCCTTTGCTGGATCAATGGGGTGAGTGGGGCCTCAAAACTGACACAGCTGTCTGTCTCGTCTGTGAGGGAGAGGACGTCCAAAGAGTCCAAGCTGCTGTAGTATGTACCCTTCATGAGGTCAGACTCAACGATCTTCTCAAAGGTTGAGCTGAACCCATCCCTGATGTCTTTGAATTGAAAATGTTCCTTGTCATCCTCACTGCAGCTCAGCTTGGCGTCTCCAGAAGCAAACCTGGACCAAAAGGGGAAATGTAGAAAATACTGTCAAGGCAATTGCTTGCACTGTTTCACTTGGAGCTAGGAGGCAAGAGAAGAGGCAGAAATGGGTGCTGTGATTATAGGCCCTTGGGATCTTTCTGTGGCATAACCTGCTTGGTTCTCAATTTTATTACAAGCTTCCAGAGCTGAAAAAGGCAGAGTTTTATGATGAACAATCCCAGGGGCCCAGCCAACCCTTAATTTGGTCATGCCCCAGTAAAAAGCCAGACCTCTGAACTGGAGACGTCTGCACCTGACACCTGCTACTGGATCCACTGCCAGAATGGATTTAATCTGCAGGTTATCTCTCCCTTCAAGTGCTCCAATTATGGCTACTTCAAAAGCAGAAAATCCTTAAGATCGAGGCCACTTCATCTAAATTTGGATGTTGGCAGCAAAGGTCCTTGATCCTTTTATAGCGGAGAAAAAGCAGCTTTTAGGGAGCAATTCGTATGCTGTAACTTAAGCCTTCTTTCTTAGACGAGGCACCCTACAAATAGCTTTCTCTCCACTGAGAGGGATGTAAAAGGTGATGGACTCACACCCAGGGAGGGGAGGCTCCATGCTGCTTTACAGCTAGCCTGTGAGCTTCAGGCACAGCATTATAGACTGTGAAATGCATGAACCTGCAAGCTTAGCTTCCAGGTAAGCATGGATGACTCTCAGCAATCCCAACTCTGTTTGGCTTTGAATGCAGGGGCATTCATTTCAGTGTACATGGCAATATGAATGCACACTGGGAGAATTAATCTGAGTCAAATCCAGCAACAACTGCTGGGAGCCCTGGAGAGCTGGGAGGGCTCAGGCCCTCTTGGAACAGACCAGGCTGCAAGCACGTGCCCGAAAAACCCTGGGTTTCTCAGGTGAAACCTGCCTCCCCGCTTCCAGCAGACGCTGCCATCATTTGTTTTGTCAGAACCAGACATTTCATGCTGCGATACAGGTGAAAGCTAGGGGAACAGTAAGCTGCTTTTCCTCCACCTGTGACAGAGTTAACTTTCTGAGTTAACTTTCTTTGTAGCAGCACATATGGTGCTGTGGTTTGGATTTGTGACTAAAACAGTGCTGATAATGTACCGAAGTTTTAGCTATTGCTGAGCATGCCTGCATAGCGTCACGGCTTTCTATGTTTTTCACTCTCTAGCAAGTAGGCTGGGGGTAGGCAAGAGGCTGGGTGGGGACACAGCTGGGACAGCTGACCTGAATTGACCCAAGGGATATTCCGTGCCATATAATGTCATTCTCAGGAAAAAAAAAAAAAAAAAGGTGTGGGGTGGGGATTGGTCTTTCAAAGTAGCCATTGCTCAGAGACTGGCTGGGCATCGCTCTGCTGGTGGGAGATGTTGAGTGACTGCTTTTGCATCACTTTGGTGTTTTGGGTTTTTTTTCCTTCGCTTATTAAACTTCTTTTTTCTTGACCCACAAGTAAGCTCACTTTTGCTTTTCTGATTCTCTCCCCCATCCCACAAGGGATGGTGGTAAGCAAGTGGTTGGATAGGTGCTTAGTTGCTGGTTGGAGTCATCACACTGCACCTCCTCACCGTGGGTGTCTCAGTTTGGAAATCCTGTGTCAGTGTCATGGCTGTGCCTAGTGCCCCTGCTAATGAGCATGGCCTCACTTGGCAGCAGAATACGTTTCCCTGAGATGAATTCTGGGGGTGGATGAGGGACAAGCAAGCTTCCTGTGCCAGTGAACGAGATGCTGTACCTGCGCATGCCCAAACCCAGCTACTGTTAGCAGTGTTTCCTACTCGGCATTAGTGACAGCCCACTCCCTGCCTTGCACATCACCTGGCACAGAAAGATTGGAAATGGACTTTGGGAGGTCGTGGGTCTAGCACAGAGGCAGCAAAGCACTTGGGAGCCAGACATGGCAGAGCCATGAGAGTGTCTCCTAGGAGCCTGGCCGCTTCTCAATGCACTTCACAAAACAGCTCAGTCTTTTTAGGTGGGGAAACTGAGGTACACCTCACGCTCCATGGAATTGCTCATAGCAAAAGAAAAGAGAGTTAGAGTGATATAGTCTTGTATCCCATCTCCACCAGCAGACAGCAGAGAACAGGGAAATCAAAGTGACCACCCCCTGACAGCCCCCACAGCCAGCCACATTTCCAGCTCCTAGCTAGTTGCAGCTTACAGATTTCCTGATCCAGAGACATTCAGCCCATTTTGTCCAACAGACACAGGCCCTCTGGTTTCACAGTGGAGATGGACACCTGAACATCAAGTAGAGCCCTGAAAGCAGGTCTATTCATACCATTACAGGATCTAGGGTGCATACTTCCTTCTCTCAAGGCAGGAGTGATTTGCCAGTATTTCCATTGCACAGCTGAGCAAGGAGGGAAGGCTGCCTCTTGAGCAGAGAGCAGGTTAACAAGGCCCTGAATTTACTGGCCCAGATATACTGATCTAGTGTCATCCATTCCTGGAAACCCTAGCCCTTCAAAATGCCTCAGGCAGGGTGGAAGATGGCTGGCCATTTCAGGACACAGTGGCCCTAACGGCTAGCGAATGCACACCTTGCCACGGATGATAACACACCCATCTGGGAACCATCATCAGTATTTTTGTGGAGCAGACAGTTCTCATGGGCAGCATGGGATACACTATGCCTGAGCAGTGGTGCTCACATGGACTGGTCGTCCTCCAACACCCTCATCAGCATGTGCAGAAAGAACTCAGCATTTACATGAGCCCTAATTCCAGGCAGTAAAACGGGACCTGGCGTGCCTTCACATAGGGAAGCCCTCAAAGTTATCACCCTTGTTTGCTACAGCCAGTGTGTTTAAAGAGCCAGGTGTGCAGCACAAGAGGTTCTCTGCCAAGAGGGATCTCCTCACCCCGGGATTGACCAAAGACAGTCATAGCATGAGAGGGGATACAGTGGACAACTAACAGAACACCAGTGTAAGGAGGGCAGATTGCAATGACAGAGGTGCACATAGCCTGGTCATGACTTTGTGTATGGAAAAGATCGCCTTCCACAAAGCAGGAGGAACTTTAAAAACTTCATCCCCTTGTGACACAAAGGACTTTACAGCCTTAATTACACCCAGCAGTGGGAATTACAGACCTGCCTTGGCAGCTCATCCTATTGCCACACTTCTTGCAACAGCCCTTATCCCCAGTGAACTTCCACGTGCCCTCCCCTACAGTGGGTCTTTGTCCTCCCCACACCAAAGGAAAATCCTGGGCCTTTGTGGTTTCCCCAGGTCACCACACCGCCCCTTGTCCTACGTCACTTCACTCCCACTACCAGCATGTCTTCGTGCGGGAGCACCCATGCAGGAGGGCATGCCCTGGCCCATCCCCATGAGGTTTGGTGCACAGCATGTGTTTCCAGGGATGTTGTGCACTGCAGCTGTGCCTGCAGGTATTCTCCTGGGTGCTTCTGGATATCAAGCCCTTCAAAAGCCATCAAGCCTTGCACCTCCTGGATATTACTTAGCAAGTCCCACATTGCCGTAATCCCAAGCCAGACAGCTCCCGCTCTCTCACCACACTGAACAGAATCGTTTCCATTAACTGTTCACACCACAGAGCTTGTATTTTTCAGCCCTTTACTTATCCCTTGAACCCAAACTCGTATAGCAGGCAACAAAGTGAGAAAGTCTGTGTCTCTACAAATGCCCAAGCAAAAGCTGCGTGGGACGTAACACAGAGACCAGGGCAGGAGCCGTGGTCTTGAATGGGTCAGTGGGTGCCAACAAGTCAGGCACATCACATCTCTCCTTGCGTGGTCCCAGAGAAGATGGAGGACAAAGAGACTTTCTACAGCTTACACCAGCCCAGAAGCACCGTCTGCACCTAATTCAAACAAAGCCAGGCTAAGGTGGGAGACAGTGAAAGACCTCGCTTGTGTGAATGAGCATACCTCCCCACAGAGAAGTGTCGCGTACTTATTACACAGCAGGGAAAGCAATTGCTTTACTTAAATAAGGAGCTGTATATTTATTTGCATTGTAATCACAAGGTTTTGTAAGCATATTGAAGTAACGCTGTATCTAATTGCCTGTGCTGCTTTTCCCAGTCATCTCTGAAATGCTGTTTTATTGCTTACGGCAAGGCATGCAGAGCAATGCACTTGGTTATTATTGCAGCTGAACCGTACTGGATTCTTACGCACTGAGTTGTTTACATTTCACTTCTCACTGGTTAATTAGTTGTAATAAAGTACAACCTAGTTTGCTGTGTTGGCAGAGTGGGGAGTCCTGTCAGAGAAGGATATGATGGAAATCAGGAATTTCTTGCCTATGCACTGCAGGCTTTCTGCAAAGTTTTTCTGAAACTTTATTTAATGGAATTTGAATTGCTTGATGGCTATATGTTGCCATGGGAGGAAATATGTGGGCAAAGGCAGCAGTCCCAAACCTGCAGGTGCTAAATGCGTCTACAAGCCAAAGGTGGGGATTACTCTATTAAAAAGTTTGACCTTTTTGCATGAGTTCATGTGTCTGAAAGCAGAGAATATCATTCACTGGTGAAGCTCTCAGTTTGACTGCAGAGCTGCAGCCTCCCCGAGATCAGCAAGGCCAATGTTGGGGGCTTCTGGGAAGGTGAAAGACCTCTAGGCAACATAGCCATAATGACAGGAAAATGGGGCTTTGACAAATGGTATATTGGCACGCCAATGGATGCCATGGGATAAACTAGAAAGGGGGTAAAAGGGATTCAGTTAATGCAAACTGCAGCACAAGCACTGAAGCTTTGGCTTTATTTTCTTGACTTTTTTAACAATTTCCTGCATGGACGCACTAACCTACCTTCAGCGGGGCAATCATGGTCTCTTTCTCCAGCTCCACTATGGAGTCGATGACCTTGGATGAGTTTTCCCCCTTCAATTCTCCCTTGGTTCAGCGGGAAGAGCAAGACTCAACCCCTTCTTGTAAAGTACTTTAAGATCCAGGGACAAAATGCATCATATGAGCACCAACGTGCGGATGATGACAAATGATTTGTTCCTCAGGAACAAACAGTTGACTGCTCGTCGGTAAAACATAAGGCCAGAGACAGAGAAACCCCAGGTTCTCCTATGTCCAGAACGGGTCATAACAGAAACAGCAACATACCGAAGGGGAGTAGAGAAAGAACTGGGGAAACTCAGAGATGATGCAGGATGACAGTGACTTCCCGGTGCCTCGGTCCATCTGTCAGCTTTGTTACTCCTGACCCACACTGATCTAGGAAAGCCAGACAGTCAGCTATGGTCAGGAAAGACCAGCTCCATGCTGTGTTTGACCCAGCCACATGTTTCTGCCATTCAGCCTAAAGATAGGTGGTCAAAGTACTAAGGAGCTCAAACACAGCAAACTAACCCGATCCCTAGGCGGTAAGTGGTTTCCCAGATTTCAGCTGTGCCCCTGAAGTTTTCCAGCTGCCCTTCTGCCTTTGAATATAGTGTGTGACTTGTCCCTTGTGCATTCAGCTTCCCAAAAGACTTATTTGCTATCCAAGTGAATACATTTCGAGCATAAGATCATGGGCTGTGCATGCAGAGCCTGGTCAGGTTGCATCATCTCCAAATCCTCAGCCTGCCAGTTCTCCCAATTCATGCCCTAGTACCTTAAAATAATTGCACTTTCAGTGACTGTAGCAGCATTCACTGACCACCCTTAGCTTCCTCTTCAACTCACAGTCTCTGCCAGTGAGCCACATACCAAGCAAATATGATTCCCTTGCAACCTGAGGGACTTGCAGACATCCAAGACCTGACTGCATAGCTTAGGGGGCTCGTGGGACCTACCTGGGGGTAGACTCCCCTAGCTCTCTGGACATCAGCAGCCTGCACTGGACACTCTTCCTCTTCAGTATCTTCAACTGTGCTTGTTGAAACAGTGCTGCTCCTTCTTGCTGGGGGCCTTGGGTAAAAACACCACCAACTTTTTATAGGGGAGCCTGTTCAACACTAGAGACGCAATGAATTAGGGACGCCTGTTGTCAGCACACACGCTCTGTAGCTTCTCAGCTCTGCTGACGCTCCTGCCTACGCTCCAGACAGCGGTCTGAACAAACGGCTCAGCCTGAAGCCTGCAGTGGACTAAAAGTAGGAGGTGATTTCCCCTCTTGGCCACCCTGTCCCTTTCATACCTTCTCCTCTTAAGAAGGCCATGCTCCTCTGTGACAACCTCTGCTGCTCTTCTCCAGTGTCCTCCTGCTTGCAGCACCTCTCCCATGCCGGGGTAGGTACGTGGGCAGAGCCAGAAGATTCAGAGCAGCCATCAACCCCAGGTGGCTACGATACAGACCCCTGGATGATTTCTGGTGGCAAAGGGAAGCATCTGTACTTCTCCCACAGGAATGGCACGGGAAGCACCCCGCCTCATCCCAGTGACCAGTCATTTCCCCTCAGCCCCCAACCTGCAGATTCCCAGGGAGGTCTAGGCACTTGCAGAGGCATAAAATCAGCTGTGGACACCGCACCGGTGTGAGTGTCCCCCAGCCTGGAGAGTTCTCCCGTGAAGTCAGGCTGCCAGTACGGAGGACACGGAGACCCAGGGGCACTGCACACCTGCTGGTTTGCCTCAGGCACTTGAGAAAGGATGATACTCATATCTCTAGTCTCACATTGCTGTCCCTGTGCCACCCAGGCACTGGTAACACCTGCCACAGGTGCAGCAGGGAGGAAAGCTCAGTGCTTTGCCCTCTTTTACTAACAGCATGGTCCTTTGGATGCAAAGCTGTAACCCGCTAGCCCAGGGACTGCCAGAGCAAGCCACACTGCCAGGGACTTCCAGGGCATACCAGCCTCCCAGACAAGCCCGGCTCTCCATCATCCGCAGGCTGTCGTACTTGTCCTAAGTTATCCCAGGTAACTCTGACATAAACGCTGCAGCTGCATCTCCAACTTGAAAGTGGGACACCCCCAAAGTGAGCACAACCAGCACCCAGCACTCTTGAGATCCCTAAAGCTTCTCCTTCCTGACTCTGTGGGAAGACACTGGCTCTAATCACAGCTTTTCTGCATTTGTAACAGGGAAAAGCAGTGTAAGAAGCCCAGAGAGAGAAAGAGTGAAAAACCACAGTCGGCCACGAGAGCAGCTGCAGCTTTTTAAACTGATAAGTTACACATGGAGCAGAGTAACTTGAACCAAGGAGGCTTGAGAAACACCACATGTAAACCAGCACTGAGCCCACGTTAGAATGGCTTCACACTCACCCGAGCTGCTCCTCTGGCTCGTCAGCATTTAGAGCTTCTGAGGATCCCAGGACGCTGTGCCACCGCTCCTTGCTGAGGGCCTCACTAGGTATGTCCTGGCTGGGGGAGCCCCTCTCCCCCGAATCCGTGCTGCTTCGGCTGGGCACACCGCCGTCCCACTGCTGCAGCGGCGTCTGCTCCCGCCCCGGGGTCAGCTCTGTGTCCACGCCGTTCGCCAGCACCAGCCCGTCCTCATGGCCACTCTCGCTGGCGTCACCCGTCCCCGGTCCCCACTCACTCTGCCTCTCGCCCGGCTCTGTTGTCGCTTCCAGATGTTTGTTCCCCTGGTCCCCGCACTCCCCCTCCGCTCCTTGGGAGGGCTGAGCATCATCCCAGGGGCTGGCTCTCCCGCTGGCAGGCTCCAGAGGATGGCTGAGCTGCTCGTCCCCATTGCTGCAGGCCAGCGTGGCCGGCTGCGAGCTCGAGGAATGCAGCTCGCAGCAATCTGCGGCAGACCATGGAAAGTGGCTGTTCTCACTCATGTTCCACTTGTTGTCCCAGGGCTTACGGACTCCCTCCCCGCGCTCAGCTCAGAGTCGGTACTACCTACAATGGAAAAGAATCCACGTCACGAGCGCCTGCGAGAGCTGTCAGAAAGGCACGGGCTTGTCGATAGCAGCTCAGAAGGGCAGCAGATTGAAGCAGAGCACAGGAAAATGCCCCCCACCCCTCTCGACCCCTCAGTGTAAAGGCAAGGAAGGACCATACAGGGTTTTGCTGCTTTTGCAAAGACTAGTGCTCATTACTCAGCACAGTAAGGTCCGGAGAGGAAAATCTGCCGTTGTGGTCCTGAGCCGTCAGAGGCCCAGGCACCCACCTTCTCCTGCTGCTCCCATAACCCCCAGAGAGCCCCAGCCTCAAGCACAGGGGACCGATACCACACGGGCTGTGGGTGCCCCAGCTGTGGTAGGCAGCTGCTCAGGGCTGGGGACAGGAACGTAGCATGGCTGCTTTTCCCAGGCTGGCTACCGGGGTGCTATTCCCTGCCCACCAGAAACAGGAGAAATAGGAGATAGGTGTGGTTTATTTTTTTTTTTTTTTAAACACTTCTAAGCAGCTGTGATGTGTCAGCCTGTGTGATTCTCCCTGCTGACTTTGCATTTCTGCGGAGCCTCTTGCCTTCCAGAATAACACTTCTCTTTTCCCGACACACAAGTACTGCTGAAGGGTGTCGTGAGTTGCCAGCTAAGACTCTGGCAAAAGTGTCCTTATTGAATATACCCTGGGATGTTCTCTCTGTAGGGCAAAGGAAGGACGTTGTATTGCACCAAATGAGACAAGTAGCTTTTTGATAAAAAGGCACCTTATTGGCGAACATGCAAAGTTTTCAAGCCTTACAAGCACCATCCTTAGCCATGGGCGGTAGCCCCACAGTGCTGTGCAAGCTCTTCTCCATTGCAACCCCTGCAGCTATGAACAAGTGCCACCAGAAATGACCTCCTCTGGAAGCAGGACTTTCTTTCTGTATGGTGCTCAGGCTGAGCCATGATAACAGATGATTTTGTTTTAAAATGGTATCTGTCTTCACCTGCACAGGAAGCACGGTTCATCAATTACAGCTGGCAGATGGGACCCCTGGGTTCTCCACCTACTTCTGTTCCTAACTCACATTTCAAGCAGATCATTTAAACTCCCTGCCTCAGCTTCCTTTTCTGTAAACCAGGGATTATACATCACCTCTGAGAAGCCATGAGGGTGCCCAGATGTCAGCAGTGGGCTCTGGGTGCTCTGACTTGCTGAGCTGCAGCTCTCGTGGGCAGTAAAATCACTAATTGCTTGGCCAGTGCAGGGCTCTACTAGATCTTGGTAACAAGAGATGCTGGGCTGCAGCCACCTCTGCTCTTACAACCCCTTACCCTGTGGAGATGTCAGTAGCCTCCTCCCTGCTGCTGATTCCTCTGTACCTGGGCAAGGAGGGAGGGAGAGGTGGGATTCGAACCCAAACACCCCTTTATGGCCTGAGTACGGGCAGATCCACAGGGGTACGTGCTGAGTTGCTGGCTGAGCAGGACAGATCCTGAGGGGAACCCTAATCCCCAGCTGACTTTTCTCCAGTCCCACAGCCCAGGCAATCCTGGACCCAGGATCTGGCCCGCTCTCCCTGTCCTGCTCCCCACAGCTGGGAGATGCAGTGGGCTGGGACGTTCAGAGTCCCGCATGGGATGGGTTTGGGGAGAAATGCTCCTCCAGGGTTTGCACATGCCATGGTCGTGAGACGGGGCAAGTCCCTCCTCAAGGCAATGCTGGCAGTTTTACCTCTTCTCCACGTGCATCCGTGTGCATCCCCCGCTGTCACAGAGCATGCAGCATTGCAGCACCTATCGTACTAGGCGCAGCCAGGCGCTTCTGATCCCTGCACGATCCCTGCCTGTAACAAGGGATCAGAGAAAGTGAGACCCAGGCCAGAGAGGAGAACCCCACTGATCTCCTGTCACCCTGCCACTGCTCCGTATCGGGCTGTTTCCCAGACCCACCCCATGGCCCGTTCTTTGCAGAGCACTGCAAATAGTCTTCCCTCTGCATACTCTGGTCCTCCCTGGTTTTCAGCCACGGCAGTGCATCAGCCAAGTGCAGAAGTAATCCTTAGAAAGGGCTTCCGACTTCTTTCTTTATGAAGTCCCCCCTGACCAATTAAAGCAGAGCAAAGGGACTATGTGTTTGCAGGTTTCAGAAGCAACTTGACAATGAGCCCACTGAATGTCCAATTTCACCCACCAGATCCACAGAGGGAGACACCTGTCTTACAGGTGGATCCCCCTAACAGTCCTCCCCACCCCCACCAACAAACGAAGAGCCAGGTTAGAGGTCTTTGAGCTAACTGTAAGCAAATCCAAACTATCAAAATCATTGCTGTAGCGAAATTTCCCTTGCAGAGCTTATTATACAATGAAAACTGGCAGAGATAGCGATGCCTCTCCATGAGGTGACCCCAGGCTGGAGGAGCATGTCTGGTCACCACAGGTGGTGTGCCATCTACAGACAACTGCCTGAGCTAGCAGGCCAGGCTTGCTATAGAGGTGATGGAGACAGACAGACAGGGCACCGTTGCCTGTGTGCTGTTAGAGGTCTACCTCAGGCTGGGTGGATCACGCCCTCGATGCGCCACCTGCTTTCCAATGGCTGGAAAGAGCCCATAGAGGAGCTTGGCAGCAGATATCTGTGTCAAGCCCCTGTGGAAGGATATGCTTACACCCTCTTGCCCTCGCGGGCCTTCGGCCTCTCTCTCAGCCAGCCTGCCTCTCCCTGACAAGAGAAAGGCCAACCTAGACTTCTTGGGACACCAGTACATCAGCCTCCTGTGGCCCAGAATCCCACCTGCAGGAGCTGAGCCCTCCCAAGGGAGGTCAAAACAAGCCCCTGGGACAGTCCTCAGGTTCACACATGTGGGCCAAGTCTCCTCTGTCTTATTCCTCTGCCATCCCAAATGAACACGAAAGACCTACAGATCTCTGTCCCACCAAATCCAGGACAGAAAATCAGTCCCAGGCACTCGGTCTTCCCATGCACTGACAGCAGGGTAAAGCCAATGCAGCATCTTCAAGGAATTTACCTGCAAAACTACCAAGACTCTCCTGAGCACGCCCACACTGTAATCTCGAGTAATAGTGAAAACCCAGCATCGGCCAAATTTTGACTTTCTCATAGTGAGGGCATAATATAGACATGCAACACAGAGCCAGTGCTCAAATCTTTGGAGGAACCTTTCCAGCAAAGCTTTGCTGGCCTTTTTCTTAACGTGAGATCAATAATGTGGCTTTTTGGAGTCCAGTTTTAAAACTAGCCAAAAGGTTTGGGCTGAAATTCCCCACCTCCCTGCCATTCATCCAAAAACTCCAGTAGGAACCTGATACCACCCAAGCCAGTCCAACAGCTAAAGCTTGGCACAGCTATATGCAACCAGAGAAGAGGAAGCTAAATGCAGTTAGGAGATGGGCCTGAGTAATAAATGTTGGCAAACCTTAGTAAGTGTGATGTCCCATCCATCCCTCCTAACTTTAACCAACTTATCATATAAAAAAAAAAACAAACCACATTTCTGTTATTAGGTATAAACTACTGCATTATGCCTACTCTGTTTTACACTCTGTGAAGTCTTGTGGTGACAGTCATTTGAAGCACACCCAGGTTATGGGTGGCTGAGGCTTCCCAGAAGCTCCAGAGGAACTGGGAGGCTGGATGTAATGGGCCATGGCACCGTTCCCAGCTGCTATGGTGACGCCTTGTACTGCAGTCATGCAACTGACCCCTGCCACACTCAACCACGCAGCCCAAACAGCTTGTCCTGCATTAGCTGCACGGGGTCTCTCCCACTCTACAACCCACTGAGACAGCCACATGTGGTAGGGCTCATCTGTGAACTGCTGTGTTCCCAGCTGTGTGGGATAGGTACATGGGCAAAGGGAAGGGGAGACAGGCTGTGATGCCACAACCTGGACTCACAGGAAGACAACTGAGGGTGGAGCAGCTGGTTGCAACTGTCCACATCTGCCTCCAGCAAATAGCTGGAAGGTTACTAATGCCGGACAGAGTCCAAAGGCGGACTCTCAACGCCCTTCTGTTAGTTCTGAGAAAGCACCAATGTGCAGCTCAGCCTCTGGCCCAAAGCAGCCACAGCTTCAACCAGGCCATTGGGAGAGGTCGCACTGCAGCACTGGGGGAAGGGGCTGGGGAGATGGTATTCAGAGGTCCTCCTTGGGGGCTCCTTTCCACTGCCCCAAAGCAGTACAGCCTGGCAGACAGGAGGCTGAGTTGGACTGCAGGCTGATATTCCCCATGTCCTTGCTTGTTTCTGCTTTGCAAAGCACTCTCCAGCACAGGTAAGGGCTGGAAGGTGATATCTGGCTTCCCGCTAGCAGATTTTCATATGACCATAAGTCTTCCCCTTTCTGCAGGCTCAGGCATGCTCTCAAGTGACTGCTGCTTCCCTAGGTCCTGTGCGTAGGGCGGGCATCCCTTGCATGTCCACTGCTTCCAGCTTCCTGCAAATGTAACATGGGTTAGCATACAAAAAAAGGGTCTGGCAAGAAAAGGGCATATGTCTGGCATATGTCCCAGCCAGGACTGTTCACACCAATGGCTACTGTGGCTCTGCTGAGTTGTAGACAATTGTTAAGCTGCAGTTCCATGATTTGGCCCAGACCAGCTCTGTAAGGACCACATAAGCAGAAGAACATGATTCATGCTGGAAAGAGACTATTACTGCTGTAGGAAAGGCTAAGAGAACCCAAGGCATCCATGATCCAGTGCTAATCACAGCCTTTCCATCTCCTCCCCAGTGCTGGGGCTTGGTGCTTCCACTGCAAGATGCGAGAGAGGCAGAAGGGACTGAGGATCCCATTCCCTGTGGCCCTCTGATGCTGCCCTTTCTTGCAGGCCAGATCCAAGCAAGCCAACTGCTACTAGCTTCGTTTATCAGAATCCTGGCAACACCAGCCCAACACTGTCATGTGCCCAGTGCCACAGGATAGCAATGCAGGACAGCCACCAACTCCCTGCTCCAGCCCCGCTCTGCCCCCGGGGCCCTGAATATCCCCTGGACCACGAAGAGACAGGTCAGGGCTGGTTGAGGGGGGAAGGAGAGCAGAAATGCCCTGTCACTTACTTTGGGATGATGGCTGGATTTGCAGTGGGGCCAGCAAAGCCGGGCAGGCATCCACTGCAGGAAAGCACCAGTCCTGAAGAGGCTGGGCAGAGATGCAACAAAGTTTGCCCTGATTGTGTGAAGCGTTGGAAACCACACAGCAGCTCTTTCAGGGACTGGTTCTGGAAGTCTCCCAGCTTTTGTTGAAGCTGAATGGCTGGTGGGAAATGATTTATTTTTAATTTTCTTCCCTGCGTTAGGAACTGGAAAGGCTCCCACTTCAGTTTTGTGTAACCGCTTGGCTGCTGCAACGCAGGAAGGCTTGGAGAAGAATCTTGCTGCTTAGTCGAGCATGAGCTTTTCCTCAAGCTCACGCCGAGCTGGGCTGCTTCGTGCTGCAGCCTTGCTTTGCCTTGCTGCTCCACATCCCATTCTGTCAGGTTTGGTGGAGACAGGGCAGCAGCTCCCTTGTGAGGGCTCTGTCCTCTGCCTGGCACTGCAAGGATGTCCAGGGAGTGAGCAGGAGGCACAGGGATGACTCGGAGGAGAAAGGCACGTTCTGATGTGGCTCCCGTGGTGCTGGAGGTGAAGGAGAAAGTGAGCAGATCCTGTGCTCATCTGACAACCTCAGAGTCAAGATCAGAAAGCTGGGGCGGGGACGGGGGGATGTCAGGAAGGGGAAGGGTTGGCAAGGCAGGCTGCCCTGCTCTGGGATATGCTGGGGTGCGTGCAAACCCCAAGGGAAGGAGAGCGCTGGCACCTTGCACCTGCTTGTGTGCACCCTTTAAGTTCAGAAGATGCAGGGCAGAGCAGGACTGACCCTTCTGGGTCTTTCAGCAAAATTGTAGAAGGCCTCACCCAGAACGTCACCGTGCTCTGCCGGATCGAAGGTGGCAGCAGTGCCCAGAAGGGGTGTTGTAGCCTTTGCCCAGGTCCTGGTGCTAACAGGGACAAGCCAGTTCTTGTGGGTGGGCTCAAAGTGGTCTGGGGGGCAGAGCAGCAGCTTGGCCCACATTTTCTCCTGGTGCATTGAGGTGAAGGCTGTCATGAAGGGAAAGAGACAAGATGTCTGTGCTGCCACTCAGGTGCCACCAGCCCTTTGGCCTCGTGAACCCACGCTGATACCTGGAGGCACATGTAATCCCGTGTCCAGCTTCAGTTTGTATATTTCTTCCGTGTACTTGGAGGTCCAGTACCAGACATGGAGTCCAGATGTGGTCTCACAAGCCCTGGACAGAGAGGAAGACTCTCTTGCCTCAAACTGCTGGCTGTGCCCTTGCTAACACAGCCCTGTATGCACCTGACCTTCACTGCACGCTGCTGACATGGTGAGTTTCAGCAGACCAGCTACCGCGGCAGTCAGTCCTCAGCCCATACCAATGCCTGGGGTTACTTCAGCCTAGGCTCAGTTCTGCCTCACGGTGCTGCGGGCAGAGGCTGGGGGACAGCTTCTTCAGCCTGAGAAAACCCCACAGGATGGGATTTGCTCAGTGTAATGTGAATATAGCATACCCAACCAGGAGCATCTCAGGATCTCCATCATCTGAGCGCTCCCCAGTCCCACACGCTCAGACAACCAGGTCAGGAACCCTTAATCCTGCTCTTTCCAAGTTATTTTCGTCCTCGGGGCAGGATGTACTCCCCTCACACCTTGTTTGCTGACCATCACGACATGCAGACCTCTGTGGCGCTCTCTGTGCCCCAGAACCCCGTTCCAGGCCATGGCAAAGCAGCCACAGATTTCTCAAGATGTTGGTTTCTGAAAGACACCTTCCATCCTCTTTTTGTGAGAGTGAAAAGCAGTTTTAGGTGGCAGCTTTCGTGGCGGGAAGGGTTCTTCAGCAGAATTCAGACGGAACAGGCAGATGTTCCCTGCTTGGCCCTTTTCCTTGACACAAACTGTGCCATGCAGACACGCAGCCACCACTGACTCATGCAGCTACAGCTGGGCCTCATCCCCGTCTGCCTTACAGCCACTGCTACAATTGCCTTCTGCTTTTCTTAGCGAGGGAAACACTAATGAGCCGAATCTGTGTTTCTGGGCATCTGGCTTGGGTTTTATAAGAGCTTAAAAATTCCCCTGGTCACTTGTTGGAGAGAGCCCTTAAACTCCTTGGACTAAAAGACCTATGGCAACATCCTCTGCCGTGATAGACCACATGCTCTGAGTTCCCACCCCCTTTGAGCGGGAACAAAATGCGCCGTATGGCTATTTGATCTACGTGCTGTTGATCCCATCCATAATGTGGCTGATGAACAGGAACGGATGTGCTCTTATGACCCCACTCAACAATGAATTTACAAAATGCAGGTGCAACACAGTACCCTGGGCGGGGGGGAGCGGTGTGCATGGGCACGACGCCGTTTCTTTGAGGAGGCAAACCCATAGAGAGATGGAAAGATCGTAGCCATGGTTCTTCCTTTTGAAGTATGTCTCCTCCCTCTTATGTCTCTGCTTTGACCTCTGCCCTGTCAGTACAGCTGAAAATAAAAACCTTTTACCATTCTTATTGTGAAAATCCTCGTTTATTTCTCCCATGGGCTAGAGGTTTGGTTTTATATGATTTTGAAGACCTCAATCATATCACCTCTCAGCCTCTCCTCTCCAGATTGTAGTCCCTGCCTTTTTAGCCTGTTCTCGTAAGACAGCTTCCCCACCCCCTTGAGCATTTTGACTACCTTTCTTTGGATTTTCTCTAACTAACTCTATTACTTCTATTGCTCTGTTACAGTCTGGAGATGGGCAAAGCAGCACTGCATAGTGAACTCAAAGTGTGGGCACACCAAAGATTTATACAACACCAAACTGTTCTGTACAGCACCCTCTCTTCTGCACGAGTCCCTCCCCAACGACACCGAGCTCTAACTCAACTGCAACATCTCTGCTGAAGAGTGGGGTCTCAGGGGCAGGGCTGGGCTGGGGTCTCAGCCAGACACTGGTTATTTCAAAGGTGCTACTCCAAGGCAGGATAAAGAGGAAAGTGGGCAGAGCTTGAGGGACGCAGTATTTTCCCGCTCTCTGTTCTCCCCTTACTGTTCCTCTGACCATGCTACCTTTGACACCACTCTATGAAGCTCTTCCTTGTGCTTCCAGCACCTGCTGGACCCACCAGAAGAGGTCCTCCAACATCTAGCAGAGAGTATCCGTGACTACATTACCCATCCTGTGTAATAACTAAGAGTTGATGTGCGCAACTGCTCATAGCCCGCACCGTGTCCCAGTTCAGGAGGGGCTGTGTCTCCTTCCAGTGTCCATGGGTCCATGGAGATGTCCTTCCCTCTGAAGATCCAGATAGGATCCATCTGCCTGGGGTAGTCTAAGAGGGATCCTGGCGGTTTTGGTTCCAGTCTTGGCTTATGACTTGGGAAACCCATCCCATCCTTCAGTTCCTTGCTTGGCAACAGCCTTTCCGAGACAAGGCAAATCGTTCAGCCTTGTAGCAATCTTGCTCCTGGAAACCTGCTAGAAGAGCACTGCTTTGTACCCTGGGAGGGGAGGGCTGGAAGGAGCAAGAGGTGCCTTCCAGACGAGGAGGGACTGGACACCCACCATGGGGGTCAGGTCTGTGTACGCTCCACTCCAACCCACATCTCCAAGGCTTGCTGTCTGGGAGGGACTTGGGGTGGACAAGGGCGAGTGCAGTGCTGTGGGAGCCCCACACCAGGCTTCAAGGAGACGCCTGTGAGAGTCACCAGGGCCAGCCTGCCCGTGACAGAGCCAGGGTGCCAGGTCTCCTGACTGGGAGCCACTGCATGCCAGCACTCACCTGGGCTGAAAGAAAACATGGCTCAATAAGGAAATACGAGCACTCACTGGTGCTAGTGTTATGCTTTACAGAGCCCCTGGGGTACTGACAGTCGTTGCTCATGGGCAATACACTGTCCCAGTGGTTTCCATCCATCGCTGACAGTTTAAACTGCAGGTCCTATATCCTTCACTTCCAATGTAGAAAACAGGCTGTGGATAAAACATATCCCACAGACTAAAATAAACCAGCTACATGCTAAAAAAAGAGCCTTTGGGTAATCAGAAATCACTGTGCATGGAACATACATTGTCTTGGTGCTAAATCCTACAGCTCCTTATTTTGAATTTTTATTAGAGTCCCCAGAGCAATTAGTACACACGCAGATTTAAACGACTCCTGCAAAACTTCATCTTGGGGAAACAATGGCTGGTTTTTGCTTATAGCAAACAATAAACCTGAGTCTTAAAATCCTTAACAGCTTTCCTGCTTGCACTCTTTTGCAGTTACTCAAAGAGGGAAAATAAAGGAATATACTTAGTATTTTTCACATGTTCCTTTCTTCGTACTGACACCTTGGCTACACAGCACTTTGTGCACTGAGCCTTCCTCTAGCCCTGTGCATGCATCATGCAAACCTGACTGGTTTTTTTCACAGAGGAAACAGAGTCATGGTCTCAAGCCTATGGGGGTGAAAGCCTGGAATGTACCATCACTTTCCATCTTGTTGAGGTCGTAGGATTTGCTTAAGCTTCCACAAAAAATGGGCCAAAGCATAGGGATGGTGAGCTTGTGTTCCCCATGATAAGTGTGAGCTTGAGATGTAAGGTCCAGGAGGCTGATGAACATGGACCTGAATGTCCCTCTGTTCTAGACAGCACGTTGGGTCTGTAATCTTCCTGGAATAGGGTCCTTTAAAACCCAGTCCAGGGCTTCTAGGTTTGACTATGGGAGGACAAAGGTCTTATCAGTGATACAGCAGCCAGCAGGGTCTGTCTGACCCTTAGATCCCCATTTCTGCAGAAGCAAGCCTGGATCCCCTTGGAGACCCTGCAGGTCTCCCCTCAGGCTCCGCCTGCAGAAAACTGCTGGGATTCACAGGAAACCTCCTGTGGCTCAGAGAGAAGCAAGAGCCTCCAGAGAGGGAACAGCAAAGGCAGGCAAATTTTTACTGCGCCCTGGGTGAAGGACGAGAAGGGCAGCTCCCACAGGGCTGTCATTCCTGCCTCCCCAAGATGATGCTTCCCACTAAGTGGATCTGGCCAAGGTGGTTCTTTGCTGCAGGAGCTCAAGGCCATGAGCCTGTGGCGCAGATGTAAAGCCGGCAGCTGTAAAGGCAGGTCACAGGGACAGTAAAAGACTCCCATGTGTGCAAGGATCCCTACCGCCCCTTCCCTGGCATGGGAGAAAAGGCAGTGGAAAAGGGGCAGAGGCTTTCTGTGCCTTGGCACCCCGTCTTCAGGCAGCTCCCGCAGCTCAGAGAAGAGCTGGAGAGCAGGTTGCCTGCCTGGGCAGCAGGTGGGTCCCAGTGGCTCAAACCCTGCGTTAGTGCAGAACAAACAGCTCATAATCAGTCCGTGTTCTTCAAAACAGTTTTCAAAGGGTACTTCCAGACAAACCTTATCCCTCTTTGGCTGTGAACAGCAAGGTTTCTTAGCTCGGCTCAGAGCTGGCTCCACCCTCTCCTCTGCCTATCTGCTCTGCTGCTCACCTTCTCTTGAGGGGAAGATTTATAGTTCAGGTGGCTGTAAATTGGGCTTCAGTCCTGGTTGTCTGTAGGTTTTATTGTAAAAACAGGCTGTTTATGGGGCCTTTCCACTCAGTTCTGTGCAACACTGCGATTGAATTCATTAAAACTCATCTTTCCCCACAGCCAGGGTTACTTTCCATAAAAGTCCATGAGAGCTGTAACTGCTTCTCCTAACCCACAAATGGAAACAGCCTTCTCCCCCCGCTTTTTTCCTCCCTTTGCTTTGACCCTCCCTCTTCACATTCTGCCAGCACCCAAAATAATAAAACAGGGCTGGCAGCTGACTCAGAGCCCCAGGAAAGGAAATCTGCCATGTCGTCTACACTAAACCTATGCAATGCCTCACTGCAAGACCTTAGCAAGATTTCAGGAGGCAGCAGGCAAGCCCACTCTGCTTGCCCAGTAGGAGAAACATCCAGGGTGATGGAGAACAGTACTGAAGAATGAAATAGAGTTTTGGAGAGGAGGTAAACTTCCCTTTACACTCCAACACATCAATAAACCTCTCATTTGGGGATACAGGAGCACTATTGATAGAGCACTAGTAAGACACCAGATCTTTACAGAGATGCTTTGTCCAAAGAAGCTGGTAGTCACGCTGTTTGAAGACAAATGGAGTCCAGCTCAAGGGACATGGAGTCCAGCAACACCGGGAGTCCAGATGCACAGAAATGTGTAGAGATGGCTGGGTGGTGGCTTTGGGCTCCTTGGGAGCTCAGTGTGATCTGGAGAGCACTGCAGGTAACAAGGTGTTCCTGAGCACCTCCCAGGGAAGTGGGAAGCGATCAGTCAGACTTTTGTGGGTGCTAACACCAGAGACAGCTCTTTTGAACCCAGTTACTGGTGCCCAAAGCTGATGTGCAGCACCATGTAACACCAGGGAACTCCTCACTTGTTGGTGAGAGCGTGAAATCTCCCTCCTCTCCACATAGCGCTCGTCTGTGAAGGGCAAGGTCTATATTCATGCAGGCAGACTGGCAAGTCCTTCGTGCCTAGGGAACCACCAGGAGCAATCTGATGGCATTAGTGTGAATGGGACAGCCGCTCTGGAAGCTGGAGGACCAGGGAGAGGATCCTCCTTCGAGGAAGAGAACAGCAAGCATTGGGGATGTCATTATACACATCTACAGACAACTCAAAAGGTCTGCCTTTCCATCCTGGATCATCTCCAGAGCAAAAGGAATAACCTTCAGTCTCTTCTTAAAGGGTAACTAGGCTCCCTTGGCAGAGAGGAACAGTCCTTGTTTCACCCAGCAGAGACTCAGCCCTGGCCTCCAAAAGGCTATCCCTGCTCTATCAATCAGGTGTGCTTTCCTCTTGCCGACACTGCTCTGCACTCTCCAGGCCACAGCAGCATACCGCTTTGGTCCCCATGTCCTTGAGACTCCCATGTAGACAAACAACTGGTTCAAGTCTCTTGGATGCTACTGTCACCATGTCAACCTGGCCAACTTGCATTTCCAGCTGGCCTCCAAGCCAAGAGCATGGGTAGCAAGGCATCCATGACTAGGTAGCACATAATCTTAACTGCTGAAGATGTTCAGGCCCAGCAGGCATCGAGTCCAGAAAAGACTGCTGGAGAAGGCCAGGAGACTGTCCAGATAGGACTAAGCCCCCCAGCTGACTTCAGCAAGCAAAGCCTAAAATGGGATCAACTAAGTGTCCACTTTGGACCTCAGGTGAGACAACCAAGCCCATCTGTGAGTGAGACAGTTGGGTAACTTTTACACCAGTGGGGATTTTCTATTTTCATCCCTGTGAAGGAAAGGAAGAACAGCTTCTCTCACCCAGATCAGACTGAGATGCACTTATTTGGCTTGGGAACACAGACTTGGCCAAGATTTACTGACAGCCAACAGGGCTGAAAATTCACTGCCTACATTACAGGGTGTCAGGGCATGAAACATGACATTTCCACTGAAGTCAGCAGCTCCGCTTAGGGATAAAGCTGCTTGCCCAGAGGTCCTGCAAGGAGCAGCCTCAGGAAATAAGATCTGATATGAAGGGACTTTAATACATCATCAAGACCAAATCAAAACACTTGGGAGACAAACTGGAGAAAGCAAGCCGTTACAGGGGAACAGACAAGACAATGCTCTAGCAAAATCATCTCCTCTCAGACTAGGACATGAACGTCAGCCGTTTTCCTAGTGAATAAGCTCGCTATAAGCTCACTAGTTCTGCAGCAGGCCATTTTTTCTTTGGTTTAGCCAAAAAATTCCACCTTCCCTTT
Organism: Sagittarius serpentarius; assembly: GCA_034782735.1. Classification (NCBI taxonomy): domain Eukaryota; kingdom Metazoa; phylum Chordata; class Aves; order Accipitriformes; family Sagittariidae; genus Sagittarius; species Sagittarius serpentarius. The sequence goes on from JAVKLA010000042.1 coordinate 568,230, forward strand.
CAAAACTGTGAGAAACATTCCTACAAAGGAAGTGTGAGTTAAGTAAATCCTCCTCTTCCAAAGGCAAACAGATGATCACTGAACTTCTGAAAACTGTCTATTGGCTGTAGAACACCAAGGAGGCACTGACAGTTCATCATTCTTCCACATTGGAGAAGTCATGTTCATACTGTTTGCTGGTAAAGGTGTATGCTCTGCAGGTAGCACAACCACCCTCCCTCCTTTCTCCCAGGATCTTTCACTCAATAAGAAAGATCTGGGGCCCACCTACATTTTTGGTTCGTCCATTACACATGCGTAGCAATGTGCTGCCTGTCTAGGTCAGTCTCCCAGACTGCAGTCTGTAGGGTGCAGAGAGTCAATGAAATGACTGAAAAGATAATCGCGTATTTATTTCCAGAACTTACAGACTGTGATGAAGCCACTAAAAGAAAAACAGGATTTCACTGCTCTGTTAGGATGTGGTAAGTTATCATTATTTTTAATATGGCAACAGGAGATGCTAGTCAGAATTTGACTATACCAGAACTTGCTTGAACATATGGAAAAGCACTTTGAGTGGGACTCATCTCACCCAAATGTAGACATTTCCAGGTGAGCTCAGCCCCCAGGCCCTCTTAGAATTACAGAATCATAGAATGGCTTGGGTTGGAAGGGACCTTAAAGATCATCTAGTCCAACCCCCCCTGCCATGGGCCACCCACTAGAT
>JAVKLA010000042.1:569038-673733 GCA_034782735.1 Sagittarius serpentarius
GGAGCCTTCTCTTCTCCAAACTGAACAAACCCAGTTGCCTCAACCTTTCTTCATAGGAGAGGTGCTCCAGTCCTCTGGTCGTCTTCATGGCCCTCCTCTTCAGAGTCAGCAGAAAGACTGCATCTGATCTGTATTAGAAGTCTGCGTTACAATCAGAAAAATACTCTCTGGTGTTCACTGGCTAGACCTCCACAGCCTGGGACAGCAATCCTAGCTGCCGGTGTTTATATTGCAGACACCTACTTTTAGACAACGAGCCTCCTACCCAGCACTGCTGACCACGTTTAGGCTGCAAACACTTCCTCTGTATGCAGCATCCCACAGACAGGCTTCTGCTTCCACAGCGTAGCTAATGAGTAAGGAACACACCTTCCTGAAACCTGCAAGTCCTCTTTTTTCTTCCCACAGACTGCTCAAAGCATCTCCAGCTTGCACTGCTGTGTTTTCATTTTGAGAAAACAGGTGCTTCAGAAGGAATCAGTGACATATAAGTGTCTCCATTTTGGAACAGCTGCTGTCACGAGGACCCTGGGAGCGACAGACCCCAGGAACATCACTTTCCAACAGGACCAGAACTGGCTTCCTTAAGCATGCATGTCTTTGAGTGGCATGAAATGTTGAAGCTGACTTGTTTTGAAAACTGCGCAAGTTGCCCAGAAAGTACTACTGAAAACCCAGTGGAGCCATTTTGCAGCTCCCGTGCAGAGGCGTGATCTGCCCTCAATGGAGATGCTGGATAGCCATGCCAGTGGCAGTGTGGTTTTCCTGATGAAGGAGTATAGCTCTAACAGGCACGCTCCTACACTGATGTAAAAGTGCTTTGTAGAGACAGGGTCATTTCTTTTCCTCTAGGGAATTATAAGAAGAGCAAAAAGCACCATCAGGTTGACGTAATTGCATCAGGATAGTGCACTGTTTTAACTCTGGGCACTGGGACCCAGAGGCTCTCCCAGTCTCCCAATGTGCAAGACACCCTGCACTAGATCTTGTGACCAGGCTACAGAAGAGTTGCTACACCAGACTCCAGTAGTTTGTTTTGCCTCTTAGCAGGTTTTTTTTTAAAGTACAGAGTTCTCAGGGCTTTTCTCCTGCTCCTTAGACATCATTCATTACATTTAGGCATCAGACAATGATTTTGGGAGCTGATGAATTACATCCTGGACTGAGTCTTCAGTGATGCACAAAAAGGCCAGAGGGGCCTGCCAGAAATAAGTGTGTTGTAAAGATGAAATAGAGGTTCAGGAGATGAACGCCGTTCAGCCTGGTTCATCAGATGACCCAATGACATAGTGGCACAAGAGGAGCGGCAGGTAGGCTTGCTGCAGGAGCATGCGGTCTGAGACAATTGTGCAAGCTGCACATCGTACGTCCGAGGCTGGGAATCTCTGATTTTTATAGTGTGAAAAATTAAAGGGACAGTGTTGCCAAGCTGCACTCCTTACAGTTTGCTGTTATCTGGAGAGCAGCAGATTCCCTACTATTCTGTGCTTACAAAAAACATCTAGGTCATTAAAGCACAGGTTTCTGCTACAGGACCATTCCCTGCATGTACCAGGAGCTGCTATAATTTTGTGGCCACTTTCCTTCTCTCTACTGATGGCAGTAATAGTAACATATCTGCATTTTAGGTGTTGGTATCATGCTGTGGTTTTGCTGTGATACTGCACATCCAAGCCTCTTGCATTTCACCTGGGGCTGTTACTCTGCTCCTGGTCCCCGGGCAGGTCTGGTACAACACTCCCACCAGGCAGAGTCCCTCCTCTTGACGTTGTCACAGTTCTCACACCGGTTGCACATGGGAAAGCCAAGCTCCCTGAAGCCACATCTGAACACCCAACTCTCCCCCTTCTTGCATGCAAAAATGAAAAGACTGCGGAGGAAGCCTGGAGAATACCAGAGTTCAAATTAGCAAAAGGAGGCAGCTCCCAAAGTCTGGGATAAAAATGTCTTGATCTTTTGAGACAGTCTTACGATTTTGGGGTGAGAGATAATGCCCATCCTAGTGTCCCATGCCTCACACTGCGAGGTGCGGTGCCAAAGGCAGGTCCTAGCTATACATGCGTCAAACACCTTTGCACAGCACTCGGGTGCTGTGCACGGTGTGGATGCTGGAAAGCACTGCGGTGGGCATGGATGCTGCTCAGGGGGCTGGCAGCTGCCTGTGAGGAGCAGGCAACAGCAAGGACCGCCCAACAGAGGGGAGGAGGAGGGGTGCAAACAGAAAGGTCATGCTTTATTATAAAACACATTTGTAAATAGTTTATAAAAGGTTAATAAATTATTAGCAGAGGCTTTCAGCACCTTGCAGACAGGTGCTTCTGAGCACCTCAGAAATACTGCCTGTAACACTGGATGAGCTGTGTATTAAAACCATTCATTACCTGCTGTAATCCTTTCAAAACAACTTCTGATTAGATGGAGCCTCAAACTGAGGGCTGGACTGACAGGCAGGTGGGATGTTTTTCCATTTTGAAAGACAGTTGTGAGCTCTCCTCTCCGGCACTGCTGGGCTTAAGATGTCCCAGATGACAGCAGCCATGGGCCCCAGTTCCTGTCAGGCTCCTCGGCTGGGGGGCACAGGGAGGCTGATGAGCTTGCAGGTTTAACGACGAGTAGGGGCAGCAGGTCTGGGAGAGAGGAGGCTCCATTTCTCAGAGTGGGAAGGAGCTGAGTGGCAAGTCACCGTGACATGAGGGGGCTGCAGAAGGAGTCTCTTTGTAGCAATGGCTCTTCTGCAGGTGACCTGAGCCCCACCGCCCACAGCTCCACCAGCACACACCTCAGCAGGGGCTCACAGCTGTGCTGAGCAGGCAGGGCTGGAGAGCAAAGGACACTGCAGACCAGCAGAGTTGAACCTTCAGGCTTGGGGACCCTCAGCTCAACCCAGCCCAGCTCAGCTCAGCTCAGCTCAGCACATCACATCCCAGCCCAACCCAGCGCAGCCCAGCTCATCTCAGACCAGCACAGCCCAGCACTCCAATGTCCAGGCAGGGGGATGGCTGAGGGTCTCCCAGCTCAGCAGCCTCCACACCCCATCCTGGTTCAGGGAATCAGGCCAGACGTGAGCCAGGGACACCTCGTTTCTACTGCCATGTCTGTGAGCGGCTCACTGCCTGGCGGTGGCTGCCCGGGGTGAAGACAGCCACTAGAGCCGGGCAGGGGTCGAGGCAGCACGGAGCCAGCCAGGCTGTCCATCTGCATGGCCGCGCAGCAAAGGCCACCATCAGGCCACAATGAGGCCATGGGCCAGCAGTGCCGTGCACCCGTCCCACTGGCCCCTACGAAGGAGCCATCAAAGGAAACTGCCTCAGCTGCGGCAGCAAATTCTCTCTATTTCTGGGAGGAAAAACAACCCTGTGATTATCTGCTGCATCAGTTTCCACAACTATGCAATGGAGAAAGCTGCCTCCTGGGATCTGGGGCAGAAAGAGAGCTTTAATGGTGAAAGAATACCAAGACACCTGGATAAACAGCCTTGAAAGGACACAGGATGCCCTTTCCTTGAAAGGCAGGTTAATACTCCCAGCTGCAGGCAACCAGCTCCTTCTTCGGCAAGCCCAAGACCCTGGTGAAGGGTGGCTCCAATAGCTGCCCTTGCCTGGTGTTGCTAACTTATGAGATAAAACCTAAATACTCATTAAAGCAGCACTTGGCAGAAACCCCATCCTCAATTACAAAAATAATTTCTTTTTTTATATGAGTCTGAAGCCTTTGGGGCCTCATAATCTAATTAAATAAAGCTTTCTCACTTTCGTCTTACCTGCTCCCCTAGTTTCTGTTGTACCAGCAAAGACAAATATATATTTTTAATTTAGCATAATCCCCCTGCATCGTATATCCTCTTCTGGCCAGAAACCACCTCTGTTCCCCCCATGCCTGTGTCCTGCTTGGGCAGGCTGTGTCCCTGCCCTGATTGCTTTTGTTCCTAGAAAGTGCCTGGAATACCGGGGTCCCAGTCCGTCTCCATCCACTTCCACTGGCTGGGTATCCAGTGCTCCTTTGAGGAGCAAACATGCAGAGCCTGGCAGGAGCAGAGCCCCACCTAAGGTAAGCTCTGCGTTGGGACCTGTGCCTCGTGCCACGCTGAGTGCAGATCTCATCCAAGCCTGCAGGATCCATCTGCCAGGACGTGCGGTGGGAAAACAATGCTGCTTCAGGACATGCAAGAGGGAGAGGCCGTGGGTGAACTGGAGAAGGTACCACCCTCTCCTTCTGTATGCATCCACACCAGCCAACATCAAGTGGCCATTCACAGAGTGGACAGAGACCTCTGCAAGCGGGACCAGGGCTTGTTGTGGAGGACGCTACAGTCAGCAGGTACTGCTTTGTATAGAGCAGCATGTGGATGTTTCTCCGAGCTGGCCTCAGACCATCAGCTCCAGATTGGGTGCTGGAGGGAGGTGGGAAAGTACCGCAGGGAGCTCCCTCTCCACCTCTATGAGGCTCTTTCCCAGAACCGTGTGAAATTTTTTGGAAAAATTGTTCATTGGCCAAAAATTGCAGTTATAGGTCAGCTAAATCTTGCCTAGATTTGTGATGCATTTGTGCCGGAACCACTGAAGAGCTGGATTTAAAAAAACAAATCCCCAAAGTGTTAAAAAAAAAAAAAGTCGCAAGAACTGAGCTTTATGCTTTGACTTTGGAGCATGTAAGCAAATACAAAAACTGAAAACAAAAATTGAAACCCTTCCATTTAATATCATATTACAGCATTTCCCTACAACCTTACTTAATTTTTTAAGGATTTGAAAGAAAAAAGATTTAGGTCAAATTTGTTTTTTCATATCAAGAAAATAATAGACAACTGCCACACAGGGCAGGAAAAACTAGAGAGGTGGCTGAGCTCACGTAATTTTCTCTGGGTTTTTCAGTACAGTTGGTGAACTGTAAGCGTATCAGTCACCTGGGTCTGAGGTAAGTTTTCCTGCTTGATGCTGATCAGGAGGGCTCAGAGGCACATGCTCCAGCCCCCGAAAAGGGGGCAGCACTGGGATTTTCTTTCCTAGCAGACCTGCAGGTTTCGTCTTTTGAGGGGGGTGTCAGTTGTCCATCACAGAGCCACAGAAAGGCCACAGAGAGATGAGGTGCTCCGCTGCATAGCCTGGAAGGGAGATACAGGATGGGAAGTGACCACACAATCCACCACATGCAGCTGTGTGTCCCTCAGTCCAGGAAACACTTCATCCAGAAGACCACGGAGCGCTCCTGTCCCCAGCGCACACCCTGCCACACTCACAACAGGCTTAAAACTCCAGGAGAGACCGGGGGCCTCTGCGATGCTGAGGTGTCTCAGCTGGAGAGCAGGAGATACAAAACCAGTGGACTAGGGCTTTGCCATAGTGCGGGCTCTGGGAGATGATCCTACCAACCAAACCGTGTCCCATGCTGTAGAGGACGGCAGAAAATCCTGGGATGAATCCCGTGCCCATCCTGCTTGAAAGGAAGCATTGCCGCTTCCCGGAACCCTGACAAGGTGTCACAAGGCAGCTGGCAATGACAGGGCATCCCACCAACATTACCTTTGTTGGGAGCCATTCGGGATGCCTCAGAGAAGAAGAGGACCTAGGAGGAGATGAAGCAAGGCCTTCCTGAGCTGGTGGTGCCACAAAGGTGACACCCTGAAGAGTTTGCATGGGAACCCTCAGAGTGGTGCTAGGAGGCTGCCTTCAGATGTGGTCTCCTTTTCTGGGTCCCAGTGCAAACGTGACTCCTGCCCAGGACACGGGGACACGCTGTTCCTTCAAACAACCCTACAGCAGATAGCCTGAACCACCTGCCAGTCCTGCCTTCTCCACAGCCACCAGCCAGGCCCTTCAAGACTGGCTCATGTTCCACAGAGCTGAAAAAACACAAGGGAAGGAAGTTGGGTGATGAGAAGGAGGAAGAGGAAAGAGTGGAGGACATGTAAGCAGTGGTGGTGAAGAGGCAGGTGACAAACCACGCACCCAGTGCCGGGCTGAAGCCCAGAGCCCTGAAAAAGCACAGAGAGCACAAGAAGGGGCTCGGGCTCAGCTGCACCATCTCTGCTCAGGCTGCCTGCAGCTCCTTATGTTCTCTGGCCCTGGTGCAAGTGAGGGAGCACTGGTGCTGCTCCAGTGGCAGGAGCAATGTTTGCTCTAAAGAAGGAATCACTAGAGTCCCCACCTGGGACTTGAGCAGAACTAGGTGTTGCCCAGGGTCAGGAAAGCCAGGTTACGGGCTGCAGGGAAGGACTTCCCTGGGCATCTCAGGACTCATCTCCTGGAGCCCCTGCAGGAAGACAAAGGGACAGCAATGAGGATGAAGAGTGAGGTGGTTACTGTCCAGGCCGGACAAGTGCCTCTCCACCACTGAGCCCAGCCTGCCAGCCACCTCCCCAGGGTCACAGAGGAAATGAAGGAGGGAGCCAGAACTGACTCCAACCCTCTAGCCTGTGATTCCTGCACCATAACTGCCACAGAGAAGCATCATGGGTCTCGTGCAGAAAGTTCCACTCCTTTGGACCCATCTGACCACTGAGAGCCTGGATGCACTGAGCCTCACATGGACCCTGTCCCACCATATCCCTGGGAAAGTCATTTCCCTGCTGAAAGGGCGAGGAGGACATTTTCACCCTCAGCAAATCTGGCAAGGATATGTCTTGATGGCAGAGACTTTCTCAACTAGCAGAGCAAGCAGCAGCCTCAAGAGATGTGGCCATTTACAGCAGCAGATCACCCGCTCCAGTGACTGCTCATATACAACCTCCAAGCAGGCTTTTCCCTCAGCAGGAATCACTCTGCCCATAGCTGGCACATTGGTAGCAGTAGCAGCAGCCCCCTCCCAGCCCAGAGAGCATCCTTCAGGCAACGCCATCAACCTGTGCAAGTGAGCAGGGCCACACACTGAGCTGCGCTGAGCTGAGCTGAGCTAAGCTGAGCTGAGCAGGCCTTTCCATTTCCTTCTGGCAACAAGCACCAGCTCCAGCTTTGGGCAGAACCACTGACACCACATGGGGCAACTCCACAGATGGAGAAGGCAGTCCAGACTTCAAAGGAGACTTTTCACTTCAGTCCCTTTATCGTGGTGGCCTGACATACCCAGTGCTGTGTGCCTCGTGGCAGGCATAGCACATACAAATCATGGCATGGGCCGAAGCTTGTGGCAACACCGGATGGAGGGATCTTCAGCGGTGGGAAAACCCGTGGAGGAAGGGGACAAAAAGGTGTCAGATGATGGGATGGAGGGAAGAGAAGGGATGGGGCTATAAGTTGAAGTCAACAAGAGCAATACGGGGTATTACAGCACGGGAGATGAGCTGTGAGCAGCACCCGTGGGGAGAGTGGAAAGCCAAGACACCTGTAAAGGTTTCACACTCAGAGCTGGATGCAACCATAAGGAGAAATAAGGCGGATACCTCCTGCCAAGCGCTAAGTGTTCAACTCCATGTGAAGAGCCATGTGATGGGTCACACAACGAGGACACGAAAGGGGGCTTCATTCCAGTTACCCTGTAGGTGGGGTCAGAAAAGCGTGTCCTTATCTTGGACACCACAGAAGCTGGTGTAAAACTTCTCAACTCCCTTTTGCCACCCGTTGTGCAGCTCTAATGAGTGGCCTCAGCAAAAAGCACCCTTACTCCATTCACCCAGTTTCCATGAACCAGTACTGCTTCCCATCACCGCCACCCTCCCACTGTGCCTACAAACAGGACCGCACCATCTGGATACTGAACGGGCCTGGAGGTCAGAGAGAGGGGCTTGCTGGCAGAGCTCCTGCGTCCTCTGCCCAATGCCGCCGCTGTCACCTTGGCAAAGGCACTTGACCATGCCAAGCCTCAGTTTCCCCAGAGAGTAATACAGCCATGTCCTAGGGTGGACTGGAGAGTGATAATGCACTGAGACAGGAGGAAACTCAGTATTAATTCAGGACTACTTGGCTTCCAGCCTCACAGGTCCAAGGGGATCTCCAGGGAAAACCAGCCACTTCAACTCCACTTGTGCCTAACTTTTAGGGGGAAAGAAGAGACAAAATGAGAACCATCCATTTTGTGAATCAGTCATCTCTCCGACTTTCCCTCTGGGCTCGGCCGCCTACTTTCAGACTTTATCCATTGTTTGCTTGGACTTATACAGGAAGAATCACGTTAAAGAAAATCCTAGCTGAATCACACACTTTGGAGCGGTTGCAATGGACAATTTGACAAGGACATGGGGATCTAGCATATTTTTAATACAAAAATATCTAATGATAATAGGTTACACTCCTGGCTAAAAACATTATCTACTGGCATGGGGGGAATTTAAGCCATAATACTAGCTACTGTAATGCAGGCCTGGAACTCCATGCAAATATTACCCTGATCCAACAGCTACAAAGCTCTGTTTATCCTAGTAATTAATTCTCTCTTATGTTTAGTGATACAATTAGAGAAACACTGCCATTCTGATGGGCCCGTTTCCACCAGTGCCTTTCACTATATTTACATCCCCGCAACAGGCTTGGTCTTACAGAAAAGGGTGAAATTGCATTTATGGAGACAATGCCACATGCATTCCCAAAGCATTTTATAGATGTAAAGTTAGGCTCCAAATTGCACATTTATTGTGTGAGCACACAATGAGCTCAGATTAAATATTGACTAAAGCCAGCCTAACACCCAAAATAATGAAGATGAGCACAATAGTGTGATTTACTCCCAGCCACTAGAGAAATACACATCTGTAACATATAACATGCCCTTCCCACAGACATACTCTTTGTATTGTAGCTAGCCTTAGGCAGGAAAATTTCATTCTCATAAATTATGGATTTTCTTTCCCAACTGCTAACACATTCATATTACCAGTTGCAAAGGAAACAAACATAATAACAAAAACCAAATGCCATTCCCCTGATACAGTGATGAGCAGGTGACTGGCTCCTTTTATCCTCAAAGTTGAGGCAGGAAAATGGAAGATAAACGTGGCTAAAATCACAGAATCCTTTCCCTTTTGTCCCCCAAGATGTGGGAGCCAGCAGGGAGGTGTGGGCATGGCAGGTGTCTTTTTAGAAAGTACTCCCAGCCCTAGCTGTGCTCTGAAAACTCTCTGTCCTTCTCACACCTTCCTCCTCCCCAGACTTGCAGAAGAAATTCAGGGAGACACTGGTGCTAATATAACAATTATGATAATAACACAGCGCTGAACAGGGGCAACACACACCCTTCACAGCAGCTCGACCTCTAAATCCTCTAATACGGTACTGCTTCATTCAAGATTAAAAGAAATTGTAACCTAGCACAGACAAAAAGACACAGGAGGCAAGGCAGGATCTCACTCGGCAGTGAAGCCCCACTCCAGTCCAGATGCAGTCATATCACTTCAGCTTCTCTGTACCATCTCCATGACAACCATGTAATTTGGATGCGATAACCACTGCCGAATTGATCTTTAAATGTAGCCTTGTTATAAAACATAATACTGAACATGTCAAGCTCAGGATAAAGAAAAGTAGCCCCCTACCAATGAGGACTGTGATCTAAGAGCCCCCCTTTAATTTTCAGCTGCTGAATAGTCTTGCTCTTTCAATAATTGCGTGGATGAGCGGATTTTAAAATCAGTAACAGCAAACACCATTTGTGTGTGTGTGTGTACGGCATCCTGTAGTATAACATCTCAAATGAGACACCACACTGAGAGCTGGAAAAATGTGTCAATGTATATTCAGAGAATGGGCATCTTTCCACATGCACGCGCATGCACACACACACACACGTATCAGGGAGATTCAATCTCTAGCAACCAAAGCATAGAGCTGATGCATCAAATAATCCTAATAAGAATCAAAAATGGTATAATTAAGCAAAATAGGACAGGGAATCAATGTACCGCATGACAATGAGAGCAGGGGAGCTCACATTTGCACTTACCCAAGCAATGAGCTGTTTATTTTTTCGTCCCTTCACAAATGCAGCTCCCTTTTCTCTTCAACAATCCATGCAAAATAATCTGCAGTCCCACCGACGGAGGAGTGGCCCCGTCCCTCCCCCTCCACCACCTTCCTAGACCTCCCTGTTATTGGCTTCCTTCTCCCTTCCCTCCTGCTCTCCCTCTCTCTTGCTGGGAATGGTTACACCTCCCAGCCTTCCCCCAAGGTGTCGAGAGGCTGCTGGGGATCCAGCAGGCAGGGTGGGAGGGGACGGGGAGAGGGGGAGGAGGCAGGGAGTGATGGTGAATGGACCCAGTGAGAGGATGGAAGAAAGCCCTTGCTGGCGAAGCCCCCAGCGGAGCACACGGCGGGAGCAGACCTGCCACTTGCCTGGGAGGCTCCGCTCGGTGCCCAGGCTGTGCAGGAGCTGCCAACAACATCTCCAGGAGTGCTGGGGCTCGTCGCCCCACATGCAGCTGCAAAGCGCTGGGGGACAGGTCTGCTTCCTGCCAGCAAATCGTTGCCCTTCAAGCTGAGACTGGCTTGAAGTTTTGGGTTGAAATCCTGTCAAATACGCACAGTCTTTAACAACTGGCACACTTCCATACACAGATGTACAGCACTGGAAACGCCTCAAGGACCCACCCCGGTGCAGACCCCAGTACTGCAGGTCAGCTTGCTCTGTGCCTCTGGGCACTCCCACCTGCTGCAGCCCCATCCCATCGCAGCCCATCGCAACACATCGCATCGCATCCCATCGCATCCCATCGCATCACATCTCAGCCCCCACCCCACCCCCCCCACAGCCAAAGAGCCCTGCTGGCCTTCAGCAGCTGTGCTGCCCATGTGCCTGCCTGCCAAGCTTGCTCCAGAGCCACCCCCACCACAGCGGGCTGGACCATGTGCCCGCTCACCATCACTGGGACCTTCTTTGGCAAGGTTGATGCATCTCCCTCCTGACAGCTCTTGCATGTGAAGGCAACAGTTTTGTCTGCAGGCTAACACAGGCATCTGGCTCACCGAGATGGCTGGGGATGCAGTGTGGGGTGGAGAGGCATAGGGACACAACACTTGTGCTGCTTTAGGGGCCCTCTTACTTCACTTGCAGACCCGGTGCTGTAGGGAAAACACTGCCTCTTGGCCATTTGGTGGCTGTAATGCAACAGGGGTTTCTATGGGTGTACAGGTGAGAGGTGGCGGGTGCTGTCTGGTTCAAGTTGCCCAGCTGGAGCACAAGCCTGTGGTCCCTCAGCTTGAGCTGGCTGGGGCAGCGGCCAGCTACCAGGATCCTTCACCTGGGGCTGGCACACACCTTTGCACTGGGATCGCCCATGTCTTGGCGACCCACGCAAACCAAGATGCTCACCCATCTGCCTGACTGCTTCACAGGGATGTCTGATGCCTGCCTGCCCTCAGCCCTGTGCTCCACGGTGGCCAGAGCACCACATGCACGCACCGTCCTCCCTTCTAACAGCTGGCAGGAGACCGAGGGCTCCTTCAGCAGCATACAGAGAGAGCAGCCCCAGGATGGACCTTTAGGCCGACGAAGAAGGGTTTGGTGTCCACCCCAGATGCGTGTTCCAAGACAGCCGATGGCTTCCTGATTCCCTGGAGAAATCCCTACACCTCTGTGCCTCTTGGAAAGCTTGTTCCAGAGTATGCACGCTGCTGAATGAGTGGACAAATATCCAATATCCCAAATTAAAAATATCATTACAGTGTATAGCCATACATCCAAACACCAATGCACAGCCTTTAGATGAAACAAAGTCCTGGAGCAGCTCAGCAGAACTCTGCCGTATATTCTTCCAGAAGGGATACCCCACAGCACAGCACACAGGGTTGTTTGCCAGGGATAGTATCGGTAATGAACCATGTAATGAGCCACCCTGCAGCTATACTCAGGAGTTATCCAACAAACACAAGTGTGAATGAAGGTTACTGTGTGGAAGAGACACATGAAATGGATCCTATGGCCATGGACAAGGGCAGTAAGCAGCCAGACAAATCCAGGTGTAGGACTGTTAACCTCCCCCGGGGTTCCTTTGTCCGAGGGACAGGATTTGCCTTACGCCATCACAAAAGTCTGTCCTGCTCCTCTCTCTGATCAATTCTAATGTATTTGTAATCAACCAATTACCAGGTTAGAGTGCTTTAACAAAAAAAAAAAAAAAGGCACAATCAATATTCATCAGTCTATTGTACTGTTCAGGTCTGAAGGCAAGTAACAAAATCAAATTTCTGCACAGCCAGTCCTAGGAAGTGACATTTTGCAGCATGAGAAAATGAGGTTCTAGTTTCTAAGAATACATACACTAGTAGGGCTCCAAATAACTGGGTTATCAATCATTCTGCTTCTGGGAATGAGCGGATCAACAGCTGGATTCAGGGAGAAACCTCCTCTCATCCCTTGAGCAGGGTGGTGTGCTTGCCCTTATCATTTATGAGACACTCCTAACAGTAACAGAGTACTAAGATTTTTCCTGGATTGCCAGTAGATCTGTGTTAGATGCCTTGCGTATGTCATAACTTCTTTTTTTTAATTAAGAAAAGTCCTAAACTATAGCAATTTTGGACATGCTGTTTAAGTGCCTGGATCTGCACGAGAACACGCAGATGCCGTTTGCTACCTGTGACATGAGTTCTCTGGGGAAGCAGGAGCAACCTAGGGTGAGGCCACCTGCCTTCCACACCAACACCGGGGAAGCCACCCCTCAAGCCCAAAACAAGAGAAAGCGCAAGTCTGGGAGCCTTCCAGGCAGCAGGGAACTGCAGGCACCAGAACTAAACACTGCAGACCACACAACAGGCACGAAAGTTAACCAGCTACACTATACAGACCGTGCAAACACTCCAGCTAGGCTGAGAGGAGAGGCAGACACCTGGAAAAAGAAGGGAGCTTGTGGTCCTGAGATTGTTAATGGTCAGGTACCCCCCACGGGATCCACTGATAAACCTGAGCTCCAAGGCTGCTCCAAGGCTGGCTGCTCTGCAGCCCCGGCTCTGCTCCCCCTTCACTCTGAGTGGAGAAGCCAGAACCACTTACCCTACAACCCCAAAGGGTTTATTGACTTCACCTGACAATTTTAAAAGTGTCTTAACCACAGCTTAATGCCTAAGTTTGAAATGTTGCATCCCTGTCACAAGTAGTTTTCCAGCCATGCCCTGCTCATGGTACTTGGTGTGGCACACAAGGATGCTCCTGGGTGCTGTTCAGCCTTCTCCTTAATTTTTTCTATGAAAACATTGCAAGTGTTCTTATGTGCCCAGGAATGATTTTGCTTCTGTGCCCTCCCACAGCTGTTTTTCTAATGAAATCCCTTGGATTTCCCAGCTGGCACTCACTAACTTTCAGTACAAGTCACTTTGATGGAAGCCAGAATTAGGAGAAAGCTCTACGAGGACCTTGCTGCATGCTCTTCGCAGGTAGCGTGAGTAGGGGGATGTGGAAGGGAATAACAGCCCTCTGAAGAAGAAGGGCCAACCCTTGTGAGCCTTTGTCTACATTTCTCTTGACGCTTAAAATCAGCTCTTTGTTCTGGATAATGGCTTTCCTGAAAAGTCTACCCTGGAGCTGTTTGAGCAGACAACTAAGATGTGGAAACGGTGGTTCACATCAGGGGCACCAGAGCTGGTGGGGAGATGTCTCCTCATGGCTATTCTGGGGGCTGGGAGAGCTGAGATTTATTAGTGTCACCCTGGGTGGCTGGAAGACAGGCAGAAATGATGCTTTAAAAATAATCATGAGAAAAAGGGTGCATGCAAAGAGCTCCTTTATAGCTCTGAGGCAGAACGGCTGCTAACAGGTTTGTAAGTCTGGGAAGATGGAAAGGGGAGAGGGAATAGGAGAATCTCACAGAAGAGGGTCCGAGGAAAGCGTACACTTTCGTGTGTGTGTGCACGTGTGTGCACGTGCATAGTGTGCATGCACCTGGAGAGACACCACAGAGTGCAACACTTTGCTGGATTGGGACTGAATCCTCAGACACTGGACACGAGACCCACAGCTGCCTCCTCTTCTCCAGTCGCAGCAGTTCCTGCTCCCCAATGGCTTGTTATGGGGTGGCTTATGCTTGGTGTGGGGTCACAGAGCCACTGGGGGACCACGGTGCCCATGATGGGTCAGGAGACGGTGGGAGGGAAGATGTTATGAAGAGGGAATTGCCAGGGGCTTCTGCTTTAACAGCCAGCTGAAAACTCTTTGGCCTGAGAGGTTTGGAAAGCCCAGACGAAGTGTATCCTCCAGTAAAGAAGCTGCCACTTATGTACAGGAAAAAGCACCTCCAGCCCAAAAGAAAACCTCCCAGCCTGTAGGTGATATAGTTTATGGCAGGTCCTGCCAGATCCAGAGGCCACGGCCCACTCTTGCAGCGGCTCCTGCAGGAGGATAAGGAGGGGAACAAAATGACCTTAGAGATAAGATGTGGTCAGAAAGTCTGCCCCCAGCATTTCTGCATCAAAACAGGCTGTTGTCTGAGCTAGAGGCATACAGGGGAAGACAGTCAAGCACCGAACTACCCCAAGCATCTTACCCTGAGCCGAACTGTCCAGCAGTTAATTAACTCACAGGGGAAATTACTCCAATCCCAGTTCCAGGACTTGCATGTAAACACCGTGTCTGGTGTCACCCTGCAACCATTGGCTCTTCTTAGATGACAAAGCCCAGCTACTGCAAGCGTCTTCCCCTAGGAAAAATTTTCTTCCTGTAGGCTGTGACCAGTTCCCCTCTTAACCTCCTCCTGGGTTTACATTCAAGTGGAACTTGTTTAGTGGCTCCACAGGAGTCCGGTTTTCTACACCATAGTTCGTTCTTCAAGCTCCTCAGTAACTTTCTGGGTGCTGGGCCAGGACTTAGACTTGAGTACCAGCCTGGCCGGTGCCCAGCACAGCCACCATGATCTCCAGTGCCCTCTGGAAGTCCTGAGATGACACTGTGCACAGCACGGATCTCCTGTCCGAGGATGAGTCGCCTCTCTCACACGTGCAAAAGACATCTTGACGTGCTCTGGAGGTTTTTGATCCCCTGCCCAGTGTAGGCATTTCTGCCTGGGAAATCCCAGCCTGGAATATGGGAGACATCATTCCTGGCATTTCAAGATTTGGCAGAAGGCAAGATTGATGCTGCTGGATGATCACTCTGTTCACTCTCCCATCTTCTTGCATGTGAACTTTCAGATGAGTCACTGTCCTCCAAAACACCATCTTCCCTCTGCTCGTGGGGGTTCCTGAGTGTATGAATTTGTGTTTGTCTTCCTGAGAGCCCATCGCTGACATAAAATCAGCTCCGCAAGCACACCCAACCGTTCTCAGCATCTGACTTGTCCTAATTTCACTAACTTTTAGTGTATGAAAACTAGATCCTCAGCAACTGATCTGAGCAAACTCAGGGAGGTCCAGCAGGGAGTCTGCTGTTCTTCTGGCTACAAGGGGCCTGCAGCATCTCTTCCATGTTTTATTATATTCCAGTGCAATGAGTGTCCCCCTCTCCGCCGTTCATCATCTCACCTAAACAAATGTCATCCTACTTTGTCTGACTAACCTGAGGTGCAAATATACCTTTCCCCAATGCCCCAGGTACAAATATACATGAAGTATCAACAGCCTAAAAGGATTTCTCAGCCGTGTCTTATGAAACTGTTCAATGTAGTTTTTCTAATCCTAGATATGTACAAACATTTCAGTTTACCAGTTGCCATTTAATATGCTGCCTGGTTACTACTGGAGCAAGAAGCTTTCCATCATCTCTGTAAGATATGAACCCATCAGGCTGCTTTTCTCCAGACCTATGAATCTTTGGCTGGACACTTCTTTTTTTTTGCAGTATGCGAGCAGGCTCTTTTACCACCTTCATCTAAAAACAACATGCAGCATTTATTTTCTTCCTGACATATATGCATATAAATACACATACATGCACACTCTCTTATAGTTCTTAATGCTAGTAAACATAATTTTCATTGACTGCTCTTTCAAATTAGCCTTCCAGGTCTCTGCATTACATAACAGTTAATTCACAGCTTTTGTTATTGAATCCCTTCTTTTTCTATTTGGGTTTTTTCTTTCTGTTATTATTTTTGCTCTTCTCTTCCTTAACAATGATAGATTCTTAGCTAAGAATATCTTTGATAACTGCAAAATTGTGTGCATGCTGTGGAGGAGACAGCACCTATCAAAGTTTTCTTAAACAACAATCATTTATAACACACATTATTTTGTCTGTTTTTCCTCCAAACATTTCTTGCTTGTAATTGTTCTCAACTTAGGAAAACTGACCCCTTTAAAGTGCCTTGCGTATGTATTATCAATTTAGGATTACATTCTGCTCGTAACAAATGCAATTAGGTTGTTTAAGCAACCATTAATTCTGAGTTCAGTAATCAATTCACTTTTATCTGTCAGATTGAGGTCTGATACAGAATTACATCAAATTCACTGCAATACTTTTGGTAACAGAAAATTATCATCCATCATTTTCAGAAACACTGGGGTTGTGTTATTGGCAGCAGCATGAGTCCTTCAGCATCTATCCCTGAGGCTGAAAAGCTGTTCTGGGAACATGGATTTTCTTTCACTTTCTTATGAAGCTGTTTAGGGAAGCTATTTGTCCAGCCCCCTAGTTCAATACAGTAGTCTGCAGGGATACATGTGTGCTGGGGCAGATCAGCTTGAACCTGAATGGAAGAGCAACCCTTGGCTGTGTATTAAGACAAGCACGTGGACAGTGTCCCAGGAGAGGCTGACGACCTGGAGGCAAAAAGGCTAAGGCTCTGTTAGCAAATCCACTCCCTTTACCCAAGGGAAAGCAACTTCCAGAGGTGACCAGAGCTCCAGCAACGCTGTCTGGGGGTATCCCTAAGGTGCTGCTTTGCCTGAGTGCCAACCCGGGGAGGCAAAGCTCTGCTGCATCTCCAGCAAGCCCTGCACAGTGGCACCTCCCCAGCTCACCGGGATCTCCAGTGTGGTCTCCACCAGCCGGATGGGGGATGTGACGGGCAGAGCATGGCTTTCTCCTGACACCGCTTGGCTCTTGGATTCCTATGAAGGCCTCATCTCCAGCTCCCTGTCCTGCCAGCCCTGGGTGAATAGGGTGTCCTCTGATTCAGGCCTGTGTCAGTGTGTCTCAGTACCACCTAGGGTGTCCTGTTTGTTTTGGAAATGAGAATTTCTGATGTCCATTTATTGCCCAGGCGCGTGGCATTGATGTATGGGATGACTGCACAATCTCCTTTCTACCCACTTCTCCTCATTTCAAGCTCAGATAGCTGTAAGGGTGCTACCGATAACTTTGTTCATACAATTATACAGAGCTTATTGTTTGATATGACCGCCAAATCTAACTCATGGTTCAGGAGTCACCTTCCTTCTTTAAGCAAAGGCATTTGCCAGGTCCACCTCTGCGAGGGGTTCCTGCCAGCCCCGGCACCCTGAATGCTGCGTTTGTCTTCAGAGCATCCTCACAGCCCGTTGCTGCAGACTCTGCATCCTGCCTCATAGATGAAACAGCCCCCCCGGGGCAGGCTACCCAGAGGCAGGCACACTCCGGCTGGATCATCTCAACTTGCCGTGAGCTACCCAGGACCTGGTGCTGACTGCTGGGCACCCGTGACCAAAATGCAGGGAGGAGGCTGGGGAGCAGCAGCTGCAGAGATGTAATTTATGCATCCTCACATCAGTCAGGTTGTGTAGGGTCCTGACAACTCCGGGAGGTTTTCTCTTGCCAAACTGCAGCAATTCCACCTTGCCCTGCCTGGGCCCTCGCTCTTTTTGCGACGTCTCACATGCTGGGCTGACAGCCCTGGATGCAGCATGGCAGCAGACATTTGAAGAGGGATTTTTCTCAGAGCTTATATGTGTTTGGGGCTTGGACACAGCCTAAAGTTGGGTGGAGGGCATGAGGAGTAATTTTGCTGCCTGTGGGCAGGTTCTGGAGCACTGACGTGAAGGGGCAGAGAACAGAGGAAGGATAATTTGCTGTTACCTGAAACAATGCAAGACATGGAAAGAGAGGACGCTTCAGCAGTGGGAAGAGAGCCCTGGCCCTGGCTTTTCCAGGTCAAGGGCTGCTCAGCCTGTAGGATTATGTATAGTGACCAAGGATGGTCAAAAAGTCTGGCCAAGGTAAGCTACACTGTCTGTGTACCAGGGGAGCATTACCACTCTAACTGTAGATGTTGGCCCAGTCACCTACCCTCACCTGTGAGGCACACTGTCAGTCTGGATCCAGCCTAGAGGCCACAGGTGCTCTGGCTCTGATTTGTCAAAGACTTGGGATAGGCCAAGGGGGATTAAAGACCACTTTTGGAATGATAAACCTGATTTACATTATATTGCCTACAAATTTAAGTTTTCAGATGATGGAAAGGGACATTTAAGTGATCTGATGTTTCATTTAAGTTCAAGAGTTAGGGCCTGGCTGGGAGATATGGGGAACAGACGTACAGAGGGCACATGGCTCCCACGTCCGGGAAGGTGTTGGGTTGCAGTGGGACAATTAGCAATTATGAGGCTTGCAGCTACACGAACCTCTGCGAGGAGGATCCCAGCATCTTCTCTGCTCTGAGTGTTCCCGGGTTGCTAAAGTGGATTCAATAAGAGGGACATTTTGGGATGCTGATGGAGATATGACACAGTTCCCAATGAATTACCATTAGCTATGTGTGCCCTTAGGACTACTGTAGCTGTAGCATTAGCTACACACAGCATTAACACACAGCTGTAGCTGTAGCTGTAGCATTTAATCTTGTTGAAATGACCACCAGAACTGGGACAGGGAGCACAAAACTGCACGGCTGAAGCCTTTACAGACACCTAACATCATTGCAGCTAACGGCGCTGGAAGGGGCAAAGAACAAATTACTCAGTGGCTGGACTGAGAGACTAAACCAAAACTATTTCTGATAAAGCCGTTAGTTATAGCCCAATGTTTCATCTCTTTTGAGCTAGGAGTCAGGGGAAGATAGTGATCTTCTGCAAGTAAGGAGATGAAGAGCAGTTAAACAATTTAGGAAAAAATCAATTTCAGTAAACTATCAGAAGAAGACCATTCACAATGAAGAACTACAATTGTAACCTTTATAATGTGATTTTTTTCCCTGTGTGAAACTCCCGCAGGAAGCTGTGAGCTGGTTGAGCTGACAAAATACCTTTCATTTACAAAGAAATGGTTTTTTTATTTTTTTGTTGTTGTTGTTCATTTCACTTCCAGACATTTTGCTTATATTCTAGAAGAGCTGAATTTCTGTGAGGCATCAGGAAGGGACAATTCACCATATGGGGACTGGGAAGGAAGCTAAGATAGGTCTGGAAAGGCTGTTACTGTCCCTCATGCGTTAACACATCTGCTGTTGCCATCACTGACGGCATCAAGGGCACAGCCATAATAAAGCTTCCTTTCTCCATCCTTCCAGCCATTTATAGATAATCTCACCAGGGCTCATGTTTTTCAAAAATCTCGATCACAGGACACGTTCCCGTAGAACTCACATCCCTGGGGCTACTCCACACTACGAGCACATGTCTGTAGCACAGAGGATGGGAACTGTGTTTTCAAGGGGAGAGTTCATCATTCCTCAGCCACAAGTCAGTATGGGACTGAGATGCAGTTAAGTAGTTCCCCAGCCTGCACTACCTTTTAACTCAATTTCCATTTCCTAAACCACTGCTGACGTCTGTCTAAATAATCATTATCTCCACAACCACGCTGAGTGTTAGCTTTTGCTAAGCATTGCGCAGAAGATTTGGAGCTTTTGAAAGGATGCCGAGCTTAAGAAGCTGCCGCTCCAAGCGGCTCTGGGTGTTTGTCACATGTCACCGGCTGTTTTTTCCAGTGAACACACAAACACACACAAACACACACCCTACGTGCATGCACGCTCTCTTTCATGTGAGTTGCCTAAGTGAATACTTGCTGTCAGATCTTCCAAGCCACAGCACATTTTTAATCAGTCAGCTAATTCAATCATTCATTTCAGGCCTGCTCTGCGCAGCTGTCATTTTCAAGCATCAAAGCTTCTCTGTCAAAAACAACGCAGGCTGGGGGTTCATTCAGCCATCGCTATTTCAGAGTCCTGGGTGGGGAGCGGAGGGAGGGCAGAGGAAAAGAACTAACGGGATGGATTAAATGAACTTATTA
Source organism: Sagittarius serpentarius (assembly GCA_034782735.1). Lineage (NCBI taxonomy): Eukaryota > Metazoa > Chordata > Aves > Accipitriformes > Sagittariidae > Sagittarius > Sagittarius serpentarius. Next base: position 589,037 of record JAVKLA010000042.1, read on the forward strand.
TAAATACTTCTGAAGCTACCAGCCAACCATCCTCAGCAGAGAACAATGGTATGGCACAAGGGCGGCTCAGGCATCTGCAGGATTTGTAAGGCATTTGCAAATCTCAGTCTTAAATTGCAGAGCGGGGAGAAGGGGGGACGTGTCAGATGAAGCTTCCTGCCTGAGATGCTCAAAGCCACCGAATGGGATTTGGATGTCTGGTTCTCATTAAAATTAATGGGAATTGGGTGCCCAGACCTACAGGCAGCTTTCAAAAGCTTTATCTCCATTTATAATTAATGTTCCCAACAGAGTGACTAAATATTTATACAATAGGTCATGTTGTATGCAAAATGGAAGAGGTGCCTATTGGTAGATCAGGGACCAAGAGAAGAAGAATCTTACGGGGTATCAGGTTCAATCCACATTGTCCCTTGTTTAAAGCTATTCTACTTGCAAATCTCCAGCAGCTCCCACTAGATGAGTAGCTGGGGTGTTAGCTCCAACAACAATGACGTTCTCGGGGTACAATACAGCAAATTAAAATGGCAGCTTTACAGCTTTCCTGGGTTCTTCTCCTCCACCTCCCCACAGCTCTGACTTCCTTCAACAACTCACTTCACCTCTTCAAATCTCAGTTTCCAGTATGAAAAATACACAGTATCACTGTAAGAGGAGTGCTGAATCCATGAACACTCCTCGGCCTTGGTCAGAGATGCTATAGATGGCAGATGTCAAGTAAAAGATTGACACTAATCTGCCTCCAGGCATTAGCAAAGCCATGGCTGGATCTGTACAACGGCATTTGCTCCATAGCAATGGAGTAATTCAGTGTACAAAGCTGGTGGGTTGAATCCTGAGAGCATCTGAGGAGTCTATGATCTGGGGGTGAAAGACTGGCACTCCTGCAGGGGAAGTCCAAAGCAACCAAGTCCTGTCTTCGTTTGTCTGTCCCCTGGGGGAAACTCTTCCTCAGCTGGGCCATGCCTTAAACCCTGCCCCAGCTGACCCACTGAGGGGGTGTCCACGGAAGCTTGGGCCTTGTGTACCAGGTAGCCTGGGGTCCCCACCCAGAAGAGCTCCTGAGATTTTCTTAAGACACACATTTGGGGTGGGCTTGGTGATCACAGTGCTTTACAATGCTTTAATGGAGGAGATTCAACTCCTCCAACCTTTGAAAATTTGCCTTTTCATTTTTTTCTTCCATGTCTCACCCAAAGCCACCAGATGTTGACTCAGGGAATATGGAGACCCCTGCAGTCTCCTCCCATGCTTTGGCATCTCAAGGTTTGTCAAGCATTGATGGACCTATTGAGTGGTACCTCAGAGCTCATCTGGGATTCCTCTGTAGGTCCCCAGCTTCCAGGATGCAAGTTGTAGCTCCAGCTTCACTGAAAGGACACAAAGCTCAGTCAAAAGACAAGTAATCTGGTCTTGCATCCATGATCAAACACCCTCTGTTATAAAGGCATGGTTTATAATCCTAGCCTCTAGCTTCTACTCACCTTGCTCTTCTCTACTACACTAGGAATCATTAGTAGCTAATGCTGCCTTTCCACGTGACCTTGGATGCATTACACAGATCTTTCTTTGGTTCTCCTGATCGTCCTGACCATATTTCACAGCACAACATGGGCTATGGTTAGTGTCAAGGCTGGCTTAGCACAGGTACACAAAGCTGCATGCGGTCACTCAAAAGTTGAAATTGAATGTGAACTACAGCCACATCACCTAATCCTCACAGCCCATCAGGCAGTGCAAAGGGGAAAGAAGGCACCGTTCCTCTCTAACACCATGGCCACTCTGCTTGGCATGGGACATTCACTGTTCCATGGCTTTGCTCCCAATTAAAACAATCAGCTTTGCAAGACAAAAATTCAAATTCAAGGCTTAGAGCTGTTGTCCCCAGACAAGATGTCAGGAGAGCATCAAGGACGCATAAAGAATAAAACAGCTTCATTTTCTTTGTGAATACCTGTCTGCTTATTTTTCAATTAAACAACAGCTGGGTGTAGACTTGTGAGACAGCAGAAGGATCCCAAGACAGAAGAGGCGATCTACATAATGCAAGGATGTAAACCCTTCCCACCACTGCCAGTGCGGCAGCTGACACTGGCAGAATCCGCTCCATCGCTGAACTCATCACTACAACAAGCTTCTGCAAAGGGTCTCTTAGGTTTCAAGCATTTAATCCCAGAATCAATTATGTACCCTAAATCACAGTCAACTCCCCATCTTGTAAAAGAGATAGGGGTCATGGGCAGGGATTTTAGCAGCAGGTTGGAGAAGCCTCTGTCGGCAGCGACCTGCATAAGAATTGGTCCCGTCTTCAGGCATGAGCGTGGACTAGGCCACCTCTCAAACCTATCAGTCACTTGATGCACATGTAGGTGAAAGTCTGAAGGTCTGTGTTTTCTGATCACCTAGACTCAGGGACAAAGCAAGCTTCCCCATCCAGAGATCCCTCAGGGCTTGGCCACAGAGGGAGGGCTGTGAACCCTGGGAGAATGTCTTGGCCTTGCTATAAAAGGGGCCAAGCCTGCACCCCTCTGACGTGTGCGGTTATGAAGAAATGACTGGGACCAAGGACTCGCACTGCTCAGCCCAGTAATGCCCCTTCTCAGACCCTAAGCCACTGACCCAACTATCATCCGAAGCCACGGATGAGACCCCCCTTGCCGCTCAGCACAGCCATGCCGGGCACCGGTGCTGGGAACACCACTGTGCTCCCAAAGAGAGCTGTGCGGGCTGCTGCACTGTCAAACTGCCCTAGATTGGAGCAAATAAGCTCCTTTCTGAAGGAAAATAATTGCTCTATTTTAAAACTAAGTGGTTCAAGGAGAAAAACACAGGCAAGAGGGCCTGATGCGCTGAGCTTGGGGTGGGAAATAAGAGGTGTGTGGGGCAGAGCAACTGCATAGCTGCTTTGCTGGATGGCCAAAGTGCTGGATGTAAAACATGAGTCAGGCTGCTACTGTGTCCTCAAATTGGTGCTGCAGGAGAGAGCAGAGACCTTGGCAGGAAAAGCGTGTGCCCCTCCTCGGGGTACCGAGCTGTGAGGCTGGGCACCCTTAAAAGCCAGAGAGGAAAAGCTCCTGGTGGAACAAAGAGCCTCTGTCTCCTCTCGTCTGTGCCCCCTCCACCCGCAAGTTCAGGTTTTGTGGCCATAAAGGAGGTCCCCAGAGCACTTTGGGTCAGCCCGTTAGGCCAGCGCCACTCCACAGGCTGGTCCGAGCGCTGGTGGTGTGAAGCTCAGCCAAGCAGAGGAACAGCCCCCACCACAGGGACAGCTCGCAAGGGAGCTTCTCTGGGGAAAATAGTTGCTGCTTCGGCAAACCGTCTCCCAGAGTGAAGACCAACAAACTAGAGCAGACAACAACAGAGTCATTAATAAGGCCAAGCCTGGCATCTTCCTGGACCTCACCACCACTGTGACCAGTGATTTCACCAGGCAAGCACAGAAGAGGCCTCTTCAGCAGAGTTTTGTCTTTGCTGCTTAAAATTCAATAGCTCCGCTTTCCAAGCGGGCAGGAAAGAAACAGTTTTTGTACGTTAACAGCCCGCCCCCCTCGTCCCCATTTGTACAGAGGAAGCTCTCTGGTTTCAGCTTGGCAGGCGCACCTCTGGCCTGCAAGGGAAGGACACCAAGAGGCTAGAAGGATGTGTCGGCTGCTTCCTAGCCCCGCTGGACCAGCACTGGCCCTGGCAGAGACGGGTCCCCTTTGAACATGCCTTGGGTGGAGGTCAGAGAGACATATCCGGTGCTCCAGCAGCCTGGGTCCCACCACAGATGCCTGTGAACTGCTCCCAGCTTCCACCAAGGTGGGCACCGTTGCCGACTCTCCCCGAGTCCCTTCCTCTCGGGCTCAGGGGCAGAGTCATGTCACCAGCAGGGTCTGTTGCAGGATTGGCCTCATACATCCACACAAAGAGAAAAAGTGCACGTGGTGATCAAAGCCGCGGCTTGCCTTCAGGCAGCATCTCAAGACGATGATGTAAAACCCGGTTTGGGGGACACTGTGACCTGGAAACAATGGTGGAAGCAGTCAGCTGACCTCTTATAAAGGAGCCGAATATTGTTTATGTAAAATTTTGCTTTAAAACCAAGGCTGGCTGCCCTGTCTCATCTGAGAGCTATTAGCTGTCATTTTAGGTCAGAGTTAGGGTTACTAAGAACATAAATGACACATTTTCTCTCACAGACAGCTGAGACTCCTCTTTTGCACAATGAGCACCCAGAATGAGCGGAAGGATGCGATAAGTGCCCTGCAAAGCTTTTTTCACCTTAAAATAGTTTTGCAGTTGAGAATCTACAGCTCTAACTTAGCACGCACATCTGGAAAAAAAGAAGTCCTCCCGCCTTGCTTGTGCAACCCCACCTCGTGCCCATGGCTTCCCTCTCAGCTGCCAATCTGCAACACCGCTGTTGGGCTGGCCAAGCTGTAGAGAGCCAGGTTCTCTCCCAGAGAGCTAGGGTCATCTCCCCGGGATGGTCACCTCCATCGGTTCGATACGCTGCAGTCTGCCAGAGGCAGAGCCAACTGCTCCCTCTGCGCTGGATCATTGATGGACCGGGCACAGACGAGCAGCAAGAAGGGTTAGGGGCTGAAGCACTGGGGCCGGAGGAGAACACGCCATTCACACAGATCAAGTGTCCTTCTGGAGAGCTGGCAGCTGCCAGGGCGGCAGAGAACAGGCAGAGCAAGGGGAGCGTTTGCCGTCTCTGACCCCTGAGCACGCTCCTGGCAGTACAGCTTCAAAGGGAGGAATGAAACATGGGAATAAGCGACGTGGTCTGGGCATAGACAGCGCACTCAGCGAGGGACACGCCTGCCTTGCAGAGATACGAGGGACCTTCCGCTTGCAACTCCTTCCTGACGGCCACCCCACTGCCTCCCCATGGTCTGCAGCCCCTCCATCCAGCCCTCCCACTATAGCAATTCATCACATGAGCCTTATCTTAGCCACACGTAATCTCACTGCTTTGTCTCTCAGGACGGGGCTTAGCGAACTCCCCAAAGTTAACGAAGCAGGTCCGTCCCCTCATTAACTCACGGGGCCTGTCTCCTTGGATTAGGTTGTGCTGACTCTGCTCACACATCACACTTGCTGCTCTACATGAAGGGACACTGGGGCATTTCCAGCTGGGACACAGACAAAAGGAGGAGATAGCAGAGCCTTGGTTACCACCAGAGCAATTCAGGACAAATAATTAGAGGCTTTCATGGCTAATTGGATCTGTACTGTCAATCCAGGACAGGAGATGCCTTAACCCACACTGCCTGCCTGAGATTGCTAAGCAGGCCATAAATAAACTGCAGCACTGGTCCAAAGCTCATCGGCCTTCAGCTTCCACCCTGCGTGCTCCCTCCCAGCCCCGCTACGGCACAGCCTACCTGGCAGGGGAGTCCGGCCCCCTTGCTTTTTTCCACGGCCGCAGCCTTGCAGCCATACCCGGACACTTGGGAGTCCACCTCGGGTAGCTCAGAGACCCTTCAGGCACGCAGACCTCAGCATGTCACAGCTAGCTTGAACAAGGAGCTACTGTTTTCAAACTAAAGTCAAAGGGTAAATGAACTAGTGGATAGGAAGAGCCAGTGTCAAGAGATCAGTATTAGCAGGGGCTGGCAAGCCAAAGACAAGGTATTTTCAGAGGAAGGCTTCTGAGTTGGAAATTGGTTCCTGCAGTACCTAAGCTTCAACCTGCTTTTTGTTTCCAGTTGCAGGACAAGGCTCCAGTCCTGTCCCCAGCTCGCTCTCAGCCCTGAAGGTCCTCTTTCCTTCTCTGCTCAGACATCTCTTCCAAATCCTGGGACTGCTGGTGCTTGAAGACAAGACAAGCAAACAAGAACAACCACCTTCACGTGACTGCCAGCCACTGCAAGGACATCCAGACCCTTAAAGCAGGCTGGAAGCCTGACTTTTCCCTCTGAGGAAGCTTCTTTAAGGAGGCAGGCTCAAAACTGCACAGGGCCCCCGAACGCACACCCTGTATGCAAAGGCTGATTGCTGTGTGAGGTCCCAAGTGCTTCCTCCAGGAAACAGAGCAAAGGAAAAGATCTTGTGGTGCTCAGGACCATGACCAGCAGATCTTCTACCTCTGCCACGGGAAAGCCAGGCACAGCAGGTGTAGAAAGGCAAAGTCACAAAAAAGGACAGTCCAACACTCTGGGCCAGGAAAAAATAGATTAACCTACTTGAAAGTAGGACAACATTGCTATAGAGTAGGACATCTGGTCACCACAGCAGGAGGAGCAAATACAGAGGAGGCAGCTTGTCCACGCACACGTCTAACCTGACGGGAGACAGCTAAAGCACAGACGTGGAGTATGTTCAGGCAAGCAGCTAGGACAAGCGGTCCCCAGTCAAAGCAGAGCGGCTTTCTGACTCTCTGAGGTGACTGCTAGACTTGCTGCTGACAGTCAGTCTACCTGCCTACGAGAAGCAATATCCTGCCCCCCGGAGCCCGTGGGATATGCGTGCCCAAACCTAACAGCTGCTCCCTTCTACGTGATCTGCTAAACCCAGGGTTTTGGAAGAAACGATCACCAAGAGAGAAAAACGTAAGAAGATTCCCGATGCGCCTGAGCAAGTTTAATGCTTGTAAACTGCTTCAAGGCTCCCGAGGCCATCCCTTCTGCTGGCTCGAGCCCACCTACCTCTGCTCGACTCCTTGCACCTCAGCACCTTTCCCTCAGACAGATTTTCAGCCCACTAGCAGAGCACTGTTCAGAGAGGACATGATAAAGAAGTGATTAAGGATCACCACTGAGCTTGTATTAGCATCTTCAAAAGCTCGGCAGCCCATCAGCCAGCCAGCAGGCTGCAGCTAAGCCGGGCGTGATGGGTCTTTCAAAAAGAAACAAGAAAGCAAATGCCACAGATAGCATGCTCATCAAAGGAGCCTCACTGCTGTTTGTAGAGAGGAGTTAATGCCATGCCACGGACTGGCCACTCCAGGGCCGAGTTTCCTACTCAGCCTTGGCAGGACAGGCAGTTTTCTTGGCTTAGGACCCTGCGCTGGAACGGAAACCCAGAGCACCAGGTCTCAGGACACCATTCAAAATCCCGTTCCTTCTTGTTGCTGCTCTCAAAGGATGCAGTAGGAAACCATCCAGGTCCCAGGTTCCTTTGCAGAAAGCTTTAAGCCCTTCCAGAGAAAGGTCTCCCTGCCGGGTGTGGTTTGTTTTCTTAAACTCAGGCTTGCAAAAGCAGTCTGGGGCAGCCACGAACTTGGGTGTGAACCACAGCAGCCCCCTCAGCAGACCCTAGACTGAGGTGAGCGTTTCTGGTCTAACCTGACAGCTGAGCCCACCCTGAGAAAAGCCTTCAAGACTGTTTTGCAAGTACCTCCACGTCAGCTTCCTTTTAACCTCAAGATGATCAGTCACCCACAATGGCCTTTTAACTGCCTTGCAGTGATTTCAGCTGCTCAGCCACTCTCTCTGGGCTAGGGGAGTTTGCACACCAGCCTGGGATGAAGCTGAAAAGCGGAGAAAGGTTTCTCTAGTCTTTGCTAGGGCTGCTTGCTGGCACTTGTCTTCAAGACAGGACAAGACATTTGGGGCAGAAGGAGTCATTGCCTTTATGGATCAGGCAGGGCAGATTCAGGCTGCAGTAAAGCAGGACAGTGGTCTGCCTGCCCTGTGCTGCAACAGATGTCATGGTCCTTCCCCAGGGACAGCAGTCCAGGGTGGTGAGCGACTCTGCTGGACGGGGAAAGCCCGGGGGTGACAGAAAAGACTGGGACAGAAGAGGCCACCATCTCCAGTGCAGGGCTGCCTGAGTCCCTGTCGTGGTTTAACCCCAGCCAGCAACTCAGCACCACGCAGCCGCTCACTCACTTCCCCCCAGCCTGGTGGGATGGGGGAGAGAATCAGAAAAAAGGTAAAGCTCGTGGGTTGAAATAAGAACAGTTTAATAGAACAGAAAGGAAGAAACTAACAATGACACTAATAACAACAATAAAGTGACAATAATAATAAAGGGATTGGAATACACAAAACAAGTGATACACAGTGCAATTGCTCACCACTTGCAGACCTATGCTTGAGCAGTGCTCCTCCCCTGGCCCACTCCCCATTTTATATGCTGGGCATGACGTCCCATGGTATGGAATACCCCTCTGGCCAGTTTGGGGCAGCTGTCCCGGCTGTCTCCCCTCCCAACTTTCCTGTGCCCCTCCAGCCTTCTTGCTGGCTGGGCATGAGAAAGTGAAAAGTCCTTGAATTAGTCTAAACACGACTGAGCAACAACCGAAAACATCGGGGTGTTACCAACATTCTTCTGGTACTAAACCCAAAACACAGCGCTGTACCAGCCACTAGGAAGACAGTTAACTCTATCCCAGCCAAAACCAGGACAGTCCCATTCGTGGTGGCAGCAAAGGTGATGGGACAATGCCTGAGCTCACAACAGCGAAATTCGGTTTGCCAACAGCAGGGTGCAGGCTGAAGCCGGTGCTGAGCTGCAGAAGCCGACTGTGGTTGCATAAGGTGGCTGTTCAAGGCTACCCCATCACACACCAGCTTTGCCAGCCCAGGCAACAACCCCAGAACTGCTGTCTCCCTCACACAACCCAGAAGCCATTTCTCCCCTTTTCCAGCCGTACTGATGCCAATTTTTGCCAGGCAGAAAGAACCAGAAGTACTCACTTTGGAACAATTATTTTATTTTTTTTTTACTCCAGAGTGTCTTTCATCCTACACAAAGGCATTTCTAACTAAGGAATCATCCCAAATCCAAAAACAGGAACTTAGCTCTGAAGACACGATAAACATTTTCCTCTGTTTTAATTTAGAGAAAGATATTTCAGAAAAGCAACATAATTTATCAAGTATACTCATACCCTTGAACCTGCCCTCTATCTCCCCCAAAGTATGTCGACAAAGAGGTGAAAGCAGACACACTCAACTCTAATCAACAGGCAAGGTCTGCTTTCTTCCTACAAGCACTACCCAGAGGGACTGACAATGAACTTGAGGCTGAAGACATTTCATAGCAGGAGAAGACTGCTCCTCATAGCAAGAGCTTCCCATCCCACAGAAACAGCATCCTATGTCTGCAACTTTGCTTGACAAGAAAGGCCTGAAACCTTCACAGTACAATTCTTGTCCATCAGACCAGGGTGACCTGCAAGTCAGCTTGAATGGGGTTGTCCACGTCACACCTTTTTAATTCTGCTTCTCAGCCTTCCCTCTGCGGCAGGGAATTATAGCAAGCCCAGTGCCTTTCGCCCATGTCCAAGCAAAGGAATGCTGTTTAGAGCCTGGCAGGGATGCTGCTTCTCTAACTCACGTCTTACACATCACTGGAGGGTGGTTGAAAGGGTGTTTCTGCCACCCAGCTGAGCCTGCTCCATCACACAGAAGAAAGCTGGAGAGGCACTGGACAAGGAAGCAGCTAGCCAGGAACCTGAGAGCAGAAAAATCCTTGCAGCAAACCCGCTGCCAGGCCTCAAGTCCTCCAAAATGCATACACCAAGCCCTTCTGTAAACAGCCTGAGAAGCACTGCAGCACTTGAGCACAAGCTTAATCCCCCAGTACTCCTTCCCGGAGGCTCTCGGGGAAGGACAGCCTTCTTCTAACTCAGCGCTTGTCGCTTCACGCAACACCACTAGTAAGAGGACGGTGTTCCTGGGGGTGGTCGCACCAGCTTGGGGCACTGCTCGGCTTGCAGAGAGGTGTGCATGCAACACCCTAAGCAGCCCATCCTGCGCCCTGCTGCTGACACGGGGGATAATACAGCCCCAGGAGCACCCTCATCCCTCCGCCGCGGGGGCTGGGGGCTGAACCGACCATCCAAACCCACCCCGAGGGGCCGTGCCCGCTCCCACTCCTGGAGACGCCCGCCCCCCCCCCCCCGCGCGGGGGGCCCGCGGCGGCCGGGGGGGGGGGGTGCCCGCACTCACCCCGTACCTCCGCGCCCTGCCCGCCTCCGCTTCTGCGTCTCCGCCGCGCCGGTTGCCGGCCCCCGGGACACGCGTGAGGCCATGGGGAAGCCGCTCCGCTCCGCTCGGTGCATCCCCCGGGAGACCCGGGGCCGGCCTCTGTCCCGGGCGCAGCGCGGGTTCGGGCCGCCAGGGGGCGGAGGGGGCTGGCTGCGGGGCAGGAGGACTCAGAGAGTTGGGGCGGGAGTAGGGGGGGACACACACAAGCTACGGCGGTGTGGGCAGGGCGTGGGGTTCCCGCCCCCGCCGTGGTCACCTGTGGTTGGGGGCGGGAGTAGGACTCTGCGTGGGGACCCCCAAAGGGACCGGCTTCTGGCTCTGCAAGGTGTTTTCTCCGCGTTTTCCGCGTTTTCTCAGGTGTTTTCTGCAGTCGGGCAGAGCCCAGGGCAGGGGTACCGGGCTGCGGTGCTCCAGGTTGGTGCTCGACGTCCTGTGCCCCTCGCCCGCATCCCAGGGACAGGGGAGAGAGGAGGTGGCGTGTGCAGGGGGAACGCAGCCCCCTCCCCTCTAGGCAGCAGCTGCCCTCTGCCCTGTGGGCGAAGCCCCCGGGGACCGATGGAGCAGATGTGTGCTCAGCATCTGCCTTCTGGGCTGGAAATTTGCGAAGAGACCAGGGTCCCCAGGGAGGCTGCGATGCACATCGGCGGGAGGGGATGCAGCCACCGGGGAACCCCATGGGTGAGGGAAGGCCGATGTGGGAAAGCACACAAAAGGCCATGCGAGATATCCCCACACCTCACAGGGAAACCTCTAAAGTGGGGAGAAAGGGGTCAAGACGAGGCAGAAGAGCTCGACATGAGCAGGATGAGATTAATCTGGAGCGAGGTCTCTGGAGGGTTTCGGGTCAGGGGGTATCACACTGAAGCAAGGCATTTCCGTTAGCAGCCCTTTCCCCCTCCTGGGGCCACAGCGGGGGTCTCACTTGGCTCTTCAGGGGCCAGGAGCTGGCATGCGCAAGCTGCGGGGTGGAGGCTGAGCAGGCAGCCTGGCAGAGGGGAGGCAGGGGGACACTGAGGGCAAGGATGAGGGCGCTGGGAGCTGGGCACCGCTGCAGCCAAGCGGCTGCTTGGGTTGCTGCCTGGGGCGTTTGCATTGGGTTGAGAAATAGTCATTTGGCCTCTTTTGTCCCCCCCCCTCTTTTGACCTGGGCAAGGAACTCATGGGGGATCTGAAGGTGATGCCAGACCTAGCTTCCAGGATTTTCCTCAGCGCAAGTTAGCTGGACAACTGTCCCAGAGACCAGGGGGGCAATGGGGCATCTCTGTCTGACACATGCTCTGACATTTTACAGGGTGAGTAGCTGCCCCTCAGTACCATGAAAGGCATTTTTCGACCTATATGCAAGTCATTTTCATGCTTTTCACAGTAACTCACACAAGCTAAAAACTTTCTTTGTTTTTTAGGTGGCCAACATTTCTATCAAGTGATTTAAAATTTTTTTAAAAAAACATATTGTGACATTGGCAGCACCAAGGAGGCCCGAGGAGAGAACAGAAAGAAGCGCAGAACCAGATAGACTGATAGCCCTGCCCCGCATGCTTTGACATTGCCTTGATGAGCCTCCCATGCAGTTGCAGGCACTGAGTTTAAAGTCCTGGGCTGCAGTGACAGAGCACATTATGGGGTGGCTGCTCCAAGCAGGTAGTTAATTGGGCTCTCCCAGGCCTTTGCAGGCCCAAGTGGGTGCCCTGAGCTGTCCTCGATGGTGCTGCAGGCTGGGATGTCAGTGGGTGCCACAACCTGGCTTGGTTGCTAGAGCTGAGCTACTTGTGTCACTGTCTGATGCAGCACGGACCAGGGCAGCATTGCAGTGGTGGCCGGTGGAGGGATGCACAGCCCATCTGCCACCAAGCCAAGCTGAGCCCCACGTTCTGCAGGGACCCCATCGTCTTCGCAGGAGCTTGGTGAAAGGGACACTCCCTGGCACCTTTGCTACCCCCACTCTGATGCAGGTACATGCTGGATGATCCTCAAAGCAGAAGATCAAACCACAGAAGTTCTTCCCTCTTTCATTGAACCTTGACCTTTTTTGTATTTTTGACAAGGTCATTAGTGGTAATTTAAAACTATGAACTCCTTTAACATCAGACTGCCCCAGAATGGCGTCCAGATAACTGAAAAAGCTTTACTCTGCTTGTAATTCTTCCCAGGTTATAGGTCCTTCCCTTCCTCATTACCCTTCTGCTTCTGTGCCCCCCACCCACATGGGCCATATTTTCCTTTCTCTGGGTGCCTCTCTCCCCCACCCTATTGCCCTGGGAAGTACTCAGCATTTTGCAGGGCAGAGCTCCTGGAAACACAGGACTCCTTGTTTGCAGAAGTCAGTCATCTTTAACTGAGGCCCAGTCAGGTTAACAACTAGGTTCAAAAGTTTCTTCCAACTAGGGTGAGCTTCTGAGAGACAAAAGGCTTCTGCTGGCAAAGTGAAGGCTACTAGAGCAGCATAGGAGCAATGCTTGTTTTCTCTAGTTTGATGGGAAACTGTGAATAGTAGCTCTCCAGCTTAGTGCCTTCGCAAACCTCTTGCCACCTAGACTGCCTGAGAGCTGGCTTTTCTGGGCTGAAAACTCAGGTAATGTGACCTGGCTTTCCCAGGGTGCAAACCCAGGCACCCCAGGGGATGCGATAGAGGCCAGAAGGTGCTGTTCAGAGGCAATTCTTCCCTTCCCAGCACTGCCGTAAATTCATGGCACAAGTGTGGGAAGGTCCCAGCCTGACCCTGAGGTGAGCAGACCTGTCCCACCCGCTGAGCACAACACTGGTCCCTGGCTCCTGCCCCACGCTGCCCAGCTCTGAATCACTTTCTCCACAACTCCCATCCCCTCCTTTCTGGTGTGTGGGACCCCAGCTGGGAAGAGCTAACAGCACACATCAGTGAGTAAGGCACAGCTCTACTGAAAGGCACTGAGCAGAGCTAGCACTACCCTGCATGCTGTCTTACGTGCTAGGTGCGGAGTCTCTGGCACGTCCCAGATGCTGATGGTCTGTCTTTCTCTTGGAGAAGTACCACTGAACATGCCAAGCCTGAGGAACCAAAGAGGTACCATCCTGGCTGGACAGGTGGGATGCTCCATCCCGCAAACTGTGCTGCATGAGAAACGTACCCAGCTGTCCCCATGACCCCCAGCCTCGTTTTAAGAAGCTGGGCATCCCAGTTCCACCCATTTGGAAAAGGGTGCTTCAGATCTCCCAAGAAAGTGACTTCCCTCTTCCCAGAAATATGCACTGAACTGCACTTTGAGGACTCTCAGTCACTGCCAGAGACAGCCCTGTTCTTGGGTTCCCTCCCTCTCTGCCATGACTCTAAGTATATGGCAAGCGGGGCCATTTGCCAATGTTTGTGTCTCGACAAACAGTCTGTCAGCATTTTAGTGTATGGCTTCAGCTGGGATCAGCTATGCGTTCTCTCCCCATTAAATGGCAGAGCTGTGTGCAAACACCCTGGCATCAAACCATCTGGGGCATGCTCGAGGCCAACTGCTGATCTCCCAGTAGCATGTGTCAGGCACCCTCTCGAACCAAGGCGAAGGACGACTGCGGGATTGGTACTCCCACGCCACTGCCTGCACAGGTAGCCAAACCCCATCCTGCACACGGGGGGTCTCCTCTGCCACCAGTCACCTGCCTACCTGCATCCCCTTTGCTCCAGCCTGGCTCACAGAGAATCTGGCACGAGCAAGCTGCAGCAGATAGCAGTCCTGAATAAAACAGACTATTGAATGGTGGCAGAGCCCAGTGGAAACAACTTCTGGTTGCTGATAACACACAGGCCCCCCGCTCCCACTAACATGATAGCAAGCTTTCATGGCCTTCATCCATGGAGCTGTTGAGCCTTCACCTCCCTCCCTGGCTTGCTGGGGAACTGTGGCCTGGGAGGCTGGGAACAGGGCAGACTTTCTCCTAAGTTTGCACCCTGACAGGGCACAGTCTGGCTTATGCAGATGCAGTTCGAGCTCAGTGGTAAGACACCTTGGATACCCAGTCTAGATTCTGTCCAGACTCAAAGGCTCTTGAAATAGTTTCTGGCCCAGAGAGCTGGGATTCAGGTACCTTTAACTTCAGCCTGATCTCTGCTATGTCCTCCAGCCTCAGCAGTCTGCGCCAAGAGCAGAATCTGGTTTGGTTTTTTTTTCCCCAGGGTCACATTCTGCTTTGGTGTAGCTGTTACAGGAGAAGAGCAAACTGGAAGAGCAGATGTGTGGGATGTGGTGCATCCCATCTGTCATCAGTCAGAGGAGACACCAGCCCCTTGCAGCAGCCAAGGGTCTTCTGAGTTAGCCCCATGGACCCAAAGATAGTGAGTGCATCCATTTACACCAGAGTTGAGTTTGTCCCCAGTAAGACGTTAGCATATTCCCCTGCCTTTCCTAGTGCACTCCTTCCTCAACACTGATCTGTGAAGACTTTAAATGGTACCAAGATGGTCACGTCTGAGATTTCCATATCCCTGTTGGACACTGGGAAGACATGTGGGTTCCCCCAGACCCATCTCCTCTGTACAGCACAGTATAGCAAGGGCCTCATCCCTGTTACTCAACACAAAATGAGGATACTAGCTAAGGCCAGTAATGGAGCTGGTGATTTGTTTTGCATCTCTGAATCTCCTCTTGCTTGGAGGAGACTGACTCTGGTTCACCACGGAGTGGAGCAATTCAAAGCTGCAAGGACAGGTGATACTCTGAGTGTCACTGGTGGTACTCCGTGGTTAAGTCACCCTTTGTAAGGCAGATCTGAAAGCTTCTTTCTGCTACAGCCTCTTCTCCCCTGGAGTTCAGGGAAGTCAGTGGTCAGCCCCAGGCGCTGACTCCATGAACGTCACAGAAGGTAGCACTGCTGGCAGACCAGCCGGGCTCACCAGTCCCACTGCATCTGGGCTGAGAAGTCTTCCAAGATGTGTTCAGCAGGGCTTGGACAAGCTGCTGCCTCCACATAAAGCTGGAGATGGAACAAGTGACCCTCAGAGGAGTATGCGAGTAGAAACTGATGGCCACAAACTGCAGTGGGACGTGCCTCTGTTGTGGTTTACACCGCGGATTTGTAGGTAATGCTGCTTGAAAGCTGGTGTGACCAAGACCAGATTTGCACTGTGTCTCAGTGGCTGCAGATGTGCTGATCACACAGGCACCACTGAAAGCAAGGCACCCACCTCCTTGCTGGGCAGACCCCAGTCTCATGGTTGGTATTGTGGGCACGATCTCAATCTAGAGGCAGGCCTAGGTTTCATCCTGGTGGTACTGCTGGTGATGTGTTCGTATACAAGCTCTATTTCTTTCCAAAGTTACACATTAAAGTTTCCTGAGGATAAAAGGACAGAGCAATCAGCATCAGCACAAAGAGAGGCCATCAAGAACTGCAGCTGACAAACACATAACCGATCAAAGATCAGTGTTACAGCAATTATTTCACATATCTGCCACTGAAGGAAATGCATGTTGCACCTATGATTATCATTAAACTACAGCAAAAAATGTGATCCAAACAAGAGTAAAAACTGAACCAGAGCAAACACAGTGCAACCATGGCTAGCACCCCTTCGCAGAAGCCTGATCTGCTTGCCATAACTCCTCCAGCCCTAAGCAGAGTGCTTAACTGGGAAGTCAGTGCCTGACTCCACAAGGCAGCTTGTGCCAAAATAGCAGCCATGGCCTGCCTCTGTATCTGCTGCTCTTCAGAAGGCCACAAGCATCCCTGAAAATCCAGTTCTTGGGACCCGCCAGGAACAGCAGCCCAGCAAACGGACTATGCCCAGCACATGCTGGGTCCCAGCCAGGGAAGGCAGTGCTGCAAGGATGCACGGAGGCCAGGCCTGGTTTCGGGATGTGGGGGGCAGGAGCGGCCTGTCTCCCTGTCCCAGCGTGGGCTGGCTGGGAAACACCGCACGTGACACCCAGGTGTCCCCCCCTAGGGCAGTGCTCTGCTCGTCGGGCTGGGACTGGGCCGTGCCAGGTCTCAGCAGCGTGCACGGAGGCTGCGTGTTCACGCTCTGGCATTCACCAGCACGACAGTTTGATCACAGCTGTGCTCTGGAGGTGGATGAGCACAGAGGTGTGACGTGTTCATGGGGGGTGCATGTAGCCAGGGCATTTTCTACCCCCTACACAGGGAGAGAGGGGCAGGAACAGGGTCTGGGGAGCTGGGGGAGAGGAGCTGCATGAGGATAAATCAGTTTGGGATTAGAAGGTGGCACTGGCAGCCTGCCATGTAACAGCCAGGCTTGCACAGCCAGAACCCCAGCTGTCAGCCTGGTGGCAGCAATTAAATGAGGTATCGATTGAGGAATTGTTGTCTGCAGGGTTTAAAGATAAGATCGATGGAGACCAAAAGGTTTAGGCTCCGTTTACTAATTAGTCAAGCGCACTTGGGAGAGAAACCTTTGGAGACAGGGAGAGCTGGCTGTGTACGGGCAGTACTGCCAATGTGCTGGGGTTACTCCCTCCCTGGCATCCAGTCTTCACCGCTCCTGACTCTCTGGTGCCGAAGGGTGGACAGGCACCAGTGTGCCCGTGCCAGGGATTTAAATCCACAAGGAGGCAATCAGCTGCGAGGAGCGGGTGGGGGCACCAGGGTGGAGTATTCTGTCTGCGCTGGGGCGATGAGCAGCTTTTCTCCCAAGGCAGGGATGTGGGAAAGAGGGGCTGTGCATGTGTCTGCACATGGGGAGGAGTAAAGCAAGAGTAGAGCTGCTCCCTTTGCATTGCAAATTCTTTGGGGGTGAATTGATCCATTTCTTAGGCTCTGGCATTAGTTATAGCCTGAACACATTTCTCTTCCCCCTGCTCCTTGTGCAGCAAGCCCAGAGACACAAAGGAGACAAATGTGGCACAGACTTTGTGGCTTACGTGCTGATTCTGCCTACGCTCCATGGAGCTAAATTGGGGGAGAGCAAGGCGATGGCTTTATTCCCTCTTTGCTTTGTTTCCTCACTTCCAGACAATGTCCAGGACATGGTCAAATGGGGACAATCAGGCAGTGGCCTTGCCTGGATGTGGTTTGGGCCGCCTTTGAGACTGTGTCCTTGCTTGCTGTCGTGGGAGGGGGGTCTGTGTCTTCAAAAGAGAGTCGCTTTTAAACCAGCTGGGGAGCTGGGCTAGATCGTGTCTCCCAGGGGACGTCTCGGTGTCAGCTCTGCGTTAGGAAGAGGCATCGATGTCGCTCCCCCTTCCCAGGGCAGCCGGAGAATTCCTCTTTTCATCTCAGCTTAGCAGGAAAATTCAAGCCCAGCAAACAGAGGAGGGTCAGGAGCTGCTGCCATGGGTCCTGTGACCCACAGCCAGCCTGGGGGCAGTGCTTCATGGCCACCACAGCCATGGGTCATGCAACGCCTCAGACCCACCATGTGAAGGGACATGCCAGAGCGCTGTCAGCCGCATGACCTAACAGGAGCTCTGGAGGAAAACACCCGCCGGTTTGAATTCCCTGCACAGGTCAGTCCTCCTGGTGCCTCCCAAAACAGGACAGAGGGGAGCGGGGCCCAGACACCAACGCTGCTGACAGAGGTGCAGCATGTCCTGCTGGAAACCTTGTCCTTCAGCCGGGCCTGCCCTCCCTCTGTGCCGAGCTTGGCGACTGCTATGAGCAACTGCAACCTGACCCAGCCGGCTATAAAACACACCAGGACGGGAGAGAGCCGCATTTGAGCAGGCTGAGAAACCATAGTCACCGGGAGACTGAACGTGCCTCCGGGGGTGGGGGGCTGAAAGGAAGGGATGGAAGAGAAAACAGAGATCAAGGACACTGTGACGCCGTATGGCTGTTACAGGGTGTCTCATACTTTCGCAGCAGGGCTAGGCAGATTTATAGCTTTGTCTGGAGGGTCTGGAGCCAGCCCCCAGTTATTTCACATTTAGGAGGCAGTCTCCTTCGCCTTTGCTCTTTCTCTGGCTTGTAAAGCTGCACACCCGACGCTGGACCAGACCCATGTCCTTGTTCTCTGCATACAGGATCAGTGCCTGGGACAGATACTGCATGTCTGCCAGTGCAGGACAGAACCGACTAGGGTCTAAGGGATCGTTGTTTTCCCGCTGTTGTTACACAGCTCCGTGCCACTGCAGTGTCCAGAAATTGTGGATTTAACAATCCTTCTCTATGGGAGACATGGACCAGGCAGCTGGCCCAGGGCTGCCAAAGCCGTAATGTTCTTCCCATGTGTATTTCGCTTTCCTTATTCTCCCCCAACAGTCAGGCTGACCACCCTGCCCAGGGCCACCTGTCCGTGTTAAGAGGGAACTGGAGACCCTGTGGTTTCTGTGGGTTGCAGAGACAGCAAGCCTCCTCTACACTCTCCGCTCCAAAAGCCATTCCAGCCCATGCCACCTCCTGTACATGGCTGTGATGGATGAGCAATGCAAGAGATGTTTCCCTGTCTCTCTCCGGACCATCACGGCTCAGACTGCACATCCAGGATCCTGGCTTGTGATGTGACTGCACGTTGGGCAGGAGATAAGAGCACCGTTTCGTGAATCTTTCCTGGAGAGGTTGCAAGAGCCACCCAAGCTGACCCACCTGTGTCTCAGGTTGCTTGCCTTCTAGCACCTGCCTCTGCCAGGAGCGAGGTTGGCAGGTGGCTGTTGATGGCTATCCCAGTGCCATCAACCCTGACCCCGTAAGCAGTTCTGGGGGAACCGTAGCTATCTTCCAGGCCTACTGGCTGTGAGAACGCACTTGAAGAGTCCCCAAAAGGGAGATGCACATAAGGACAAGCCCATCTGCAGAGAGATAGACAAGGCTCCAGACATCAAAGTGGGTCTCCTAGCAAATGCAGTGGGTCCCCTCCATACCTGATCACTCCAAATGGTCTGCTGGATCAGAGGTGCCCAGACGGCACCTGCTATAACATTTCACTTTCCACTTGGCCTCAGGCTGGTATCTTCCCTTATCAGGGCCGTGCTGTGGTTTAATGGCCAGCAAGGAACAGAAGTCTGAGTTCCCCACATGTTCCTAGGGGTTGGATGCTGCTCACAGACAGGAAAGCTTGATCTAGACTGATCTCCAGGAGCCATGGGGGCATTTATTTCTTGTCTGCCCTGGGTGAATAAATTCGGTCTGTGCAACCCAGAGGGTAAGTGTTTGCCTGCACACGGGAAGGCTTGACTCTTGCAGGGTGAGGAGGAGTGGAAAGTTGGATTGGGGGGGGGGGGGGGCCGCAGTGTTTCTCTGCCACCTTTCTCTCCTGGCAGCCTAGGAGGGATGAGGCACAGGGTGGGTGCAGGGGGATGCCAGGCTGCCAGAGCGTGCAGGAGGCACCCCTGCCTCCACGGGTCACCATGACAAAGGGGAGAGCAGAACTATTCCCACCTCTCCTCCATTTTCCTTGTGGCATGAGGCCGTGATCCAGCGGCAGACAGAACAAAGAGCAGGCATTGGGAAATCTGCTCCCAGCTCCCCACTGGGGTTCCTGTGAAGCAACGGGGAGCAGGAGTAGGACTGAACCCCAGCCTGTGCCAAGAGCATCAGCAGAGGCACAGTACTTTCCTAGGCCTCCTCACATGCATAATCTCAATGTGGTCATTACTGTTTAGCAGACGTGCATTTCCAGAGACAGATAAATAACCCCAGTAGCATGCCAGAAGTTTCTTGTCTGTGCGCAGGACGTCTCCATCCTTTAGGCTGAAGGGGGACCTTATCAATGTGTATAACTACCTGAAGGGAGGCTGCAAAGAGGATGGAGCCCAGCTCTTTTCAGTGGTGCCCAGTGACAGGACCAGAGGTGATGGGCACAAACTGAAACACAGGAGGGTCCCTCTGAAAATCAGGAAACACTTTTTTACTGTGAGGGTGATTGCGCACTGGCACAGGCTGCCCAGGGAAGTTGTGGAGTCTTTGTCCTTGGAGATACTCAAAAGCCGCCTGGACGTGGTCCTGGGCAACTGGTTCTGGGTGGCCCTGCTTGAGCAGGGGGGGGGCTGGACCAGTTGACCTCCAGAGTTCCCTGCCAACCTCAGCCGGTCTGTGATGCTGTGATCTTGCTGGAGGCTGCATTTCCAGACCCTGTTTCTTATTTCCAAGTCAAAGCCGTAGCTCCTTCTAGCTCCCTCCTACTGACTTGCCCAGCTTGGTGGCTGTTAGAGATGCCAAACTGTTCTTCATCCATTCCTGCCCGCATGGGGCCAGGCAGACAGAGTTTGCTCTCGCAGGCAAGGGAAGTTGTTTGCCTGCTCAACTGCAGCCCTGGGAAAGCAGCAGGCTCCACGTACGGGCCAGAGCCAGCACATGCAGGAAACTTCACCTCCTCCCTCCATGCCAGGAGGGACACGCAGGCTGGGAGCTCCCACACAGGCCACAAGCTGGCCTCGGCCCCTTCAGCACTGGTATCGACGTGGGCCCAGCCAAGGACGTATCAGAGACAGACTCTGCGTAGAAAGCAGGGCTGCCCCAGGGAGCGCATCCCACGCCAGGCTGTTCCTGCTGCCTGGGCTTCCTCCTACCCAGACTTCCCTTCCTCAGATCCGGGTCACTGCCTCTTGCCCTCCCATCGTCAGAGATGGTGAATAATTCACTCCCTTCATTTATGTCATTACCTTGAAGGTATTTATACTGCGTGATCAGTGCCCCTAGAGAGTTCCCTCTCCTGAACTCCATAAATTGCATTGTCTCGGTCTCTCCTCCCCACCCGCCTGTGCTAATTGCTGCATCGTGTTTGCTGACGTCTTGCATTTTGTTTGGTTTCTTCCATCCTTTGGGGGGCAAATGCTCTCCATTTCTCCCCAGGCTCTCCACTGGGGTCCCACATCTTTGTGGGCAACCTGATCCACAGGTAACGGGGACACAGCAGGCATTGTGAGACTGCAAGGTCATCTCTCTGCTCGCTGAGCATTAGATACGTTCTTGCTCAGGGGCACATCCCACACGGAGGACCAGCTCAGCCAGAACAGGAGGATGTGTTTCTTTGCAAAGCAAGGGCAGCTGGAGCATGTGGTGAGCTGATGTTACATATGCAAAGTCTGGATGGGTCATTGCTAATTCCAGCTTTGCCCCTAAAGGTTTTGGGGACAGGAGGGACCTAAGCTGATGTATGGCTTAGCATGAAGTTAGATTTCTCCCAGCAGTTTCTGGTTTGGGCCATGATACCATAGAGAGGCATGCACTTCAGAGCTGCCTCACCTTCTGGTAGGAACCATCCGTCCCTCACGCCCATGGCAGAACTCGCTCAGAAACAGGCCAAGAGTAACGCATCGTGTCCCAGACTCTCAGGGTCTGCTACCAGAGCTGTTCCAGGGGAACACATAGCTTCGAGCTGTTCCTCACGGCTCAGAAGACACCATGGCAGTGCAAAGCACCTCTTGCAGGAAGCCCGTGCTCAGCGATGCCTCCCTGGCCCAGAGATAAGCATCACAATCTAAGCCTGTGGTGTCTCTCTGGTCAATGCTAGACAGCCCACAGGGCACTGTATGACAAGAAACAGGAGACAAAAGTACCAGGCACGTAATAGCATTATGCCTGGTTTTTCTCAGTGATGCAGTTAGTTCTCGACAGTTGTGTTAAGTCTTTATTTCCATATCCTTGGCTGTTACCACCACCGGTGTCTCATGGCAGGGAGTCCCATGGATTAGACTTTCAGGAAACAGCCTGCTCCTCCCCAGCTCAATGTTAATGTGGTTACTTTCAGAGTTGCTCAGGGTCACCTCGTCCCTCCCATCTGAGGGAGGCACACGAGCCGAGCTGCGCCGAGTCTGGCAGGTCTGAACACTGCTGGTGGGGCAGGATCCAAAGCTGGCCTCAAGTGGACCCCCAGTGGGGCGGCTGCTGGTCCCCAAAGGGTCCCTGGGGCAGTCGTGGGGTTCCAAGGGAGGGCTCCACTACCCCCAGGGCTGCTGAAACTGGAGAGGAGCTTCCCCACAGGGTGGGCTTTGGCGCAGCACTGCACAGAGGACAAAGCACGGATCAGGGGAGGATGGGGCTGGAGCAGGTCAGGGAGGACACAACTGCCCAGACCCACAGCGAAGGCTGAGCTCCAGCCTCCCTCTGCTTGCATCAGCAGGACCGGCATCCAGGAAAGCTGCTCTCCTGGTGACTGTGCGCGCAAGGGAGGCTGGTCCAGCACCGCCATGCTCCCTTCTCGGAGGAGGCCCCACCGGGCGCCCACTGTCCGGCTGCAGGGGGTGGGGAGTGTCGCCAAGCATTTGCAGCCCCCCCCCAGGCCCGGACCATATGGCCTGCCCTGCTCTGCGCTGCTTTGTAGGGACCAGGGACGAAGTGAGGCAGGCTGCACTGCTGTGTAGATGCTAAACTAGGCCAGCATATGGTGCTGTAGGTCCATGGTATAGCTTGCAAGACGTCGTACTGACCTGGGCTACAGGAATTACTAGAAGTCAGCCCAGTAGCACTGAGGAAGCTTGGTGGGGGGGTGTCTCCAATTTTGCTTGGTTTTTGGGAGGGCAGATGTTTAAATCCTAAAAAAGTCCTGCCTCCAAACCCTACTAAGCAGAGGATGAAATGCAGCTAGCGTGTTTCTGCAGTAATGCTGCTGTGCTCGGGAGCCCGTCCTGGCTACCCGCGCTGGGCTGTCCAGCTGCAGGCTGCTGATCCGGGGGGGCTGGTGGTGAGGAGCCAGTGCACCCAGCCTCTGCCTGACTGCCCGAACTGCAGGAGATGCTGTGGGCACAGGCCGGTGGGAGAGGAGACGGGCGCAGTGAGAAACCCTGCTTCCCATGAGGTGCTGTGCAGCGTTTCCTGGCTGTTTCCAGTTTTAGAGGATTTCTTCCCAAGGAGAAAAAGGAGGAGTCCCATTTTCCCAGGGACAGCGTGCACTGTTTGCCTCATCCCACGAGTCTACTGAAAAAAGAGTTTTGCTGAGCAGTTTTCAGCTAGTCACAGCTAGAGGACCGCTGTACCCTTGCTGTCACGGGGAAACCCAGCTACCTGCCCTCACTTCAGCCACGGTGACGGGCGAATTCTCTACCATTCTACTGCCATTTATACTCCTAGCCCGCAGACGCAGATGCTGACAAAAAGCTCACCTGACCCCCGTCAGCACCCCCTCTGCTCTCACGGCTGCCCAAGGGACACGGCATCATTGCCTCTGGAGCACGGGAGAAGCCTGCGTGCCTTGGGGACCGCGATGGCTCCGGGGTGGCTGAGCGAAAGGACCAGCTGCCGGAGGCCGTAAGGAGACCCGGCTCTGCGCCCCCGCAGCTCGCTGGCCGGCGTGAAAGGAGATGCCGAGAAGTGGAGCCCTTGCCCATGCCGGGTCCTCGGAGTGCGGCCAGGCACCGCACTCACCCCGCCGCCGCCCCGGAGCTTCCCCGGGCGGGGGCTGCCGGAGCCGCCCCTCTCCGCGCACTCACGCTGGGCGAGGGTCTCACCCCGGGCGGGGACCCCTCAGCAGCCCCGGCCCAACGCAGTGCAGCCGCACAGCACAAGGCCACCCAAAGCCCCCCCCCCGCCTCCCTCCCTCCCTCCCTCCCTCCCTCCCACGGTCCGCTGGCTTCCCAGCTCACGGCCCTTCCTCCCAGCATCCGAGGGGCACTGATGTGAGATTAACCCCGTGCTCTCCGCAGCCTCGCTCTTATTACAGCCCTCCGAGCGGGGACAGTGGAGGGGATGGCTGTTGCCTGGGGGTCAGCCTCTTCCAGCGGCTTTGGCCGTGGGCAGTGCTGGGGTGACACCCCCCCCCCCCGCCCCGGGGATGGCAGGACAGCTCCGGAGCCCCTCTGCTCTCTGCCTGCTCCTCTCCAGCAGCCCTCGCCTTGATGCTCCGGTCCCAGGACGGCTCCCGGGGCTCGGGGGCCGCTGCCCTCCCCGCGGCTGGAGGCAGCGGCTCCGCTCCGGGGAAGGCCGCTCCCTGCCCCCCGGGCGGAGGGTGCACCGGGGCCGGCCGAAGCCCGGCAGCTCAGCGCCGCGGGGTGCTCTGCACCGCACGGAGTGATTTAAGGCTGTGGCGGGAGCCTTCAGCGCTTCCCCATCGACAGCGCAAACGCCGCCTTTAATGTCGTCCTTTGTGTTTCTCAGGCAGGAAGAGCTGTGTGTACAAATAATTAAAAGGAAGAATCGGAGTGATTAGGGCAGATGATTATTGTCAAATTATGATTTATCTCAGAGGGAAATTAGTACCCCCCTCCCCCAAAGGGCTCAGCCTAGCACGGTGAATGGGCACTGGTTTTTTGATTAATAGATGCCTTTAGAAGGTCACCTACATCCATTGCAGATTAACTCAGTGGGAAAAGTTCTTTCAGTAATTCAAGCTGTTGTTCTCACAAGCTGTCAGCTAGCTGCAAATCGGGAAGGTCCATCCGTTACAGGGCTGCTGGGTTGGAGGGGATCTTTCTTTCCTCCGGACACATAGGCGTGATATATGATGCACAGAGACATGGATGACCGAGAAAACGAGCTGTGGAAAGAAAACAAAAACAGCAGTAAAGGGAAGCAAGGAAGCTGAGCGGGCAGAGAGCTGGCCTAGGCAGCGTGGGGCCTGGGACTGGAGGGGCAGAGCTCAGCTTGGGGCTGATGCTGCAGCAGTGGTCCTAGAGCTGGTCTGCTCAGTATGGTGGAGGAAGGGTTTAGATGCCCTCCTTTTGCAACCGTCATGAGCGCCTCCTGCTATGGAGACGGTAACTCACCTTGTGTTTGCTTCATCCCTGCCTGTATTTAGACATGTCCGTGGAGGTGCTGGGCAGGCTGAAACCAGCGTCCCACAGGATCTGACAGTCTCCTGTGCGTTTCTGGCAAAGATCCCTCAGTGTCGTGGCTTGACTCTTCCACACTGTGGACACCTCCCAGTTGACTGCTGAGGAGGAGCGACAACACCAGGGTCTAACTGCCTCCCAGGCATCTTCTTGGGGAAGGCAGGAGCTGGTGATGGCAATGTGGAAACAGGACCAGCAGGGCTGGGAAGAGGAGAGGTTGGGACTTGCACCATTGTGAAGAGAACAGCACAGCAGCATCAGTCCACAAACTTACGAGCAATGCCAGAAATGCTCATGCCGGTACAAGATGCTCTTCATATTGACCTTCTGTAGATGCTCCGTTGTATTTCTTTTGAGCTCCATAACCACTGTGCTTAACAAAGATGGGACTGCTCCTCTTCTCTGCTCATGTGTCCATCCCTGCATGGAGACATGCAGGTGATCTCACTGAAGTGACATTCTACATGGGGACTTTGTGCCATCAGGTTCTGAACACAGACAAGGCCCAACACCTCTAATTGTGTTGGGAATGATGTGATGATGGCATACCTCCTGCCACAATGCCGGGCATACGTTTACCTATTTTTAACTTGCATGCATTCAAGGCAAAAGGAGAGACAGGAGAGCGCAGGTATCCTGCACGTTAAGGTGGACAACAAAGAGATGAAGACTCTATTCCCTGATAAATAACCATGATAATTATATTTAGCTTTCTTTTCACAAATGAATGGTATTTCAGCACAGTCATCAAAAATTCCCACTAACAAACATTTCGTTTGCATCCCTCTAGCCTTCATCATAAATCTGTGTGCCAGGCATTAATAATATTTTCAGCAACAGATTGATTGACTAGAACATAGCTTGGTTGTCTCTAAACACTAAGGGGTTCTGAACTGATTTATCGCTTACTGAAGTCTGCACATATTTATATATATACCATATTCCTTGTTATATACGTACCCCTCCTTTACCCAAGCTTTCTCCAGCAGATCCATCATAGAGGTGTCAATGGCTACTGTAGGTTTGGACATCTTGTTGCCAGATCTATAATAGAGGCTTTGCTGGCACAGTACAGAGTCGGCGTATTTTTGATAAATGAGTTTTAATGCCAGAAGAAACAGTTAGATCATTGTGAGTGGCAGAGTCCAGAGGCTCTTATCCAGTTGCCCCTGCACAACGTCCAGTAACATGAAGAGACCCAAGCTTTCCCTTCCAGAAAAGCCTTCTGTTTGAGGCATCAAGAGGTCGCTGGTTTAGCTGATTTTAATGCAAGACTTTGGATATATGGGAGGCTTGGAGGTATGTGAGAATCTTGCTTTGATATATTTATACTTTAGTTAGTTTGAGACTTGCTGGGAAGAGCTTAAGCCTGTGGGTGACACTCTTCAGAGGGGTTCAGGCTAGGGAAGAAATAAAACCATTTCCTGACACAGTTTTTTAAAAGCTGTCTACATCTAGATGTTGAGGGACTGGCCACAGAGTGCATCTGCTCGGGAACCAAGAGGTAACTCTGGAGCTGGTCCCTGTATCCATCACACTCTAGGGACAGGACACAACAAAATGGAAGAGGAAACAGAAGCAGGACAGTGCCACACCAAAGCAAGGGGCAGTTTGCCCTGTATAGCCAGACTCCCTGCACTGGAGCTCCACGACAGCATCGGTCATCATGGGGCTTAAGAAAGTCTATGATAGGGACAGAGACAGAGACTCCTGCCTTCAGCATATCCTGCAATATGATTTTGGCTTTGTATGGAAAGGTTACTGGTGAGGTAATGAGAGCAAGGCTTTAGACAGTGGCTGCCCAGAGAGCCGAGCACCAGCTGGAAGAGGTACTCTCTGACATGGGCATGGCATCCTCAAGATGCTGTGTCTCTACCAGCAGGAAGAAGAGGCAGCTGGAGGAGAGTTCAGTTTGAGCATTTTATTTTTACCCCTTTAATATCCTTTGATCCCTTGGGAGGTGCTGGGAGGTGCTGAGAGGACCTGCTGGTGTACTGCTGTGCCCAGCTCTGGTGGGGAAGTATCCGCTGGTGTATGTACCATTATAGTGATCACTGATGTGATTGACTGGCTGTCTAATGGGTTGTTACAGCACTGCAGAGCCTGTCTTGCTCTACAGGTTAACTGTGAGGAGCTGGGGAGATGAAGCAACACTCCTCTAAATTGGGCTGTGCATTGGGAGCACCAGGAAGGATCTCAAAAAAACACCCTACCCTTTGCAAAAATTTCTTTTATGGTCTTTCACAAGGGAGGCCACAAACAAACAGATGAGATGCCAGGAGTCAAGAGGGAGTTTTCAGGGGGGTTGGGTTTTTTTCTTTCTTTCTTTAAATGGCCTGAGATGTTCAAGGCAGTTTTACTGCTCCTGGAGGTCGTCTAAGTGCAGATATGCCCAGCCTTTGCCTTGCTGTCCTTTGTGTGCTGCAAGGAAGCCAATGACTTGGAGCCTTTGCACCCCTGCATGTGAAGTCAGGGGCTAGTTGCTCTCTTCTGCAAAGCAGCACAGCTCTGCAGAAGCCCCATGGCGGTTTACACCCCCTGCAGATCTGCTCCAGCTATTTAAAACTACAGGTGTTCCTTACCAGGTACATAAATCTGCTACCCCAGATATTAGATATGGATCATGAATGCTTGCTATCTATTTCTAATGTGTATGCATGTCCTACACGGATTCATGGATGTCACCAACACAAGAGCTCCTGGGCTGGGTGTCTGCACCCTCGGCTACAAAATCAGCTCTCCACTCAGCAGATGTATTGTCACAGCGCACCTGGCTCATGGCATCAGTCGCTGTGCTAACCCACAGCACGATGCCCCAGCAGATCAAGGAGCAGGAGGCCTCAGCAGTGTGGACCCTTTCTTCCCTTCCCAAGTCTTCACAGGAGTCCCACCACACAGCAAAGCCATCCTGGGAGCCACAATCTGGTGCAGCCCTTGCCGTGGGTGACCAAACCCACAAACCACGCTGGGCAAGGGGTGGATGGTCGCCCTCCCTCATGATGGGATGGACTTGGATGCTAAGAGACAGAGGAGTTTTGGCTGCAGTATCACTTTGGAAGAGCAGCCCCTGGAACTCCCTCCAGCAGTGTGCAGCCAAGGGCAGCCCTCCCCGGAGGAAGGCAGGAGGGATGATGGAGGATCCTGCGCTGAGCCTGGAAGCAGCCTGCCTCTGGGTGGCTCCTGGAGGGACATGGAGGATCAGGCAGCTCCCGCTGTCGATGCCATGTGTAGCAGGAGCACACTTGCTGTTTGTTCTGGCTTTTGAAACAGCAGGCTTTTGATTCCCTTGGTAGAGCTCATCTGCGCTTCTTTCTGGCCTCCTCCTTTCTCTGTGCCAACCACATGCCCCCCAGCCCGTGGGCTCTGCTGTCATTGTTGGCTGCTGGTTCCACTGGCCTCAGCTTATTGCATCTGTTTTGATTTGCTAGGTCTTGCATTCAGCCATCCGTTCAGCTTTTATTGTACGTTTCTAAGCGTCAGCTCCGGGTGGTCATCGTCGGCCTCTTTCACTCAAGCCCGTGCACCAGCTGCATATTAATTGCTCTCCTTTCTCCTCTCGCTTGCTCCCTCCCCGTCTCGCTGCATGACATTTGTGGTTTGCAAACTTTGTGCGAACACATTGCGATCCAAGCCCGGCTCTTCTCTGGGTGAAGGTGTGAGGAGGGCTTGGCGCAGAGAGACTGGGGAGCTGAGGATTACACCGGAGGCAAATCTGGCCCCTCTCCTGCAAATCTGCACTGGGAAAGCCTTCCTCCAATCACTCTGTCCGTCTGCCGGTTGGTGGCAGATTACTCACCATTGTCTACTGGCTGATGCTTTGTCCGGTCTAACTTCAGTGTCCCGAGCAATGGGGCTCTGACTTTCTCTGGCTGATCATTGCCATGCCAAGTCAGTTCCAGCTTCTAGACAGTCTCCCTGATGCTAAGCCTGAGGTTCCCTTTCCCTGGTGCCCCTGTGGTACTGCTTACTGCCAAGCAGAATCTCACTTCTTAATATGAGCTGTTGTATTGAGGGGGAAAAAAAATAAATGTTCACGCTCACATGCATGGCTACAGCACTTTTGAGACTGGGCTGTCTTGAGTCATGAGCCTGCCCTGGCTCTGAAGCATTGTGTTGCTTAATGACTGATGATAATGTCTCCGTATGTAGGCTTGTAGCATGGCTATCCATCTTTAAATTTCAAAATCTTTCCTCCTCAGCCATTACCTCCACCCCCGTAATCATTCCTGTTGCTCTTCTCTGAATTCCACCTCATTTGTCCTTGTTTGAAGGCAGAGCGCAATCAAACCAGCCACTCTGGGAGCCTGGGTGGGGGCTGAGGTCCGAGAGGGGTCCACCTCCAGTCCTGGGCCCTGAGCTGGCCCGAGGTCAAGAAGGCTCATCAACCTGAGTTGATCTGGGCTGCTGTCCGACAGCCCATCCAGCTGTGGTAACCTCAGCTGACCTGGGAAGAAAGGTATTTCTCCAAAGCTTTATGAAGACAGAGGCTGTAGGCTAAGAAATGCTTCCAGAATTTAACTTGCCTTTGCCTGTATGTGCTCACCTTCCCCAAAAAAATCATTGCAGATAAATGGCTCACTGTTTTTCCAAGGTCTGCCTGCTCACCAGGAGCCCTGAGCAGAGGACGCTACACCTGAGCTCAGTGAAACCGTCTGCCAAACTGAGGCATGAAATAAAACCTGCAAGAGAGCCAGTCTCTCGGGAGGTCTCTAGTCCAGCCTCCTGCTTGGAGCAGGACTGTTGTCAGTCAGATGTGGCTTTGTTTGGCCTGGTCTTGCAAATCCCGCATCTTTGTGACCTGACCCAGGGCTGCACCACCCACCCGGGGCAGAAATTTTTTCTAATGTCCAATCTGAAGATTCAACCCGTAGCCATTGCCTCTTGTTATCTCATCCACCACTTTGGAGACCTTGCGGGTTAATCACACTGGCCTGTGCTCTAGGGAAATAACTTTCTGTCTTAAGGTGAAATAAAGCTAGACTGACTCCCCAGCATGTAAAGAAATACCTCCTCCCGCCTATATCTAGCTCACCGTCGTGTGTCTGAGCCGGCTGGGATCTCAGCCTGAGCCGATATCTGCTGCTGCAACCATGATTGCTATAGATCGCGGCATTGCTCCTGTGGCAAGAGGGGGCCTGGCAGCTCCGCTAAGCCCCAAATTTTTCTTTGCCTGGAGTAAGACTGGCACTTTTTCATCATAGCAGGAGAACCGTGGTATCCAAATTAAGCACAAGCTGTAGTGTTTAAAGTCTGAGCAATGAGCTTTCCTCGGCAGTGGGTGGGTTTTTATCATGGGGGTAGGGAATTCCTCGTCTGTCCTTGATTTCATTTGCAAGCAATTTCTGTTCTGTGTCGTCACCTCTGTTCATTTGATGGACACCAGTGGGATAAGTACACCACAATTAAAGCCACAGTGAGGGGAGATGGTCAAAATATTTGATAGGAACTTACTTAAGTGGAAAGATTGACACTTTTTAATAAATAAGTGGAAGCTGGCATGAATTCAATTTGACATTTGCCACCTTCTGCAGAATTACGAGTATTCACTTTTTTCAGAAACCATATTTAAACAGAGTGCTTTTGGTCGATGACAAATTTTGAACAGTTTTGAAGAAGATTTCAGTAAAAATAGACAACGTGTTAGCAAATGAAAATCAGGTCTTCTGTGAACTTTCTGGGAGACCTTTGCAACTTTAGTGTGTTCACGGGCAACAATTCAAACAATTTTTCAACTCAGTGAAGCTGATTTGAAGAAGCTGCTGAACTCCTTGTGAACGTCACTGAGAGAGCCTCCAGTTCAACCCAGCACCTCTGGACAGGGATGATCTTGTGCCTGCCAATAGGTAAGAAAGCATGCGCATTTTCTCAGTCTCTCCAGCTCCAAATGACTACTAGCACATGGCTTCAATTATCCAGCACAAAGAAGTTTCTCGCCAGCTTTTGCCATGAGCAAGGAGTCCAGCGGGTGGGGGGAGTTTTGATGTGTGGTGCTATAAGCAAAGGGGACATGTCTGGAGCCACTTCTTCTGTCTGTACATGCACACCCGGCCCCAGACAGTAAGTTTGTCTCCCGCACCTCACTCTTCTCTCCTCTGTGTTCTGAATGAAGGACTTTTGTCATTTCCAGCCCCAGGAGATGGGGTATCTTAATCTCTCAACTTTAAAAACCAATTAGCTGTATCCATCAATGCCTCTTGAAATCTTTGGGGTAATGCCATTTGCAGAACCTCCTGTCCTCAGTCCCAGCAGCACCAAAACCCTTCCAGTTGCAGATAACTTGGAGATCTTGCTCAGCAGCTGCACGTGGTTTTGACAATTTCTTCCCACATACAGGCAAACTGGACAGGACTCAAGTGGCCCTGCCATACTGTCAGGTCCTGCCAGGAACAATCTGCTTAACACTGCCTGTTGGATCCTCTCCCGTTCAATGTTTGAGCATACCTTATTTCTGCTGTCAGCGCATGACTCCTGACTGCCTGGTTGGTGAGGCTGTCAGTGAAGAGTTTTTTTGATAGCTTCCCAATGCTCATAGTAAGACCCCACTGAGACCTTTCTCCTATTCGCACACTGACGGGGCCACGCACAGACTGATACCTTTGCCAACATCTTCCTTTCCATCACTGTACGGTATAGTCCTGCAGAGGTGAGAAGCTAGTCAGTGACAAGTAAAACAAAGGACAATGGCCACAAGTTGTGCTTGAGACATTCTGGTTGGAAAATGTCTTCTCCATATGGGTGTTTCTTCCCCAGGACAGGTCACCAGAGAAGTGGTGCTTTCAGGAAATAGTTAGAACAAACCACAGCTGAGCTGGTATAGCATTGGCCATAGCCCAGCTCTGAGCAGCTTGGACTAGAAATCTTCCAAAGTCCCTTCCCATCAACATTTCTTTGTGTCCGTGATGGGTATGGGTGGAAAAGCCATTGGTTTCCCTTTTGTTCAGTAACAAAGCTTGGATGCATCCTTTTCCTTTATAGTCTCCTTGCCTTGGTCAGCTCTTGGATTTCAGCTCTTCTAGAAGCCTTATTTGTGCAAAACACAAAATGTAGAAATTATATACACAAATCACAGAGCAATTGATTTACCCTGATTTAGGCATGTCCTCAGTCAGCTTGAAAGTGTGTGAGAATCTCAACACTTGGCCCAAAAAATGGGCTGGTCCCCCAATCAGACCAAGCTTGATCTGGAGAGGGCATTGGAGTGTCTCTAGATGTCAAGGGCAGAAACCCTTCAAGAAGCCTTAAGCTACTGGCTTTGCTCCACAGATGCTTTTTGCCCCTGCCCTCTTGAGTGAAGAATGCCCAAAGAGCCAGGTCAGGGGCAGAAACAGCATGGAGCCGCTTACGGAGGCAAAGGTGGACTAGCCTGCCTCACACACCACAAAGCCATGAGTTATCCCAGCTAGTTTCTCATACCTGATAGCTCCTTACCTAAATCACAACTTGATGTCTGAGCTCCCTTTATAGCCACAGAAACAGCTGCTAGTGTTTTCTTTTGCCTGGGACAAACTGGTCTCTGAGGTGAAAGGTCTCCCTTCCTTATCAAGGAGATTGGTTGAGTCACTTAGCCAACCAACTTGTAGTTTTCTAAAGTCAGGAGAGGGATCCACATGGTCAGGGCAGGAAAGCAAGACTCCCCAGCTGTTGGGAAAGAGCAAGGTGCGATCCTTCTTTGACCACGATGTTGCCTACTGGAGAATAGGTAGTTTTGGATGAGCAGATGGTGGATACTTACTTCTCCCAGCTTCCCTGGGAACTCTGGTTGTGTCTTATCAAAGGCCAGTGGTCGTGCACAGCTTTCCAAGTTCACCTTCCATCCAACAGTCCCTTTGTGGTGTCCCCTCTCCTTTACTGACAGTTTGAGGAGTCCTCCTGCTCCCTGCTGACTTGTGTGTCTTTCTGGAGACCTCTGCAGCAAGATATGTCAGCATTGAGGTCCAGGTTTACATAGGGGATAGCAGGAGATGAGAGAATGCAGCAACTGTTTTATTTCTAGTGTACATCCCCCTCACCAATATGTAGTGTGTCCTGACCCTCTGTGCTGAGAGTTTTATTTGCTGAGAAGTCCTGCCCAGAAAGCAACCGTGTAAAAATGGCACCTTCTTACTCTACCCACCATCTCCCTTGTGCCTCAGCCTGAACTGATGTGGTAGTGACAGGAATAAAATCTTGCTGCTTTGCGTGACTCACAGCTCTGCAGAGCTGGGCTGGCTACTGGGGAGGGAGCCAGGAGGATGCATTTTCTGGTGAATCATCAAAAAGAGCAACCTCCCCTTAACGTATGTGCAGACCCTGGTAAAGGCCATGGAGCAGCCACGCTTCTGTAAGCACAGAAAAGTGCCGGGCACTTTTCCCTTTTGCTTCCCTCTTGAGCACAGAGGAGCAGCGAGAGGGGTGGGAAGCGAGGCCGTGAGGATGTGGGCCGGGGCACCCTAGGAAGGACTGGCCCCGTCTGGCTAACTGATGCACATAGGCCACGAAGGCAAGTTTTCCTCCACAGCAGGTCCAACACTGCTGTAGAGGAAGAGGAAGGTCTTTCTGCCCTGGAACTGCACAAAGCCTGTTCCTTCCTTTGTACAGCCGTGCAGTTAGGAAAGACTCTCCACTGTGCTTTACATTTTCGTATATGGCCAGTAAGAGATAATCACCATGAATTGGTCTCACCACAGAAGTCACAGCTCCCCTCTGGTAAAATAACAGTGGTTCTTAATGAGTGCGACTGTTTTTCCAGCCATCTGAGCTAAGGTATAAAGAGGAATTCTAGCTCTTTAGTAAACTGTGGGGAAGCATGGTCAGGTAGCATTCAGTTTCAGTTTGAAACGTCTCCAAGAGACCTGGAGAAAGACTAGAGAGTCCTGTAATCAGACAAATATATGATATCTAGGATTGTTGAGGTTACTTATTTTCAACTCTGCATCCTAAGACAGCATCTGCAGGAAAATGGCATGACTAGACCTTTATAGAAGGACTGTAGGGTGAAGGTCTGAGCCAGTGAAGCCAGCTTTTATCCCAGAGAACCTTTAGTACCGGTGGTACAAGCAATGGAAAAAAAATCTGCCTCTCAATTTCCTACTGAGCTGATGGGCTGGAAAAACATCTGTTAGCTTTAGGCTGCATGCATTTGATGTGGGATCCTTGCAAACAGAAAGTGGGAGGCACCTTGGGTGAGAGCAGCTGTGAGAGTTCACAGCTCTGAAGTGGCAGGAGAGTGGCAAGAGAAAGACAATGGGCTTGAGAGACCTCTCCTACGGCCTTGGAGAGCCAGGAGGTGAGCTCCCAGGGGGTTAAGGGGGACAGAGATGAGGGCTGCTCTCAGTTCCTTACAGAAATGATCTTAAGGACACAGGTACAAAGTAAGGCAAGGAAACACAGCAAATAACCAAAGCAGCTGAATCCTGAACTCTTCACTGATCTGAAACTCAAGAAGGAAAAAAAGCTGAATAACTACAGCTGAGACACTGATAAAAGAAGAGTACGAAAGCATGGGTCAAACTCCGACAGGTTGCATCTCAAAAAGAGTTACAGCTAGCCAGAGGGTACAGGACAGCAAAGTCCCTCTTGCCTGCCTGGGCACATGCATGTCACCCACACTGAGAAGCTCTTATGGGCGAGTTCATGGTCCAAAGCTGTATTCCAGGCTGCTGGCTAGACACAGGGAGAGGACTTGTCGCCCACCCCTGCCAGCACAAGGTCAGTAGTGCTGAAAGAGCTCTGTGGTGAGTAACCAGCAGGTTACTCACCACAGAGCTCTTTCAGGACCCCGAAGCTGAGAAGGACCCTGCTTGGTGCAGACCTGCATGCCAGTATAATCCATGACAGGAGTTGTAGCACAAGACAAGGTCTGCCTAGGGCTACCCAGTACACCACCTGGAAGTGGTTCAGTTAAAACCTGACTCAGTCCCCATCTGGATGCTT
Organism: Sagittarius serpentarius; assembly: GCA_034782735.1. Lineage (NCBI taxonomy): Eukaryota > Metazoa > Chordata > Aves > Accipitriformes > Sagittariidae > Sagittarius > Sagittarius serpentarius. The sequence continues at coordinate 623,499 of JAVKLA010000042.1, forward strand.
GGAAATGAGTTTTGGTGGGTGAGACTGGCTGGTTGCTGAACGCTTGTGCAGGGATGTGTGTAAGTCAATGCCGACCCAGAAAACTGGCAGGAGAGTGGCAGTGATGCTCCCTTCTGGCTCTGCTTTTATCTCTTTCTGTTTAGTTCAGGATTATGGAGATAAGTCCCATTTTATATGAAATAAGGAGATCTGAACCATATGTTGTGCAGGTTCACATCACATCTTGTGGCACAGATCTGCCGGGAAACTTCCGCAAGTCTTAAACCAAATCGGTCCATATCCAGGTGGAGGTTACGTCTTATGGAAGAGGCAGCTCAAAGATAAACAAGGGCAGAGGAGAGATGACACAATATCTGTGCAACAGAGCCAGCTCCAGGTGATTTTACACAGCCCATCTCCCTCCCTGATGTCTCAGCATCACCACCAACCCCTGGGACACAAGCATGGCTAACTTCTGCTCTGGGTGCTGGGAAAATGAGGCACAGAGAAGGTAAATGACTCAGCTGTTCTTCAGGATATCAAAATGAAATTGAGGTCTCCTAAACTGAAGGGTAGCACACTTGAGCCGCTAGCTCTTCCCTCCAGCCTCAGGCTGTCTGTCCCTTTGGATCAATAGAAGATTTGGGGGGGGCAGGAAGATGGTCTTGATGGACCTATTTCTGTATATGGTATCTTTAGGGCCTGGCAAAGCTTTTGTCCATGGCAGACGGAAAGTGATGCCCCAGGCACAGTGCTGCTTTGTGAACTAAACTTTGTGGGTGTACCAGGTCTGGCTGGGATGAAGTTAATTTTCCTCACAGCATCCTGTATGGTGCCGTGTTTTGGATTTGTGACTAAAACAGTGCTGGTAACACACTGGTGTTCAGGCTATTTCTGAGCAGTGTTTGCATTGTGTTGAGGATTTCACTATTTCCCATTCTGCCCCCAGGCATGGAGTGGGAAAGAGGTTGGGGGGGACAGCTGACCTCAACTGACCAAAGGGATGCTCCATACCATATGACGTCAGCAATAAAAGCTCAGGAGAAGGAGGATGAAGCAGGGAGGTTCCTGGTTATGGTGTTTGTCTTTCCAAGTAACCATCACATGTACTGAGACCTTGCTCTCCAGGAAGCAGCTGGATGTCTGCCTGCCAATGGGAAGGATTGAATTAATTCCTTATTTCCCTTCGCTAGTGCACAGCTTCGTTTCACTTCTTAAACTGTCTTTACCTCAACCCATGAGTTTTCTCACTTTTGCTCTTCTTATTCTCTCCCCCATCCTGCTGGGGGGAGGGAGCAAGTGAGCAGCTGCCTGGGTGTTTAGCTGCCAGCCAGGGTCATCCCACCACAGTGGGCCTAAAAGACACGGCCTTCGGGCTGAAAAAGCATCCTTACATGCTGAGACCACAGTGAGTGCTGTCTCCCCTCTTTTAGAGATGGGGAGCTATGGGGTGATGATCAGAAACAGAGCAGACAGGGTGAGCTCCTCAGGTCTCCGCTAGACTCTTGAACCCCCAGGTACACACCACGTTCCAGCTGTCCATGAAGGCACCATTTGCATCAATACCATGTGTTGATCTAACTGCTCTCGGTTCCTAAGAGCCTGAGAGCTATTGAGCTATTGCAGCTCCCAATAGCATCAGGAATGGACGACACGTGAGTGGTATGCATTTCTCCAGGATGGGCCTGGGAGCTGCTTTGACATGAGGACAAAGATCAGCTCTGTTGTCCCCACTTCAAAAAATACCCTGGGCCTTCTTTACCCTCCTCCCCACAGAAGAGCGATGCTAATGAAAAACAAAAGCAAATGGTGTGTTACCTGAGAACATGACTTGCTCGAAGTCATCAATGCGTGGACTTTTGGGTTATGGATTTTCACATACCAAGGCCCATTGATTTCCTATGGATCAATGGGAAGAAGCCAAGCAAAGAGGAAAAACTCCAGAGGATGATTTATCAGGCTTTGTCACTCAAACAATATCTCCCTATATGAACATCTTCTGTGTGGAGTATTTGTTCAGCTCTAATACAGTGACAGCGCCTGTCTGCTTTTACATGTACCTGGGGAGTGCAGGTCCCTCGCAGGGGCAGGAATCTGAGGTTTCCAAGTACCTTGAGAACTGCTCTGAGAATCAGAAAGGCTTTTGTTTTCCAGCTCTTGTGATGTGTTGCAGCTGCCCACCGACTTTTTTGTTTCCATCCTTGGCACACGGAAGAATTTCATCACCACGCTCTTTATCATGGAAACATGTCATTCAGTGGCATTCGTACATACTGTTCACATCAAATCAGAAGGTTGGCTCAAAACCCCTGCAGAGATGGGACCTTTCCAATTGAACCTGCCTCCATAGGTTTGGTGCCGGGCTGAATGCAAAGCCAGAAGGAGACCAGTTTTTTTCAGACAGGTTTTCAGAGACGACAGAAGATGCATGGAAGCCTCCCAAGAACCGCCTACCCCATGAGATGTTCACCATTCAGGATGTTGGCAAACTTGTCAGATCAGAAGGTTTTGCAAGACGCCAGCCGCTCAGGGCCAGAAGTGTTCGTGAAGTTTTGGGGACTGTCAGATTTTTGCTGAAGAGCTACCTGAGGCAGCCGTATGGCCGAGCACCAAGCGCTGAATTGAATCTAGGTCTTCCTCAGGATCTGACACCCGCTGCTGTCTTTCCCTGCTTGGGATTTGGAAAGCCAGACCTGGAACAGGATGTGATTTGCTCATGTTGGTCTGCGTGATGCCAGCTGAGGCTACTGGCAAATTCTGCTCGCTGAAAAATTATCTCATGTAGATGAGGGTCAGATGATTAACTTTGATGAATCTTGCCACAGCTGAAATTACTGCCAGTGCTAGGTATGAGAAGGAAACATTGGCAGAGCTGTCTCCCTGCCATGGGAAGGATCTCTTTTTCTCCTGGAAAGTAAAGCAGGGGTGCTATAGCAGCTATAGCTGGACTCTGCAGCAATGATGAGAGCAGGGTTTAGTTTCAGTGCTTCTTGCCTTTCCTTCTGAAGTACTTAAACAAATTAAGTATTCTGCCTGGGGAAAGAGCCCCTGGAGAGGAGACTTTCATCTGGAATAAACAGGACAGTGGATGGCATTTCACAACGAATCCACCAGCTGCCATGTATGAGCCAAGGGCAGTGGGGATTGCTGCATTTGGGCACGGTTCTTTTCATCTGATCTGCCACCTAAAACGTGTCCTGGCACAGGAACTCCCTCTGGGGCTGATATCAGCAGTGAAGGTTTGATAAGGCTAGGAGATCTGCCTCATCTGCCAGACCCCAAAGCCCATGCCTGTCACCAGCTCTGTGGAGGCGTGAGGGGTCCTTTGGGAGACCAGAACAAGGGCAGATGTGTGTGATTGCTTGGTTAAGGTGGCAACCCTATGCAGTTGTCCCAGCTAAGGTTTGAGGAGGGTGAAGGAGGCTCCCTGGTTATTATCAAGTCGTGTCTGAATGGTGCGAACAGGAGAGGTCAAGAAAAAGATGTGCGAGACAAGCAGTACAACGCCCAGTACGGTGCAGTCACCGCAGTGTTCCCACCAGCCTGTGCAGACCCGTGGAAGGCTATGCTGTTGTCAGGATGCTTGAACTACAGCCACACAACGGCTGCTGGTTGTCCTGCAGCAGCAAGCTTTGGCTCGTTCTATCGGGAGTGCTACCCCAAAGGGCTTCAGATGGCAACAAGTTTACGGAGGGCAGGCACGTGCAGTGATGCCAGCAGTAGGTGTCACAGGGCCCTGTAGGAAGTCCTAATGCATTGGATGCTTGGAGAACAGGCACAGATGGGCAGGCCTGCTTGGGGGACCCTGAGAAGAGTGGGCCACTGGTGTAGGGGAGCACAGAAAGGCAACATGTGCTAGCTGAAGCCAAGGGCAGCTGGGCTCTCACAGCTTTTTGTTAAACATCAACCACTTTTTGTGATGACACCAATCAAATTTCCAGCCGGTTGTCTCACTAGGGGGACCCAAAGCAAGAGCAGAGAGACAGATGAATCAACTATAGATTTGCTTGCCGTAGCATGCCTGTTGCCAGTAATTTCCATGTTTCCAAGAGCAAGCAAAAAGCTTAGTTCCTTTGCTGAATAGAGGGACGCTCTACCAGATTGTCTGCGGTTGGAAATAGACTCATCCAAAACTTCTAGGCTGGGCATCTTTCAAAAAGCCATGCTTTAGCTCAACTGCAAGTTTACTGAGCATCACACATGAAAGTCGGGGTGAGACTTTGTGCCTGTTATGCAAGAAGTCTGATGAGACAAGGACAACAATCTCCCCAAGAGTGTGTATAGACTCTCTTACAGAAACTGTGGCTTTTCAATTGCAGAATGAGTGGGTTTTTTCAAAGCAAAATGGAAAGGTCTTTTACTCGTGTGTTAATTTCTAATGGATCCATACTTTGTGAAGGCAGTATCCCATCTACAGCCTGTGATATAGCTGTTACAACCAAACCATCTAGATGAGGAGAGAAATTCATGGAGCAGCCACCCTTCCCCAAGTTCATGTGCCAGAAACTCACTGATATTGAAAAGGACAGGGACATTGCTGTGCAAATATCCCCGCTAGTAACTGATCTGTCAGGTAACAAAGAGAAACCTGCTGAAATCATGTCAGAGACAGGCAGAGACAAGGCACTGATGGTGTCACCAGCAGTGATAGGAGAAAGTCGTCCAGAAATAACAGCCCTGCTTCGCTTGGGAGAATGGCACACAAAGGACTTGGAGGAAGCTGAAGAGAAAGGGGTGAATAGTCCACAACTTGTAATTCCAAAAATCGTATAGAAAGGGAGAGTATGTTAAAGAAAGAACTGGGAAATATAAATACTGTGAGGTTTCTGGTGCTGCTCAGTCATTAAGATAACTGATGGAGATATGTTTACATCAGCCAGAGAGATGTGCCTGGATCCCAAGTGAATGAGATTCCCATCATTATCGTTCTTGTCTTCCTCCAGGTTTCCTCCTGGTTCTGATCTTCATTTATTACAGCATGACAACCGTAAGCACTACCAGAGCAGGAATTGTTTCTTTCTTCAGTTTTGGGAAGAATCAGTCCTTCTTAAGCTTGCACAAAGTAAACACTAATGCATCTGATGACTGTTCTGTCCCAAGCTGCTGTCTGTGCTCCGTCCAGAGCAAAGAAGCACAGGAGCTCAGGCAAAGTGGAAAATGTTGGACTGTGGAGGAAGGAGAGAAGGAAGAGAGGGAGAAACAGACTGTGTTGATTTCAGTAAGCTCTGGACTACCTTTGTTTCTGGATGACAACCGGGGTCAGTGTTGGTCTGCCTGAATGGGTCCTCTCTGAACATACAAGATAGATGACTGAGAAGTCTGGTAGACAGGAGGTGAGAGGAGCTGTTTCTGATGATGGTTTGAGAATGAACAAGACACCAAGCACCAGAGAGCTGTCACTTTCCCAACATCCCAGTCTGCTGAGGGCATGTGACAAAAGAAACATTCGGGCAATGTCTTTCATCATCCGGACACCCACTATGGAGACAACACAACTAATGACCAGGTACATCTTCTTGACTCAGCCATTCATCAGGGTAGAACTGTGCGATTGTTTCCCTGCCTAGGTGTCTGCTCTTACCCTGCCCTTAGTCCCTCCTCTCTTTACAGTGACCGTTCTCCAAGGTGACCGTTCCCCAAGTCACGCAGCCCACACCACCTCCTGTCCTGTTGCTGTCAGCGCTGAAGTTCCCCTGAGGGTCCCCACATCATATGTGCCAACTGCACTGGCGACAAGCCTGCTCTTTCATTACGTATAGGTATTGTACTGTCAGAGTGCAGCCTAAACCTCAGCCGACTCCTTTATGTGATAGTAAAAATAATAATGGAACAAATCTTGGAACAGACAATAACGCATTATGTGAGAAAATGCTGTGGAAAGTGTGAGCTGGTGGAAACGATTCTGAAGGAACCTTCTTCTAGAAGAAGCTGTGAACTGATGCCACTGTGGAGACAGTATCTCTCATAAGCTTCCTGGGCCAGGGGATACATCTGTCCCAGTCTGCTATTGGCTTTATGGAAATGCACAATCATTAATAACAACCGGTAACGAGGAATCTGGAGAGCCTCCTCCAGCACAGCTGCGTCTGTGGCACACACACATCAGCAGTCGCCTGAGACGGGAGAGAAAGCAGCGTTTGACAGATCGGTGAGAGCAAGTCCAGACTGGAGTACTGGCAACTCTTTAATCACTCAGGTGGTAAATGGGAAGCGGACGCTGTGGAGCACACCACAAACACAGACCATCCACTCACCTCTACCTGTAACAGTGAAGATGAGCCCCTGTCTAAGCAGCAGGCAAGTCCCCATGGAGTTGCAGCAAGATGGGAGGGAAGAGCAGTGAGTTGCCCATCATTCAGAGCAGCAAGGACAAGAGAGAGGATGAGGAAGCTACAGCTGTGACCATACAAAGGCTTGGCACAAAGTCTCAGGATCTGGGAGGGGAAATGCTGGTGGACATTGTGCTTGAGCTTCTCCATGGCTCTCCCACTGGGGCAGCACCACAGAGAGTAAATATGGTGACACCAAAGGATGGAGACACACTGAGAAGGGAGGGTGTGGCCCACAGGAAAGGCAAAACCAGTGCCTTTGGGATGCAGAAATACCTCTTCACCATTTCTCCCAGTGGAAAGTGGTCCTGCTGCCATGGCAGGAAGAAAGCAGCAGCCACGTGACTGGGTAGTGCTCTAGTACAGTCCCCATTGGAGCCCAGTGGCTGCTGGGCTGCAGCGGTCCACATGTACCCCACGAGGGTACAATGCCCTCCGGTGCAGATAGGATCATGATCCCAGTGCTGTGCTGGTGGGACCATAGGAAAATGAGCTTGCATGGTCATGCTGGAGATACTGCCAGGCCTCACCGAGTCACCCACCCGGGCTGGCCGCAACCATGGCTGGGAGGTTGCCTATTACCGACTGCAGCTTTGTCACTCTCCATTATTTAATTGATAATTTATCATGCCATTCCAGACAGAGAAGAGTTCCTGTTCAGGCCACTGTTTGTTCCCTGTCACATAGTCAATTCCCCAATCCAATACACCAGTTGTACTCATTTTATGAACCATACCTTAGGGCCTAATTAATGCAATTAATCAAACTTTTACTTAGGCAGGCATATCTTCATTTCTCCGCTGACTGTCTGCTTGGACAGCTGGGTGTGTTGTCTGCATAGTATTCATCATCTTAAGCCATTACAATGCTCTGGAGTGCACTGAAGAGTATGGGGAGGGGAGGGGACTGTTGGTAACTGAGCACTTGTGATCAGGTTTCAAATACAGACACCGAGGACAGATTCTGCTCTATCTGAAGCCAGTCACCATCAGGATAAAATCCAACACCTCAGCACCGGGGAGCTGGGGTAATGGAGAAGTGAGCGGTCACAGAATCAGGCTCTCAAAACCAGGTCCCTGTACCACCTGGAGCACGCCTGCAGTCCCAACAGAACGTGCTCCCAGCATCTCATCCATCAGCACAGCCTCCATCTGCCTGGGGGAGCCACTGACCAGCAGCGTGCCTGCGGCCAGATTGCACACAGGGCGTGCCGCAGAACTGGAGATCCTGCTGGGGCCGCGCGAGCGGGGCAGGAAGATGATGTTTTGATCTCTCCTCCTCCTGCTCATGGCTGCTGCTTGGAGTCAGCAAATGGGCTTAGGAGCATTGCTAGTCTGTTGGAAGACAAAAAACAAGGGTCTCCGTATCTGTAGGATATGCCCAACAGATATTTAGGTGAGGGAGAACATAAAAACTGAATAGATAGGGATCCTTCAAGCCCCCCTGCTCCACCTTACAGTGCTCCCTACAGGAGACATCTACATCCATTGGCTGTAAGAGGGAGGTGATGGTAAAGAGCTTACAGCAGAGATGGATGCTTAGTCAGACGTCCCTCCACAGGGTCTGTGTGCTGACTTTCTGGTGTGTGTCTTTCTGGTGCGTGTCTGTCTGGAGCATAGCATCTACTGTTGACTACAGCTTTAAAAATGGTGTTTCAAAGGCACTTTTGACACCTCACTCACAGCAAACTTGAGCAAATCATCACTTTTCAGGAAAAACTCCTTGGAAATATTTCTTCATTAATATTACTGAAGAACACAGAGATCAGTGGATTTACAGGTCACTCTCCACAGCAGACAAAAATCTGATGATAACTGGAGGTGTTAGCCAGAAACATAACAGTGATTTTGTGACTAAAAGACCCATGAAATGGAGTAAACTGTCAATTGGGACAATTTTCTAAGAAGCCGTTTCACATCTGATATCCCAAAAGATCACTTTCAAAAGACCCAAGTAACCTTTCCTATAAAACCAAATGGCTTTATTCCCTTTAATTATCTGTCAGAATCTAGAAAGTGACTTATAAAGGGTCTTTTGTGACCAAACCCAGTGTTATCCTCCATCCTCTCCTAAAAATAATAAATAGATGAAGCTGTGAAGATAATCTTCTAAAGCATTTTGGAAATGGTTGGGGCAATCCCAAGCACAAATACAAGCTGGGCAGAGAATGGATTAAGAGCAGCCCTGAGGCGAAGGACTTGGGGGTATTGGTTGATGAGAAGCAAAACATGACCCAGCAATGTGCGTTTGCGGCCCAGAAAGCCAACCGTATCCTGGGCTGCATCAAAAGAAGCGTGACCAGCAGGTCGAGGGAGGGGATTCCCCCCCTCTACTCCGTTCTCATGAGACCCCACCTGGAGTACTGCATTCAGCTCTGGGGTCCGCAACATAAGAAGCACATGGACCTGGGGGTTGGAACTAGATGATCTCTAAGGTCCTTTCCAACCCAAACCGTTCTATGATTCTATGAACACTTAGCTGAGTTGTGACTCGCTGATATGGTGGACCTTGATGGAGTCATAGTTATCAATAAACTATGTCCAGCCTGACATTCAAACATGATGAGGCAAGGTTATCTCCCACATCTCTAAACACTTAAAAATGTGTCAGGACTCACTATTGTGTTGAGGGCTTATCAATCAGATACTCTTTAAAGCACCGCCAGAAAATACTAACACCAGGGATCACAGAAAGGACTCAAGGATATTTATAGTGTTTCCCCGAAACTGGCATCCATTCCACTGTCAAAACAAGAGTAAAAAGAGCTCTTTCCATATCTGGCAAGTTTTATAAGGGAGAACTATAAAGAGCCAAGCAAAACAGAGTCATAGCTAAAACCGGTCAAAATGTGTTGTGTCCCCACTTCACAACATCTCAAGGATTGTGCCCTGTAATGTGGCAAACCAGACAGTAGGACACTTCACTGCAGAAACAACAGCTACAGGCCCAGGACGTCTGCTGTCTTAGTGTCTGGAGCCAGGCTAACAATGTAGTACTTCTTGACACTTCAGCCGTTATAAACTAGAAAACTTAGGACTCCCTATCACGCTTGGCATGGAAAAGGCCAAGCTGATGTTGACTGGTCATGAAAAAGCCCCTGGTCTGTGCATTAATTGGCTGCGACATTGTTTTGTTCTTTGCAAAACAGGGTGAGCATGCAGAGTGTGTTTGACAACATCACGACTGCCTCGATAAACCTAATGAGCCATTGATGGAAGTCTTTCAAAGACTGAAAATATATCTCTAGGATTTTTCCTGTAACACAACAATGGCCACTGTGGCTGGATCAGCCCTGTTGCTCGTGGACAGGAACATTTCACCTGCTCATGCAACAGAATGTATGCTCATCAAGTGGCTCTACCTGTTATCATTTGCTAGCAAACATCTCTGAAATACAAGTATTAGACAAACAGAACCGGAAGGATAGGAGAGGTGGAAGAACTGTGACTGGACGAAGAAGAGGAGGTTCTTAAAACATCACTTGCCAGAGTTTTAAGAAGCTCTTCCAGTTTTAAAAGGTAACTTTCCAGCTACCAGTCAATTGTGGCAAAACATCACTAATGTAAATAGTGTCCAGCATAAGAACCACCTGCAAACTTCCAAAGCTGTTGTATGTGTGACACCGTAAATTTCGGGGATATACTGCAAATACGCAGTTATCCCTGAGAGGTGGCTGAAGGACCAGCTGCTGTGTAGTTGTGGGATACAGATTAAAAAACAGCCTGAGCTGATTGGTGAAGCCACATATACACAAAATTTTAGAAAGTTCAGAAGAAACTGGAGCACTTACTGCTTATATTCAGCATTAATAAACTTATTATGACAAGCATTTATTTAAGCCGTGTTTTAAAAGATATATTACTGTCTGGAAAGTCAGTTTCTGCACAGACCAAAACCAACAAACGTGACAGCAGTATGATATAATAATGATGTCATACTGCATCATTTTAAAGGAGCTTAAATCAGTCAACATATGGGCTTGGTCCGTTGTTGTGCCAGACTCCATGTTATCAGCAACTGGATCCCCGTAATGTTGATAGAGAACTCTGACTGAAGCACCAGGATGGACAGAGAGACTTTGGGGTGTTTCAGCACTCTTCACTATGGAGGAAAAAATTGTGTAGTTCCCACCAGGAATGGGGTAGATGTTAAGACTAGTTATGGACCAGGGAACTTTATCCATTTCTTAGAATACAGACATGGAGGAACAACCACAACTAGATCTAGGCTTCAGCGAACCCACTGCTTGGCATTTTAATGAACACAGGAGCTGGGAGACAAACACTTGATGTGGCCAAGTACAGCCCAACGCAGATGTCGTACAGGAAGAGAGCAGAAGAATACACACCAAGCTGCTCTATTCATGTAGTTGAGGCTACGCTATTTCTGCCTCTTCCTGTTCTTGCCCTTCACCTCCGCCTTCAGTTTGACCTGAAAACTGTTGGAAACCAGTTGGTTTCCCCTAGAGATGACGACTGTGATAGTTAAGGTCAATTTCCAATTCTAGAGTGCAGAGCTCAAGGCTCTCCCCTTCAGACTATCTTCTTTCCAGGGGTATAAAAGTGATCACCTTACCCAGGGCAGAAGTAGAAATTAAAGTGATGGATGAGGAAGGTGAGAAGGAGACCACAGTGCCACTGGGGACATGGCCTAAAGTCAGTAGGAAAAGACTGTTTGGATCTGGGGGATATCTGTTAGCCTCTCTGGTGGAGCCACAGCAATCTAGACAAACTCCATCTAAGGGTGACATGTCTTCTGTAGACTTTGGAGTGTGTTCTGCCATGGGAGGGCTAAGATGAAGAACAGATCAGGCTGCCAGGAGAGCTCTGGGAAAGGAATCTAGCTCTTCTTTAGATCCTGGTACCATTAACACAGGATCTTTGCAGAGCACAGTCTTACCCCATAAACATCATCTCTCCAATATGTTCTTCAGTAGTTTATACTCTTTGCAAGCAGTCAGTGCTGAATCCGTGTCCCACCATGGTGACAGAGACCATGTGCCACCTGGCATCTACCATCTTTCAGGTAAGGTCCTGAGCACTAAAGGTCCCAAATCTTATCTGCTTCATTTGCATTAGCCCAGGCCAGATACCGATGTGGGTAGCTTTGCCTAGGTTACTTATGTGGAATCAGAAATGTCACTGTATATCATCAAAGCACTGAGGTCCTTCAAGGCAGAGGCTGAAACCACCCTGTAGTGTTTTCACTGGTGGGCAAAGTGAGGTTTCACGGGTAGTTCCCGGTCTGGCAGGTATCTCCTTGCAGGCAGACACCCACTGTGATACAAGCATCAGGACTATCCGGCAGCAGACGCACCCTGCAGGGCTGGGGCAAGGATGTACCGAGGTATGTGGGAGTCTCTAGAATAACCAGCACCACCTAACTCGTGGGGTGGGGGACAAATCTCCAGGACTGAAGCTATACAGAAAGATAGCTTTGCTTTTTCTTGTTACCGCCAGTAAATGAGCTGTATTTTCAGCTGCTTATTACCAGGCACGCGGAAAACATCTGCATAGCGTGAGTAATTACACGGTAGCAAAAGCCCAGCTCCACCTTGGGGAAGCCTTGCCGGTTACAAAGGGCAGGCAGAGATATTTCCAGCTTGTGTCTTCAGATGCTCTGGAAGAAATGAGCTGTCCTTACTGGAAACCACCTTGTGGCAGTCTTGCAGCTCCTCAGAGCCACACAGACGCCCTGCTGCTCCTCAGCTTCCCCTCCCCAGGGGTTGATAAATCACAACCTGGCAAGAGAGGGGACGCCAAGGACGGCGCACGTTGGGGCCTGGGCTGGATCTCCACCCCAGCCCTGCGGGAGCCGCGCTCCTCACCAAGGATGTAGCATCATCACTGCTGGCAGCTCAGGGATGCAGGAGAGGCAGAGCTGCTGTGGCAGCACCCCTGGTGCTTCCCACGGCGCTGACCCCAGTCCTGCTTCTGCCCTCACCGGGCAGCGGCAGGACACGCTCTCCCCCACTGTAAGGGATGCAGCATTCCCCCCGCAACACCGGAGCTCAGGTTGGTCCCAAAGGCCTTGGTGGTCTTTCCATCGGTTCAGCCAGCTCTGGCTCAGCCCCAGAGGGACCAGGTTTCTGGTGACTCACAGCGCTGGCCAGCGTGAGATCATAGGAAAAGTGGCCGGCGTAGCCCTTTCCATGAGAGAACCCAGGACCTGGGTGCAGGCAAGAGCTGCGAAGGCGTCTCCAGGCTGGGCGCTTGAAGCAAGCCAGGTGCTGCTGCAGCCTTTTGGCTCCGCCGCCTGCAGCTCCCCTGCGGCATGGAAATGGCTCCCTTGGAGCGTGTACAGAAAGCTGCCCCAGCAGAGCTGCACATAGGAAAACAGGCAGCAGAGGCAGGGGCTGGGGGCCGCCAAGGGAAAGCCCGGGCAACGTTGCCCTGGCTGACCCGATATTCACAGAGTGGCTGCCCTTGGGAAGGGCAATATGGGATCCAGGGGCTCCCACATCCCTACCGCAACCCCCTGATTTCTTACGGTCTCACTGGTCCTGAAGGAGTCAGTCTCTTTTAGGGTGAAAATGGGAGGTTCCTGCTGCTGCTTGCGTGGCTGGGGGTGGCTGTGGGAAGCATGGCACATCCCTCCCACAGCATCCAAAGTGACAGCAGCATGTGCCAAACGTGACTGGGCTAACCGTGGCTGTCCTCTTGCTCCCCACGTCACTGTGTCAGGCTGGGATGGACCCCACCAGGATGCAGGACATGTTTTTACCCCGTGTTTCCAGGAGCGCCGATGCCTGACCGCCTCAGAGGGCTTTGGCCAAGCAGTCTTTTGCTCCATGAAGAGCAGAGCCGAATGGCCAAGGAAGGGTCGTGTGCAGGAGCACACATGATTTATGGACAAGGCTGACCAGACTTCTCCCTATAGGACACCTCCCTGGTACTGCTGCTTTTTGGAAAAACTTGTGGGTATTTTCTCTCTCGTCCCCTCTTGTGCCATTTTGCCCACTAACCTCCTGGACCAGAGGGGTGTTCCCAGATGGCCAGAGGTGCCTCAAGTACACACAAAGCACAGTGCTCATGGGAGGGAGCTGCAGGAACCATGATCTCACCAGTGCCTGGGGGCCAACATACTGTGCTGAGAGCCCCAGCTCCACCAGCGTCGCCTCCCCGCTGGCTCTGGCAAGGCTGCGATGCGGAGGCGTGTGCGCTGCATGGCCACAGGCACGAGCAAGGACTCAGACCTCCCAGGGTCCCTCTGGCTGGGGGGGGAACTGGTATTTCAGCGCTGCCCTACGGAGCTGGGTGGATGCTGGGGCAGGAGCGGTGCTGGCAGGGGGTACAGGCAGAGCTGCAGGAAGGTGGTCGCGCTCTTCCTGCAGAGCCAGCAAAAACCAGTGGGGTTGGGGGCCTGGCCCTGAGGAAATTGCCTGCCAAGGACTGCGGAGGGCAGCCGCCACTCGCTCTCCATTAGCATTCAGCGGCACTGCCACCGCGCGAAGGAGAAAGCCACCCTCGTAAACATAAGGAGAGGAGATAAAAGCACTTAGCGCAGGCTGGTGAGCGAGACAGAGGCACTTCGGCTCAGGTGGCTGGCTCCTTGTTCGGCTTTTGTAGTCTCCCTGCAGCCTTCCATGCGGCATCGCAGCGTCCCATCGCTCGGCTACGGCAGAGCCGCTGCTACGCCTGAGTGGCACTGGCAGAAGTTCCCCAAAGGTTAATTGATGCTGCAGTGCTGCAGCCACCCTGTAGACAGCCGCCTGCCAGCAGCTTCGCCCTGTCAGCTCGTGTTCCGGAGCTTCTCCTCCTTCCGCAGCATCCGTCCTCGAAGTGGACTACCTCCCTGGCAGCCAGCACAGCCCTTCCACCCACGGGAGACAGCCAGCGGGAGCTACATCTCCCCCCCCAGGCATGGGGCTGGGAGGTGGGGCTGGGAGATGGGGCCTTTTGGGCTCCAGCACTGTGATCTTGCCCAGGACAGAGAGCGCTGCCAGCAGCAGGAATCATCATCCCCATACCCCCTCCCGCTCCCATCCCTGCAGACAGCAGTCTGGCAGGCTCTCCGCCCTGTGTTCCTCAGGCAGGAGGAGGGACATGCAGCCCCAAAGCCTGCAGCAATGCTTGTGCTGTCCCCCACCTCCCTCCGTACTTTACAGTCCTCCACTCCCGCATCCCCTGCCTCGTAAGTAGTGGCAGCCCCCCTCTAGGAATACAGCCTGATGCTAAAACCCACAGCACATCTGGTACTGTCGGTGGCTGCAGAGCAGGCCAGCAATAGTATTTAACTCAAGGGAAGACAGAGGATGGGATTCAGCGTGCTCTCTGTGCTGGTTATCCCCCCTCACTCCAGACCCTTTGTACCCCCCTGGTACCCAGAGACAAGGTGGTGCAGAGGTCTTGGGCTGTGCATCAGGGCAGCCTCAGAAGAAAGAAACAGACTGTGCATTTCTACTTGAGTGGCTTGCTGGGGGGCACAGCACACGCCTGTGGCAGGGAAGCCAGCAGTCCTGAGCGGACACAAGACCAGACTGGGCGACCCTTTCTTGGTTTGTACTGGAGTCGCCATGCAGGAGGCCTATCCTCAGCTGTATTTCTAAAATGTCATGCGATGGCAGCTTGTTTCCCTGTCTGCAGGCTTTAAAATAAAAAAGACCCATCTCTGAGATGTCATCCATGTTCAGTCAATATTTTAATTGTCCTGGGCTCGGCCCCCCTGCTTACTTCCTCAGAGCTGTAAAATAAATAGCACTGGCCTTTCCCCCTCAAATCAGAAAGATCTTCCTTTGTTCTTCCCTTAGGGATCGACGGCTCGCCCGTCAGAGGCAGATCGTTACGCTACAAAGTCCGGCAGGCCCCTCCCCACAGCAAACAAGGTTAAAATTCAAAGCCCACTGGGGTCTATGTGACGCTGATCATTTATACAAGCACACTGCCGTGAACAAGGGCTGCATGAAGGCACTGCACCTCACTGGAGGTGTCCCCATCTCCGGGAGCTCACAGCCTTGCATGGAGACAAAGGCCAGACGGATGAGCCATGATCTACGGAAGCCCAAAGCAAAACACTGTTCAATAAAAGCACCCTGGAAATATGGTGGGAAACCATCTTTTGCATCGCTTAAGCCAGCGACCAAAACCAGAATTGAGGAATAAAGGCACTTGTGCATCAGCAGCCTCCCGCGTGTGTGCTAGCTGCAGGCTTGTGCTGCACAGCAGCAACCGTCGCTTCCCATGACCCAGCTGTGTTTCTCCTCTAGAGAGCTGCTGGGCATGCTGGCGTGTGCTGTGGTCGTTGCAGCCGTTCCAGAGGGTGCTGTGGGGTGCAGGGGTACAATCTGTGGTCCCAAGCACAGGGACCCACCGCAAGACCTGAGGGGGGAGGCTCCCTCAGCTTTTACATCCGTGACAGCTACAGAGGATGGTAAATTCCCCCTGCCCCTGGTAGCACACTCAGCTTTCCAGCGTGGGCCAACAAATCCACAACCCTGGCTAGAGAGCGAGCTTCCAGCACAGGAACTCCTTGCCATGGGTGCTGTGGTCTTGCGCTGCCAGTGTCCCCATTCATGCCAGCCCCTTCTCAAAGAGACACCCGGCTCACCCTCCCTGTCACTCCACTCTCCCCTGGGCTCTGCAGCAGAGCAGCGCTGGGACAGCCTGGCAATGCTGGCCGGTCAGGATAGGAAACTCTGCAAAAGAGGCTTTGTAAACTAAACAAATACCAGTTGAGGAGCCAGTTTCTTCCTTCTCCTTTGTACTCTCAGTGCAATCTGGCAGAGACCGGTGCGTGCATGGACTGCGGGCTGCAGCTGGTGCTGGGAGGAACTCGGGCTCCCGCTGAAACACGCTCAGTGCTGGGGCAGGATGACGCAGCTATTTAACAGCACAGAAAAATGTTTTGCAGCAGGCAGACCCGATCCAGTTGCTAAAGGCAAACAGCACTGAACAACTTGAAAAATCAAAATCCCCCTGTAGAACTGAGCTCAGTTTCACATTCCACAGGGCACCGAATCACTTGAGGTCTCATAGGTCTGTGAAAAGCTTGCACTGGCAAGATAACTAATGTTTGGGACAACCTCAGCTTTGGGATCCCTGATTTTCCTTGAGAGGGTGTCCAGCCTCTGAAAGCAGAGAGCTCCTTGGTACATGAGATCCCAGGTGACAGCCCACAGGTATTCCCAATCCTACGGTGGAAAAACCACTCCCAGAGCCTGTGAGCTGGAGGGTCTCCTTTGGGTGCGGGAAATTCCCACTGCCTGCCTCTAATACTGCTCAAACTGTGTGTTATGGGCCTCGTGCTGGGAAGTGCCTGGCCATTCCTAGCTGCCCTTGGCTCCACCATCTCCAAAGTGCTGAAATTCAGTTCCAAGAGATCTCCTGCCAGCCACCCAGCACTGGGCACTGCTGCAGGTCTTGTTCCTACCTGGGCTTTTCAAAGGTGCTGATTTATACAGCAGCTGAGCAGCACAGACACAACATGTGTGTGGAGCAGGTCAGAAGAGTCTGATCCATTTTAAAGACGGTAAGCAGAAGCACACGGGGTTGTCTCTTGGTTATGATCAGAGGCAATTTCATTCACAGAACTGGAGCAGTGCTGAGTGCTCTTGAAAAATCTCAGCCCTCATAAAGGCCACATTTGGTCTAGAATAGACCCCAGGCCTGCTAGTTTCTCATCCTATATTTCAGCCACAAAACTCCTCTTCCTTTAGACAAGTGATGCTCACTCCTCGCAATCCTTTGAAGGTCTTTGCTCTCACGATGGGGATCAAAGAATCAATATTCCCTATTGCATGGGGACTCCTGGAAGGAGATATTTTTATACGAGAACATATTATTCACTTCCATCAAGTAGGCTTCGATTTACAGATGCTCACAGACCTGGCCCAGGTCAATGGAAGAAGTGCCTTTGTGCAACAACAGGAGAAGACATTGGAGCCCACTGGTCAGCAGCACTGTGAAGAACCTATCCAGGTAGCTCAATAGCAAACACAAGGATTGTTATATTGTGTCAGGTGGAATTGCCAGTGCAAGTAATTAAGAAAAAGCCTGCAAACAAGGCAGTCTTTTATGGCCATGGGAAGGAGCTAAAAATCAGAGACTTGGGGAGAGGACTGAGCACATGGGACAGGTTCTGGGAAGCAGTGATCACCTAAACTGCATCTTAAACTGCATCCTGGTTTTTGAGTCTAACTGTACTCAAGAAACAAGATCTTGTATTCATCATCATAAAATGGATTGACCCAATATATCTCATTAATATTTTCCCTTCCCTTGAAAAAATAATTTTTCAGGAACCTAAATATTATCTTATGTTTCAGGTCAAAAGAGAAAGGATCAGCAGTTCAGACACTAATGAAGGGTTGTGTTTAGAGCTGCTCTTTATCCTGTACTAAGTAAAAAAAATTACACTTGATTATTTGCTGTATGAACTCTTCTGTACATGCTCTTCAGATGTTCTGCAACTGCAGAAGAACCCCACTGCCTTGTAACAGCTTGCACTGTCAATACATAAATGCATTTGAAGTGGAAGGGCATGTTGAAAGGACTGTGTCACAGAACTCTACATGTAATGCACCCAGAGAAACCAAATGCAAAATGGTGCTTCTGTGAGAGAGAGGGACAGGGATGCCTCCAGTGAAGCCCACCTGGCAGATCCCAGGGGAAGGCGGAGGTGCCACACGGAGGAGGGACCAGGCAGGTAAGCTGGAGGGTGAGCTCTCAACAAGTCGGCCGCTCCACAGCACCTGTGCACCACTGGACAACAAGTAGCTCACAGTGCTTTGACGGAGGAGAGGAACGTATGAATTACTTGACACTTAGCATTGGGCAGCAACATGCAGATGAGCAATTACTACAGCACCTAGTGTGCAGTGATCAGCGTGTGTATCCATGTCTTGGGTTATAAATTTGTCCAGAGACACGCAGGTTCCTGCAAGACAGGGAAAAATTATCACAGGACAATCTACAGCACCAGTGTCAGGAGAGCACTCTGTCATCCTGATTTCGGTTCCCAAGCACATGGGAGCTGGAGGAGTAGCCTGTTAAGACTATGAGAAAAAATGGAGTCCTGCTTTGTACAAGGGTAACATGAGAAACTCAGACCAGAATATGATGCTACAAATCATATGTGACTCAATTAGGGCAACGTGACTCTCTCTCTCGTCACCAAGCAGAAATGGTTTGATGTGGCTCAAAGCCATCTTTCCAAAGCAAAGGTAAGTTCATCTCCTTGAGTATCTGATTCCCATTTGCTTATTTTACCTCAAAGGAGGCTTTTGGAAAGAAGAGTGGGGAAAGAGGAGAGGGAAGACCCTTCATATAAATTCTCTGGGGTTTTATTGTTCTGCTTACACACGAAAAGGAAGAGACTGCTGGGTAGAAAGAGGGAGGGAAAGGAAGAGTTGGAGGTTGCCTTTAATGTTTCTGGGGCCAGTGAGAGGAACAGTGGTGAAGATAAACCTGCAGATATTGGGTGTGAGCTCAGACTCCATTTCAGACTTGTTACAAAGCTGCCAGGCTGGGGGGATGAGACAGGGATGTGGGCTGCTGACTGTGGAAGCTGGCCTTTCCCACTCAGAAAGAGGTGTCCCTCAGCAATATGTGCGACACAGACCCAACAGCACACTTAGTCTGCTGTCCAAGTGCCCCCAGTGAATTGCTGAAGACCTGAAAAAGAGGAGAGCAGCAAAATGTAGCAGCAGATGGCATCACCGATGGAAGAGGAGAGGCAGCAGCTGGGTCCCTTCTTCGTAACTGCAGGGCACATTTGGACTTTGCCTTAACCTGGAGCAGGTGAACCAGACCAAGAAGAGGGAACATTTCCACTTGCCCAATAGCAATGAAAATGTTCCTGAAATGAGGCAAATTCTTCATTAAATTAGGTGTATTAGCAGGGTATGGGCAGATTCCCCTGGCCACCAAGGAAGTCAAGAACTTTAGCACTCTGGCAGACTTCACTGCTTCTTGAAACTGTTTTGCAGATGTGGGCAGTACAGCATGTGTTTGACTGGATGGTGTCCCAGCTTTGCCATGGACTCTCTGGAGTGAAAGACTACACCGACAATGCAAGATGGAGAGCACTTCTCATTGCTACTGGCAGAAAACTTACCCTTGCTCCCTGCACACTCCCATCTATCTGCCCCGCTACTTCTTGTCTTATTCTTCACTACCCACACTAAATTCCATGCAGCAGGGACCAAGCCCTGAGCAGTTCAAGAGCAGTTCAGGTCTAAGACAGGAGCCTTGAGAGGCTGTAATGGTGAGGAAGAGGAGGAGGATCTGAACAGCTATGCTGAGGAAATATCAGAAACGATTGCTGCATTGCTGTGGGGCAGCAGAACACTCTAGGAAGTCCCGAGCAGATGAAATGTTCTTCTAATGATGGCAAAGGGCCAGAGATGTGGACCCACATCATGGTTACAAGACTTATCATGCAGAGATCCCTGAACACAAGGACTTGGGGACTGCAAGTCCCCCCTCAAGCAGAACAAGAAGCTTACAGCCCACTACTGAGCTCATCAACTTATCTTTGTAAACTCCTTTGCCATGGTAGAAAGAAGCCCAGAAAAGAGACCTCAGTGCTTTGAAGTGAGTACTGAAATTATTGCCAAGGGCTCATGGCAAAAGATCGTGGGAAAAGACTTTCTATTGATTCTTTCTTTTTTTTAACTAGTTACTTAAAGCTTCCTCATCTTGGCCAAGGAAATGTAACCATTCACTATTGCCTGCTGTTCAGAATAGCTCCTGTATCCATTTATCATGTACCAGGAGATGCAAGCTACTTGTTCTAGGGTTGTAACTCCATTGGGAAAGTTTTCAGTTAAGGCAAAGGCAGCTTTTCAGTTCTGGTTAGATTATATATACATATTTCAATCTTCTAAAGTATCTAAATTTTGGATCTCAATCCCTTATGAACAGTTGGGGCATTGCAGTTGCCAGCCAGGGGCCAGCACCAGATGCTGAGAAGCGGAGTGGGGGACCCCCGCTGAAAGAGCTGTGGGACAAATGTCCCCCAGCACTAGGTCCCATCCCAGTCAGCACCTGGTTAGGTTGCAAAGCAGACGTTCATTTTCTAAACTGTTGCTATTGCTCATGCTGGGAGACTCTGACAACTGTAGTTAAGTACATGAGTGCCTAGGAGAGTCAGAAGCAGCAGCACCAGGAGGGTTTGGGAGATCTGACAATGTCAGCCAGCTGGAGTACTTGGAAGTGCCCACCTCTACCAGCAAGATGCTATGGGCTGTTCTGGCTTCCTAGGAAAGATTTTAGCAGATCACCAATTCCTGTACATGTGCCATGTCTCTGATAAAGTGGGTGCTATAATTCACCTCCAAGCACCAGTGTGAGCTATTGCCCCAGTAACAGTGGGTACACATTGCCCAGAAAAAGGCTTTGTAGTGATCTGCAGCCTAAAAGAGGACAGCAAGAATCAATGACACTCACCGTTCATTAAGGAAAGTGGAAGAAATGGTGTTCTTTTGTACAGGGGAATACGAAGGGAATGCAGGGCTAGGGACAAATCAGGCTGGGAAAGAAAAGACCACTTGTGCTCCCTGAGTGACAAAGTCTGGATCCTGCGCCTGACTCAGCCAGTGACCTTGGGGAAGTGACCTTGGCCTTATCTACACAGAGACAATCAGGAAAATGAATCTGAATTAACCTTTGCAAATTGGATTAGCTAAACTTCATTAAACTGTCTATGTGGACATTCCTGTTCAGCATACAAGTAGCCTCCACTTATACTAGCTTACCTCATGTCCACAACAAATGAGAAGAAATTAAAGTCAGCATTTGTCCATTATGAGTAGGACTATCCATGCAACTGTTTTAAGTGCAGTTTAACTAAACCACTGTAACATCCAACTTTCTGTTCCTGAAACCAGATCCCTGGTGGTCTCACATTTCTTTGTCTTCCTACAATGCTGTCTATTTGGACAAGGAAATCTAGAGCCTCTAGATGAAGGAGCAACTCTGACTGTAGGCACAGACCATGCCTACTGCAGGATCAACATAACCTGTAGATGAGTCTTTTACATAAGCAGTAGCAGTGTAATGGAAAAGCTGTTGACCTAGGTAAGAGAATGGCCATCAGGGATGGGTTGATTTGAACCCAGCTGAACAAAGCCTGACGAATGCATGCCTGGGAAACATGGGGAACTTCAGCCTCCCTGCCCCTGGAACTGCAGTGGGGCTGGGTGCAAGCAATCCAGGAGATTTCTGGAGTGTCTTGAGGACAATATCCTCAAGGTAATCAATGAGGTGACACGGGGAAATGCTCTGCTGGAGCCATGACTCACAAATCAGGAAGAGCTGGTCAGGAGTGGGAAGGCTGAGGGCAGCCTTGGCTGTAACAGCCATGAGATGGCAGAGTTTCAACTACTGAAATAAGGATGCAAGGCAGATAGCAGAACCCCAACCGAGATGCAGAGCAGATTTCAGCTTCTTTGGGGATCTGCTTAGCAGGATCCTGTGTGAGACTTCCCTGGAGGACAAAGAGACCAAGACAGCTGGTACAGCTTCATGGACCACCTCCTCCAAGCACAAGAAGGGACCATTGCTGTCTGGAGGAAGTCAAGCGAGTGAGGCAGAATCTAACATCAATTAACAGGGAATGCCTGATGGAGTTCAGATGCAAGGAGGAAGTACACCGAAGGTGGAAGTGGGCACTGACAACCTGGGAAGACTGGAGAGGCATTGCCTAAATCATATGGGGAACATAGACAAAGCTCAGCTGCAGTGGGAACCAGCAGCGGATGCGAAGGGGAATGAGGCGGCTCCTAGAAGCACATTGGCAGCAGAAGGAAGGCTGAGGGAGAGGTGGCCCTGCAGCTCACTGGGGCAGGACCTAATGACCACAGACCCAGAGCAGCTGAAGTACTCAAGGTCTTCTTTGACTCAGCTGTTATTGCTGAGTTTTGCCCTCAAACCTCCCAGGTCCCTGGTCCTAGCAGCAGAGTCTGCACTGGTGAGGCATTATCCATGCTAGAGGAAGCTTGACTTAGGACACACTTGAGCCGTCTGAACATACACAAGTCCATAGGACTGGGTGGGATGCACTTGAAGATGCTGAGGAAGATGGCTGATGCCATGGCAAGGCTCCTCTCTGATCTCTTTGGAAGACTGTAGCAATTGGGATGTTCCTGATGAGTGGTAGAAGGCAAACATCACACACAACTTTGAGCAGGGCAAGAAGGAGAGTTTGGTGAGCTACAGCCTGCCCAACGTCACCTCTGTCCCTGGGAAAGTGATGGAGCAAATCTTCCCAGCAATCACTGTCAAGCACCTGAAGGACAAAAGGGAAGAGCCAGCAAGGATTTACAAAGGGCACATTGTACCTGACCAACCTGACTACCCTGAATAGCAAGAAAGCTGGCTGCGTGGATAAGGTGTGGATAATAGGAGAACAGTGGAAGTGGTTTCCCTTGCCTGTAGTAAAGCCTTCAGTGCATACTCTCCTTATAGCCAGACTGGGGAGATACAGACCTGATGAACAGAAAAGGCAGCTGAAAATAGGTTGGACTATTGCGTTCACAGGGTGACGATCAGCAGTACAAAGTCCACTTGGCAACCTGTTACTGGTGAGATCCTGGAGGGACTGGTACTGAGGCCAGTATTGTTTTAAAGCTTTACTGATGGCCTGGATAATTGGGCAAAGTGCACTCTCAGGAAGTTTTCAGATGACACCAAAGGAAGCACTCGATACCCAAGAGGCTGCAGCTGCTGTTCAGAGGGATTCAACAGACGGGAGAAATGGGCAGACAACAAAAGCAAGTGCACGCTCCTAATGGCATAACCTCATGAGGGAACAGGACAGGCTAGGGGACAGCTGGCAGGAAAGCAGCTGGCTGGAAAGCAGCTTTGCAGAAAAGGAAATGGGATTCCTGGCAAATAAGAAGTTGAACAGGAGTCGATACCGTGTCTACAGCAAAGGCTAACTACACCCTCAGCAGTGTTAGCAAGAGTGTAGCATGTCAAGGGAAATGATAATTCCCCTTTGTTTGGTCCTTCTGAGATTTCTTCTGAAACACTGGGTCCAGTTTGGGACTTCCTAGGACAAAAATGACATTGACAGATTGGAGTAGGTCCAGCAGAGGCCAGCAGTATGGTTGAGGGGCTGAAGCACAAGAGGTATGAGGAGAGGCAAAGAGAGCTGGGTTGTTCAGCCTGGAGGAGAGCAGGCAGAAGATTTAATTGCTTTCTGCAACTACCTGGAGGAAGGGGTAGAAAAGATGGAAGGACTTTTGGGGTGCAGAGCAGAAGGATAAGAGTCAATTGTCAAGGCTGGGGTGCAGAATATTCCCAGTAGATACAAGGAAAAAAATGTTTTCAGCTCTTGTCAGAAAGCAAGAGCAGGACGGTTTCATGAGAGGGGATGAGCCGGGAGCCAAAGGTGACCTGAGCACAGACAGCACTCTCACTTACCAGGGCACGGTCCTGCAGCACCTAACCAGAGTGGGCAGAGCATGGTAACAGGGTTCATCAACAGTCCGAGACAAGGCCAGGCCATGAACCGGGTCCAGGATCCATCCAGGGAGTCCGGTCAGGAGCAGCAGGAGAGAGGGCCAAAGACAGGACTGGAAACAAGGCTACAACATGATTCAAGGTCCATCCAGGAGACCATACTGGAAACAAGTATACCTACAAAGTAGGTCAGGCAGGGTTGAAAGCCCAGGGCTGGGCTCACATTGAGCTTCCAAGCCCATGGTAAAGGCTGTGGGTTGAGGCCCCAGGTCAGGGCAATTAAGCTCAATTGCAGCATCAACGTGTCAGACACTGAGATGAGGCCAAGAAGGGCTGTGGAGTCTCCATCCGTGGAGGTACTCAACCCTCTACCAGGCACAGCCCTGAGCAACCTGATCTAGGCTGGCCCTGCTCTGGGCAGGGCTTGAACTGGAGACCTCCTGAGGTCCCTGCCAACCTGAGTTGTTCTGTGATCTAAGCCTGGGCTTTGACTTCCAGACACAGTGCCCGGCTCAGCCACAGGTCCTCGCAAGAAAGGGAGATGCTCACATCATGATGGCAATCTGCTTCAGGATTTGAGGATGTTCTCCATCATCATATTTGGGCGCTGCTGGTGAGAAATAGAGAAGTATTGCCTCCATTTCCATATAATCTGGATAAGTGGAATAGTAAGTACATAATAAAGTAATAATAATAACTGTAGTTCCTTTCTAGATTGATTAATCTGAGTGCTAATCAAGGAATCAGTCTGATCTCTATTCATATGTAAAGATGCTTGCCAAAGCTAATCCTTTGAACTTGCTCATACCTTTCCATCAGTGGCTCCACATATGTCTTCAAAGCTCCAATGAAGCCTGTGAGATGTGTCACTGAATTCACCCTTGCCTACAAGTGGGGACAGTGAGGTTCAGAGAAGCCAAGTAATTTGTCTGGAGACATGGTGGGCACTGCGTTAGGTAGATCATCAAAGCATTGAATGCACTTGCCTTGTGTTCCTGCTTCAAGTATGTTTCACCCCGCTTTTTAAATCCAGACATAGTCCACTTTTACAGCTCAACTAATGGATGGTTAACACATTAAGCAGTGGTAATGCAAGTGGGTCTCTGAGCCCTGCAAACAATTCCCTAAGGACACACAGCCTCCCCTTGTTTCACACAGGAAAACTGCTTTTATTTCCCTGACTATCCCTGAACCTCTTGCTGCTGCCAATTTGAAGTCCTTTCCTGGGGCACTTTCAATAGGATCTCTGGAAAAATTGGGTGCTTTTTATCTGTCTTTTTTTTTTTTTTCAATTTAAGGAGATAATAATTATGGAGATCATTGTGTTGATGCTCTACTAGACAATCAGAGAGGCTCGGCCACTGAACTGCTGGCAGCAGGTGGACTACAAATTGCTATCAGCTCCAGTCGCCTGCCAGGAGTCCCCCACCCCTCCTCAAGCAGATCCGCTGATGGGTTGTTGTGTATTTTTTGTTGTTGTTGTTGATTGCTGACATAAAAGAAGCTGAAGCGACACCGTTTTAAGCTGAGTATCCAAGGCGACCTCATTAACATCTCTGCAGAGGAGCCCTTTAAAAAACATCAGTCACGTTCAGTAGTCCTAAGTGGAAGAGAAACAGTTCTGTGTTTTCTTGATCAATTGCTTAAAATTCAAGGTCGGGGTGCAGAGCAGGGAGGGCTCCCCGCCAGTCACTGCAGGGTTGGGCTGAGGGGTTTTTTGGAAAATAGTGATGCTGTCGTACTGGAGAAAATCCATGCGCTCCCTCAGAGGAGCACTATTGGGAATAAATGCTGGAAGCTGTTCCACTTGAGCAGATGGCTGAAAAACTTTGGCTGAGAAATAAATTGAGTATGACGGTCTGAGGGCCAATCACAGATGGATGAAATTCTAGTGATGTCCCAAATGTCCTGAACATAGAAGGTTCTCTTCTTTCCCCTTTTGTGCTAAAAACCATAGTAGGATTTTTAATACAGACTGAAAAAATGTTGATGGAGTGAGACACAGCGATAATGGTTTAATGTCTTCTGGATCAGCACCATGTTTAGAGGAGCCCTGAGATTCTGCCACCTCCAGGTCAACAGTGGAGGAAAGAGGTGATTGTGCATGGACCATGACAGAGGGGCTGGGAAATGTCCCTGCTGCATAGCTGCGCTGGAGATCCTGCACTCCTCCAGACACAGCCTCGTGTCCACGTGCAACACCAGACGTTCGAATACTCCTGCTAAAGATGAGTTTTGCAGAACCCAAAAGCAAATTATTCTTTCTTCAGGATCTTTCAACCCTGCCTCAGGGTAGACTGGAAAACTGTGCTCCTAACATGGAGTTAAAGGGAGAAGTCATGAGGAACTCCTTTTCTTGGTTTCAGGCCATCTCCACAAACCCAGGGATGACCATCGAGGCTTATAACCTTAACAACCATTCTCCCTCCAGCGCAGCACGTAAAAGGAGCCATGAGGACTGGGTTTCAAATCATGGGCTCCAACTCAGTGTGAATCCCAGACTTCAACTCATCTCTGCTCAGGCTCAGAAGTGAGATGAGCCACATTTCAAGTGGCACACGTCTTGCATGTCCTGAAAACACCCTGAGCCCAGATCTTCCCTTCCCAGTTCCTCAACTGACAGGATGCCATAAGAGATGGTAAGAGATCATCTGTTTAGTTAAGTTAGCACAGCTTGGCAATCAACAGTACCCGAGCGTAGCATGATTCCCCAGGGACTCAGTCCTCTGTAATGTGAGGACCAGAGGACAGAGCAATCTTGTGCCCTTTCTAGCAGACAGACAAAGCCACACACCCACCACATTCAGATTTCTTTCCTTGAGCAGGGCCCTCTGTTCACTGCTTCTGATGATCGGAGAAGCTCATGCACGTGAAGGCTATTATAACCCAGCCCCAACATGCAATCTCATGGGGCAAGCTTGTCAGCTTCTGACAGGAAACATCTTCCATGATCAAGTGACCAGCTGGACCGATTATGCAGGATTTAATCATTGTTTCAACAACACAGGACACCAAAAACCCATGGAGCTACAAGAAGGGTCTATGATGCCTGTGAAGTCTTGGTACCAACAAGCATTAGCATGTGCAATTTACTTAGATATCAGCTAGTGATACGTGGTCAGGTCAATGACAGCTGTGGCACATGAGACCACACCATGAGGACTCATCAGGACGCACTGAAAGCTGTATGAGAGGTAGACAGGATTACAATAATTTCTGGCAGCGCTGCCTGAGAATGCTGCTTACAGGACTGAGATAGATATTAAAGGCTGGACTTAGCCTGCATCTGCAGTGCCCAGCAGCAGCTTTACCAAATGAATTTATCAGCAATGCTGCTTATTCCTATCAGCCAGCAGCTGGTATGTGCTGCATTAACTACCTTGTGTCAGATGCCCCTTTAAAAGCTACTGTTTGAAAACAGTCTTTGCAGCTCAGGGATGTATTTGGATTTTTTTAACAAACACACACTCACACTCGTATCATCTTTGTGGGTTCTAGTCCCAAGAACAAAGGAGACAAAAGAAATACCTTACTGGGAACAGTCTTCATTGCTGAGAAGGTAGGTGATGAAATTCCCATGGGAAGAGGATGTGAAATCTGCTCCGTCTACGCAGAGAGCGGGACCTGCCATGCCACTGTGACTTCCTTGGCCAACCTCACTCCACTTTACATTTACAGGTGGAGTTTGGCACTCAGGGTGCCCTGCTTGGTCCCATGCCAAGCTGGCAGAGGAGTTTTAAATACTGGAAAAGACTCTCCACTAGAAGACAGAGGCGTTTCAATCCTGGGCTGCACCCTGCCTTTGTACTGTGGTCAAGCAGAACGTGGGAGTCCAGGTTTGGAGATGTTTCTGCCATCTGCTCCAAGAGCACAGGGTTAGCTCCCACAGGGCATGGCCAATGCAAGCAGAGAGGAGGGGTGGCATGCACACCAAGGACAGTGCTTCACTCCTCATCTCATGGTATGTAAGCAGGGCCCCTTTCTGTCTGTCTACATCATCAATGTTCTGCAAATCAGATGATGACTGTGGCATGACACAGGGCTAGTGGCACCAGGCAGCACAAAGGTCCACCTAGGCTCAGCAGCCTGTCTCCAGCACTGACCAATATATAGGACAAGATGATCATGGTCAAACACTTCCCTGAGATATTATTCCATTCTGCAAGAGCTTGTGGTTTAGAGACTTCCCGACCCAGAGGTAAAGTCTTTGCATTTAGTCATCCTCAATGGATTTCTTTTCCGTGACCTTGTTTGTGAATTTGTACCCCTCAGTAAAGTCAGAAATTCAGATGCTTCATTATAAGCATTTTCTTTACCATTTCCTGATTAATCATCCCCGCCACTATGGTCATTACAGCGGTTCCTAGAGACCAAGCAATTGTAGGCCTCATTGGTTAGGCACCACGTAGCACATAGTTCTCACTTCGGAGAGTTATGATGGAGTAACTGAGCAGAACCACCAGTGGGATGTGGGCAAAGTCACATCCCCAGGAGGAGGACATGGGAGGTATCTAGCTACGAGGCACAAACTGAGCAGCAAGGCACTGGAGGAGATGGGGGAGAATGTCAGAGGAGGGTGAGGCAAGGGGAATAGAGAAGTGAAGCTGGAGGTGCAGATGGATTAAATAGTTAATTGGCATTATAAACAGCAGAGGTGAGAGTTTGTTAGTGAATCTCTTAATCCAGTTATTACCATGCAACATGGTCATTTCCTGCCATTCTAATGGACCACTCATCCTTTATGTTTGGAAAAACAACAGCAACAACAACAACAACAAAGAGCAGTTTGTGTGTTTGTGCAGTTTGGGATTTCCCTACTATAAACACATACCAACTCTTGAAAGAGATAACATCTTCAGGAAGAACCAGGCTGCCTGGCTCACCCATGCATTGATGCTATAGTTGATATTTCTGAGTTACTCAGAAATGACAAGGTTGGTGCTTAGGTACGGATCTCCTGGGCTCCTGTGCATGGTACAGCGGGGCCAAGACACAGCAGATGTGACCTTGTGAGAATTTACTTAGATGCAGATATACGGGATTTAGGTGGTGGTGCTGCCCTTACCCTACAACACACACGAGCCAGAAAACAGGAGACTCAGCACATGAGAAAATACAAGGGGATGGATGGGAGGATGGAGGACAAGCTTTGAAAAAAGCAGTGCAAAGAGGCATGGATCTGCTCGCAAAAAATTCGTGGTCAAAAAGAGGAGGCAAAACTCCTGGACTGAGCATCCTCAGCTGCTAGTGCCTCTTTCCATCCTTATGCAGACATGAGTCCTTCCCACCACAGGAAGTGCCAGCAGTACCGTAGCAGGTGGTGTCCCACGTGCCATGTCACAGCGAGATAGCAGCCTTATAGTGATGGTGCCGTGGCTGCTGGGAGAAGTGACCCAAGTGTGACCTAGCACATCTGAAAGGCAGGAATGGGGGAACCCAGTGTCTTCCCCAGGGGCATGTGAAAATCAAATGAAGCCTCACAGTGTAGGGGAGGGGTCGTTCGCTTGGGAACGTGAATCTACCCGACACACAAAGCCCTGAGTCCCTGTTCTCTCTCAAGCTCCCAGAGCCATAGGTACCTGTGCAGAGAGTGCTGCCCTTGAGTTCCCGTCCAAGTGCTTTATGTCTCAGTTACATGCTACTGAACATGCTAAGACCTTCATTTGAGAGAGGAGCAAAGCAGAGATGTGGGGTTCCTGGAATTTCAACCAGTTCTGGAGGCGTGTTTGAAGGCAGAAAAGATTGTCTTCTAGCCCAATGCAGAGACAAGGACATGAGGTCCAAGACAGAGCAGACCAGAACCATCCACTAAGCTGAATTCAGACAGCACATCTCAAGAAAAAGGACTGGATTTTAGCTGCATTTTCAGGAACCACCTGGCATTTCAACAGCCAGTTTGATTAAATGGGATCAAACCACCCCCACTGACAGCTCCAGAGGACACACCTGCATGCAGGCAGCTGACAAGTTGCACCAGCAGTGCACAGGACAAAGAGGTATTGGTGGCAGGGGCTAGCGTGTCCACTGATCCTGCGAATTTGCAGCACAGCCAGGCAGAGCTCTTGCCTCTTGTGCTGCTGCTTAGATGCAGCCCAGCTGGTCAGAGCAGCAAACATGCAAGGATGGGAGAGAACCAAAGGGAACTGTTTAAAGCACGGTGTTGCATTCAGTGGAAACCAGCAGAGCACTGGTTGAGGACTCTGCAGCTACATGGGGTACCACGCGCCATCTGGGCCAAAGCCCTCAAAGGATTTTTTGAGGCCATGAAAGGTGGGCCAGAAACCCTGCCAGAAAATAAGCGCTTACTCTGCCCACTCCAGAAGGCATATGAAGGAGCATGAATCCCTCGCTGCTACCGACTGCACGCTGCTGCGTAGACACTCCAGCACTCCTGGAGAGAGGCTGAAAGGGCACAGAGTGCCAGGAAGTCTGCGGACTTCCCTCAGCACCGCTGCGGGAGCCATGGTGGAGAGGAGAACATTGTGTTAAAACAGTATTGTTCCAAATCCCTTGGTAATTCTTCATTGCCTGATTGGAAAATTGTGTTCTCTAAAAAAAAAAGCTTATTAGGAGGCATTTTCTCACTCCTGCTTGGCAGATTCATGATTTAGCAGCAGCCACATCTCCTTGCTTTGCTGCCACATAGCAGCCAATGTGGCTTTCTGAGCCAGGTAGAGATTGTACAGTCCTCCTGGAGCAGCTAGGACCTTTTGCCTCCATGATGGACATTGGAAGCCCAGGCCCAGGAGAGACCTCTGGCTTCTCTCTGTCAGATTTCTGGCTTCGTGTGCAGAGTTGGGAAGGGTGTTTTCCTCCTGAAAGCCAAGGGAAGCTATCTGGGTGCAAGTTTTTGAGTGGCTCTTTGAAACAGAAGTTGCCAGAGGTGCAGGACAAAGAGAATAGAAAGCTGCTCCTTAAAAAGCTCATGTGCACAACCCCGCCTGATTCCTTTAGACAGAAGCACCTACAACATCAGCCAAATATTTGATGTTGGCAGCACTGCCTGGAGCACGCAGCCTGCAGCACTGCAGCAGAGCTCCGACAGCCCCACTCCAGCGGCAGAGCAATCAATCTCCTCTTGTTGCTGGCCTCGGCACCAGCCAATGCTTCCCAGCCATTTCTCCAATACCTGCAGGCTCAGTAACCACTGCTGTAACCGGTGGTTCTGTGACTGGTGTTTCAGGGAAGGATGCTCAAAACTGTGCAGCACTCACCTCACCACTTCTGCTGCTGTGGATGGTAAAGCATTCCCCCAAAAGCTGAGAAACAAGTCCAGCACACATCAGTCCTTTGCTAATCAGGCTCAACATATGCAAATTGTTGAAAAAGTGGGCCTAGCAGAGACCCCTCCAACCCAAGAGTGGAGTGAAGGGGCAATGCCACTCCAGGCTCCTTTCATGCCCAAAGGACTCGATGCCTCCAGTTTAGGCTGAATGTCACAGGACTCTGGATGGGGTCAGGAGTCGGTGACACGTAACTTCTGGCAGCACTGAGCAGACCAGTACAGTGACTGGTTGGTGCTCAAAGGAAGAGGTCAGGAAGGGGCAAGATGGCATTGCACCAATTCTTGCCTTGTCAATGTCATCCTGAGAAAGGAGCTAGTGTGGACAGCCCACAAAAAAGGTTACAAAAACCTCCAGCTAAGATCAGTCCCTCATGAGCTATATCAGCTGCAACAGCGTTCCTCAAACCAGAGATGGATTAGTTTGTTTGAACTCTCCTTGCAAATCACTTCTAATCAGCAGCTAATTTTTTGCTGAGCCTGGGCATGCAGGTTGCTCAGGAGGGCTGGAGCTGCCTGTAGAAATATACAGTCACCTGACTGGGGCCTCATCGTCTTTGCAGGCTGTTTTGTAAACAGTCATTATAAATAATAAATCAACAGCATGCTAATGAAATGCACTTTTTTTAGGATGCTTTAGAGAAAGCCTCCAATTTAATATAAAAGAAACTCTAATCCGCTCTGGCAAATTACAAAGAGGACTAAACTATCTTCAAATGATGATGAAATACTCAGTTTCTGCCTTAATAGCACAGAAACTGAGGGGGGAACATTCAGAGGCACAGAGGAGAGTTCCGTTCCCCAAACCTGTTGCATTCGAAGGAGAGATGTTGTACCATGGTGCCTTGAAAACCTATTAAAACACTGACCCTATGTCCATGAAAACCAAAGACCTGCAAGAAGTTTGGTGAGCACTGCCTTCATCCTTCAATGAACTTAAAAAAAAAAAATCTAAGTCAGTGTTACTATGAATTGGTCATGGCCAAGTGCTGTTTCAATACGTAGTAAGAAATTTGTTGCTCCAGTGTGTTTCCAAGCAAAGGAAGGGCCTGAGAAAGCAAGGACCTAAAAGACACTGAGATCAGGAGGGTAGGGACTGGGGAACAAGCAAGATGAGTTGTATGACTTTGCAATAAAGTTTTGGGCTCGCTTAACAGTTAAGCCAAGCTAAGCACATACAGAAGAGAGCACAGGTCTGAGAACCTCGTCTTTCTTCTCTTTATGAGAGTCAGTCCTGAGGATCAGAAGCTGGTCTGTGAAATTATATTAAAGAAACAGACACGCAAACGTCTTCCTATATGGACAAGCAAGTCGTCAGAAGAAGGGGAAACAGAAGTAATAAGTGGACATGGAAAGCTGGCTATAATGAAAGCTACAAGGAGAAAGCTGCAGGAGAGGCTCTGGGGTTTTTCTCAGTGGGGCTCAGTGGCATATGGATTTGAGAGGATTGAGGAGGACTGTTCTGTACTATTCCATTGGTCCTTATGTGGGAAGCCACGTGAAACAGCTTCTCTTTAAAAGCCATTCATAGATTGATGAAAATTTCTGCCAGCAGAGCACCCGCAGCACTTCCCTACAAATATCGACAGGGCCAGCCAGCCACAAGTGCAAACACACAGATTATTAACGGTATTTGCCAGTGATCCTTTATCACAGAGATTCTTGAGCTGCCAGCATGACTTAGGAGCTCAGACCTGGTTATGAGATGGTGAATGTTCTGGTTCAGGGTCCTCTCGCCATATGCACACTGGGGTGTGTTTACAAGCAAACATTGTGGGTCCCCTGGAGCTGAAGCTACCCCAGCTGCCTGTGGGGTCTATAAGCAGGAGTGGAGCATCAAACTCCCCTCACCAGTTATGGAAATTTCTACTGCTCTGTTTCTTAGCCAATGGTCCAACCCATCCAAACTGTTCCATGCAGCACACGGCGCACCTGGAGCTGTGAACCTGAATTCTTGAGCTGTGTAACTGCAAGAGGGAAAAGTGTGAGAGACACGCTGGAGGGCTGGGGAGTAAGGAGGAGGCTAGCTCTAGCCTATGCGGACATAAGGAAGATCTGCACAGATATCTCTGGGCATGAAGAACAAAAAATGTCCAGCTATAGCAGCTAGATGCTGAGCTTGAAATCTGCCAGCAACTCTGCCAACAACTGGAGTTTTAGCACATGGATAAAGTCAGTGGTCAATTCAAAAGTGCTTGATAGACACATTACAGATGATGACAGTCATTAGGAGAATACAAGATGCAATAATGAGGACCTGACTCTGCACAGAAAAGTGAGCTGCAGTTGGACCCAGGCTGTTTGGCCCAAAGCATCCCATCGGCTCATTGGTGTCCAGTTAATCTCGGTACCTTTAACACCGCCCTGAATAAAGCAAGCCAGAAACTGGTCCAGGGTGTCTGGACAACACTAGAGAGCTGGTGGTGGATCAGAGCTCCCAAACAGCTATCGGTACTTCAACTTCTGACACTGACCAGTGGTCAAAGCAGGGCTGAAAGGAGCAGCCAGTACTCAATGCCTGATTACTTTCTCTCATTTCCTATGCAAGCCTCTTATCAAGGCGTCCCGCAGTGGCCCACAGCTGCACAGATACACGATGCTGTGCGTGCACTGGCATTGTACACCAGGGAGTGCAGCTGTTGGATTTTATACTCCAACCTTCCTGGGTGCTGTATAAAACACAAAATACAGCCAATCCTTGTCTTAACAGGGCATGCAGCCTTCTGCAGCGATACCAAAAACATGCTCCACCTTCATGCAAGTTTTTAATAGATAGAGTGACTCTTGTCTATTTAATAAGGAACTGTCTAAATATGCATGGATTCAACAGAGCAAAACAGCTATCTGTCTGCCTGGGGGTTTGAAATGGCTCCAGGTTACGCTTTATTCCTTTATTTAAATTTTTAAAAAGCAAGGTACTCCAGTGTAACAAAGTCTTGCTTCATTATATTTACACAAAGGCCATATTCTGGCCTTTGTCTATGCTGGGAATTCTTCTTGACAAAACAGGGCTGGTCTTGGCCATGGAAACAGCATCCTGACCTGAAGGGCAGACCTCAGCAATGTCTGTCCCGTGCTCTCAAGCACACTGGCTGTGATGGGAGCCTCTGATTCACTCCATGTGTGAGCTCTGCTGGCGTGAGATGAGACAGCTTGCAGAAGAAGGCAGGAGAGTCCGAGAAGCTGGATGCTGCCTTGCAGAGATGCTGAATGTCTGTGGTCTGCTGCACTGAGTGGGGACAGGGAGGGCCCTCGTGCCTTGGAAAGCCAGATCAAACGTAGGACTTGACTGAGGTCTGTCTCTTTAGAGCAATCCATGGCCATTTCCCCCTTGCCTGTGTCTGTTTGAACTGTGAGCTATCCGATACGGAGACATGCCTAGAGACTATTGTAACAAAGGTAACAGGTATTTTTGGCTCTCCTTGAAAATCTACAGTCAGCCATTGAAACTGAGTAACATCTTCACGAGGTTCCTACCAACACAGCATGAGACTGGGATCTTGCTCAGACACTGTGCTGGCTTTTAGGGTCATGGACAAAAGTGATGCCTTTTAAAAGGCAGTACCAGGATTGCCAGTGAAAGAAGCCAGCCTAGCATCAGTGCAACCTGTGACGACTGAGGCTATTTTAAAACAATACTGTTTACCACAGTAACAGCAGAGACTGACAGTTTTGGGGAACCCCTGATGAGTTCTCACCAAGTGCATTCATTCAACTACAACTCGGAATAGCAGCAAAGACCATCTGCAAACCTTGGGGCAGGTTTGCCATCCTCCTTTTTACACTGCTTAGTTCTCAATGATATCAAAGGCTTTGGTAGGCACCTCAGAGATATTACGTTTTTTAGCTTGATGATAACCTGCCCTTCCCTGATGCAACACAACTGTTGTCCTAGGGGACAGCTCCACCCTCCCTCTGAGACCTCAGCCATGCTCCAGTCTGCCTCTGCAGGGGCACTGATGCACCTTGTCGCAGGTCCTGAAGATAATTTGCTTGAAATTCATGGAGAACAAAGCAGGGTGCACTGATGAAGTGGTAGACATCTGGCCAAAATCACATTGCTACAGCCCTGCCCCATGTCCCATGTCAGCCAGAAACTCTCAGCCTGCACTCCACGTCTGTTGCCCTCTGGGACACAGGCAATAACCACAGCAGACAGGGCTGGAGGAGCCGAGGCCAGTGGCCAGAAGTCAGCGAGGAGACGTTGCAGCACAGTGCTTCTCAAGGACAGCTAGGGCCATCTAGCAGATGTGGCTAGGTTCAAGTTCTACAGAGGTGTCAGATGTTCCTGGGACCGAAGCCTCCACAAGCACGTGTGATGAAAGTCCTCCCAAGCTATGCGGTGTGACAGCAAAGGCCAAGCACTTTGTGCATCAAAGGAACTGACGCAAGCCTTCCCAGTTTCCCCAGCCTTGCCTTTGCTGACTACAGCCCACCAGGCAGCTCTCAGACAAGTCCTGGGAGCAGCTGCAACACTGGAGTTACGTGCCCATGGTTAGAAAGTGGTTGATCCACAGCTGGAAGTGGAGCATTCTTGTCCCATGGGAGGCTGAACTACTGCCTCCCCAGCCTGGCCACAAAACCCAACAGGAGGCCACTCTGCCATGAACCAGCAGCTCCCATACCCCCGTTTTGCACAGCCTGTCCTCTGAAGAGTCTCTTCAAAGCTGATGTAGCCCCTAGGGCTTCCTCGGCTGGCAAACAGTGACGCACGAGTGACTGAAAATTGCTTTTCAGTGCTCATGCCCATGGGTTTGAGGGCTGGGAAGAGTTATGGTGACCCACCCACCTAAAACACTGTCCTGGAGCCACTGCTCTGTCTGTGAATGAATGAAGAGCCCTGGGCTGTCAATAGGAGTAAAAGTTCAAACATAACATCGTCTCTCAGGTCTCTCATAATCTGTCTTCCCTCCCTTTTTCCAGCCCTTTGCCGTCTCCAGCTCAAGCAGCAAAATTGTCATGCAACTTTGATATTTGCTGTAAAAATAATTCATAGCTGCACCAAACTGGTTGTCCGTGCTGCCCCACTGCCCGTGTGTTCCAAGTACCTCTCGCAGGAGCACTTTAATCGATGCTCGCAGCATCCAACTGTCTGTATGTTCAAAGAAAGGGAAGTTATGATGTCACTGCCATGACCTTCAGAGGAAGGCCCTAATTATTCCCAAGCAGGGAGCTTAGTGCTGGGCAGCTGCTAATGAACACTGATAGGGAATGAAACGCATCCAGATGCAGACTGAAGAACTGGCTTAGGAGGTTTATGATGAAGATGATCCTGTGCTGGCTGCAGTTTCGTGGTTTTGCTGCAGCTGAACTTTTCCAGATTTCTGTCTGTCTCAGATGCCCCCTTTCTTCCCCCTTCTCCACCTTCTCCCAAGCTGTTTACAAACCAAACGACTGGTGCCGTTGCAGGGAGCGGAGCTGTGTGCTGGCGGGGACCAGGTGTTGGTCTTCAGGGAGGCCTTGGCAGCGCGGGGTGGCTGAATCACCATCTGCAGCACCCACAGCAACTGCCTTTTGTTTTGGGATGCAGGGAAAGCGAACTGCAGTGTCTCTGCAGAATGGAGCCAAGCTAGCAGCAAACTGCCATGCTGTTTCCCCAGAGGACACAACTGTCCACAGTGCTGGGCTTTGCTGCCTTGGATCCCCAGGAGCCCTTGGCAATAGGGGAAGAAGTGCAGCAAAGTAAGGAGGGCATAATCTGGGGGAGAAGTAATGCTGTGAGAAACAGAGAGGTGGATCAAAGCAGCTGAAAATAGCCTCTGAGCTGGTCAGGTTGCAAAAGGAGCTGTTGCTGGTTCCCACATAGTCAAAGTGCATCCCTAAAAGCCGCGTGCGCTTCTCACAGGAAGCTGTGCTGGGGGCTATGATTGCAATCACCCCTGGCAAGACCCTTCCTGCGCATGGGAGGGGTGATAATCGCTTGTCTATTGTTAGCATCCTGAAGGAGCCCAGAGCGCACTGGCGGGCTGTCATCAGCATGCATTCGGTGCCTGCTGTTTGGCTGCCTGTCCAATTCTACCTTGCCCAAGAAAAAGTAAACACGCAGAGGAGGTTGCAAAAAGCTCAAGCACCCTGAAGACAAGAAGTGTCAAAATTCAGGCTGCCCGCTCAGTCTGGCTTTGGCAGACCTCTAAATGCCAACAGGAACAAGCCTTCCATTTTACAACGGGAAACATGCCTTGTTCACTGTTGAAGAGGTTCAGTCTGCGGAAGGTTGTTTAATGTTTCACTTCCCCAGCACCCCCAGCGTGTGTTCTGGCCCTGCTCAGGGCAAGCCTCCCAAATGCTGTCCTGGTGATGGAAGTGTTTGTCCCCTTCTGGGCTGGCCTGTAGGATGTCTAATTCTGATTTCTGGCTGCTTGAGGAAAAAATATCAGTATCAGTAAGATTTCCAGTGTGTAACGATCTCAGCGTGCACTGTCCCTGCATGGCAAAATGGACTGGTCACTGGTGCTACGATGGAGCTACTAGCCAGCATGGGCACTGCCAGCTCTGCTTGGACTACATTTTTGCCTCTGCGCTCCCTGTGCCTTTCCCAATGGGCAGAGGTGAAGGGCTGCAGAGAGCCCCGCTTCAAGCAGCCATTCCTGCAGAACTGCTCGGTCTGTCAGGAAAGTACAAGTCCCTCAAGGGCCACAGCTCCTACAAGCCTCACTTTCCTTCCATCTTGGAGGGACACACCTGAGTCCAGAGGGCATCAGGATTTTGTCAGAGGTCATTTCAGGGGTCATCTGCCTTTCCCAAAGTGGCTTGCATCCACCTCATACCAGCCATGATCTCATAGCTTGCTGTTCACTCATGTCTTTCCCATGGGCAGTGGCATGACGGGTGGCAGACACTGAACCCGGCAGAGTCTAATCAGGAAATAACCATGTGCACCAGTCCCTGCTGGGGAAGAAAGAAAGTGCAAGTCGGTCTACTTCAGAGACAAGGAGGGACGTAACGCTCCCAGTTAGCAGCCACAAAAGGAACAGAGAAGAGATGGTCATCTGCGGGTCTAGCCTGGAAGTTACTGGGTTAATATGCTGAAAATCTAAGATCGTCTTAGGTGTTAGTAACTGAAGTCCCAGGATTCTGGCTCCAGTTCAACACTGATCTGAATTTGGTTTTCCCATTGATAACCAAACTTAATCCTGTCACAATATCCAGAGGAAGCTTTTGCAAAATGGTATGGAACCACAGGTAAAAACTGTAATGGCATAAAATGAACTGTTTGGAAGAGGTGTGCTCATGATTATTAGATGCCTTGAGCAAATGGACACCCACTTGAGGTGGTGAAAGTTTACAGCTCTGTCATTTTGCCAAGGCTGCCTTGTGTGGCACGTTCATAGCTTGCCACAAATCTGGCATAATCCAGGATTTACTCACCATCACAGCCAACTCTTCTGACTGAAAACTGAGGAGCTGATTTGAAATTCAAGATTGAAATTAGACTTGTATTTTTTTAGGCTCTAATCCAAGCCAGCTATTATGACCTGATGCTGTCAACTGATGTCACACTTTGCTGATCATTGTTGTCTCAACGCTACTGTTCATATTAGCCTCCAGGAACAACTGGTGGCTCAGGAACTTACTGTATGTTCAGCCATGCATTGACACTTTTTTGCATGTACTTTCCCTGCACCAAACCTTAGTCCTGTGGTATTTATCACTGCCTCATCTTAGTTAGTCACATATCATCTTAGACCTGTCCAAGACAGAAAGCCAGTCATCCTCTTTACAGCAGATGAGTACAAATATGTTGCTCTCCTTTCCCTGTCTGTAAATCCCCACTGTTGAGGATACAGTCACAAAATCACAGAACTAAAGACTGGTTAAGTTTGGAAGAGGACTCTGAAGGTCATCTGGTCCAACAAGTAGTCTCAAGTAGGGCCACCTAGACCCATTGTCCAGGACCACATCCAGGCGGCTTTTGAGTATCTCCAAGGACAAAGACTCCACAACTTCCCTGGACAACCTGTGCCAGTGCGCAATCACCCTCACAGTAAAAAAGTGTTTCCTGATGTTCAGAGGGACCCCTCTGTGTTTCAGTTTGTGCCCATTGCCTTATGTCTTGTCACTGGGAACCACTGAAAAGAGCCTGTCTCCCTCTTCACCTCCCCTCCTGGTATTTATATACATTGATAAGATCCCCCTGAGCCTTCTCTTCTTGAGGTGGAACACTCCCAGCTATCTCAGCCTTTCCTCATGAAAGATGCTCCAGTCCCTTCACCGTCTCTGTGGTTCTTCACTGGACTCATCATCTCTGTCAACTCACCATCTCTGTGGACACTGTCCACTATGTCCACGTCTCACACTGGGAAGCCCAGCACCGGACACAGTACTCCAACTGTGGCTTCACCAGTGCTGAACAGAAGGGAAGGATAACCTCCCTTGACCTGCTGGCAATACTTTGCCTAATGTAGACCTGGATACCATTGGCCTTCTCTGCCTCAAGGGCACGTTGCTGGCTCATGGCCAACTTGGTGTCTTGGTGTCCACCAGGACACCCAGGTCCTTTTCTGTCAAACTGCTTTCCAGCTGGGTGTCCCCCCGCGTATACTGGTGCATAGGGTTGTTCCTTGCCAGGTGGAGGACTTTGCATTTCACCTTGTTGAAGGTGAAGCCCATTTCTCCAGTCTGGTGAGGCCTCTCTAGATGGCAGCATGACCCTCTGGCATATCAGCCACTAATCCCAGTTTGGTGTCAGATGCAAACTTGCTAAGGGTACGCTCTGCCCCAACATCCAGATAGTTAATGAAGATGTTAAACAGGACTGGACCCAGTATTGACCCCTGGGATACACTGCTAGTTACCGGCCGCCAGCTACTTTGTTCACTGATCTCTGCCCTTTGGACCCAGCTGTTCAGTCAGTTTTCAATCCACCTCACTGTCTGCTCATCCAGCCCGTGCATCAACAGCTTGTCTGTGAGGATCTTATGGGAGACAGTGTCAAAGGCCTTGCTGAAGTCCAGGCAGACAACGTCCACTGCTCTCGCCATGTCTTCCAGGTCAGTCATTTCATCATAGAAGTTTCCCAAGTTGGTCAAGCATGACTTTCCCTTGGTGAATACCTGCTGACTACTCTTGATTGACTGGGATTTTGTTGTTCGTGTGCCTGGAAATGGTTTCTAGGATTAGCTGCTCCAACACCTTCCCAGGCGTGGAGGTGAGGCTGACTGGCCTGTAGTTCCCTGGCTCCTCCTTCTTGTCCTTTTTGAAGACAGGAGTGACATTTTCTTTCCTGTATTTCTCCCAGTTGCCACAGGTGATCAAAGATTATCAAGAGTGGCCTTGCAATAACATCTGCCAGCTCTCTCAGCACTCGTGGGTGCAACCCATCAGGGCCCATGGACTTCTGTAAGTCCAGTTTGCTCAAGTATTCCCCAACCTGATGCTCTTCCACCACAAGTATGTCTGTCTTGCTC
The DNA here is from genome assembly GCA_034782735.1 of Sagittarius serpentarius. Classification (NCBI taxonomy): domain Eukaryota; kingdom Metazoa; phylum Chordata; class Aves; order Accipitriformes; family Sagittariidae; genus Sagittarius; species Sagittarius serpentarius. The sequence continues at coordinate 663,901 of JAVKLA010000042.1, forward strand.
TAGATATTCCCCTTGGTCTCTGGGACCTGGGATTCCTGAAGGCAGGTCGTGCTAGGACTGCTGCAAAGGCGGCACTCAGTAATTTAGCCTTTCCCATGTCCTGTGCAACCAGGTCCCCCATCTCCTTCAGCAGTGGGCCTGTATTTTCCCTAGTCTCCCTTTTGTCACCGACATACTTACAGAAGCCCTTCTTGCCACCTTTGACATCCTTTACCAGATGCAATTCCAGGTGGGCTTCAGCTTGCCTAACCTCATCCCATGCTTGTACAGTGCCTCTGTATTCCTCCCAGGTTACCCATCCTTGTTTCCAACTGCTGTATGTTTCCTTTTTTGTATTTGAGTTTGGCCAGGTGCTCCTTGTTCATCCATGCAGGCCTCCTGACATTTTTGCCTGACTTCCCGCTTGTCAGGATGAACCGCTCTTGAGCTTGGAGGAGACGAATATCGGCCAGCTTTCTTGGGCCACTCTTCCCTCCATGGCCTTATCCCACAGGACTCTTCCAAGCAGACCCTTGATGAGGCCAAAGTCTGCTCTCCTCAAATCCAGCATTGTGTTCTTGCTTTTTGCCCTCCTCTCTCCCCTCAGGATCCTGAGTTCCACCATCTGATGGTCACTGCAGCCAAGGCTGCCTTTGACCTTCCCATCTCCAGCAAGCTACTCCCTGCTTTTAAGTATGAGGTCCAGCAGAGCACCTTTCCTCATTGACTCCTCTATCACTTGGAGGAGGAAGTTGTCATTAATATTCTCCAGGAACATCCTGGATTGCTTAGGCCCTGCTGTGGTGCCCCTCAAGCAGCTATTGGAGTGGCTGAAGCCCCCCACGAGGACAAGGGCATGCAAAGGTGAGGATGCTTCTAGTTGTCTGTAGTGGACCTTGTCCTCTTGTCCACTTCCCGGTCAGGCAGCCTATAGCAGACACCCACTACAATGTCACCCATACTGGTCAGCTCTTTAGTCCTTACTAGAAGCTCTCAGTTGGCTCCACATCCATCCCCAGGTGGAGTTCCATGCCCTCCAACTGCTCCTCACCTAAAGGGCAACTCCCCCTCCTCATCTTCCCAACCTGTCCTTCTAAAGAACCTGTATCGCTTCATTGCAGTTGATTATAGGTAGGTTAAACTTTTCAAATGTCACAAGCTTTCCGCAAGCATCATTACCAGCTGGAGATCTCAGTATGTCTCTTATTGTGGTATTCTTATCAATTTAGGGTCAAGATATTCACCATTACAGAAGAGTGCATCAGGGTTGTTTTCTAAAAGTTAGGATGGTGCATTACAGCAAAGGTATATCCAGAGAAAAAGAAAGAACCAGCCAAATTTGGGGCTGATTCAAAGACTCCATAGAAGGTGGATTCTTCCACCTTATAAATAAAAGTTTATTCTGATTTGAGAATACCTAGGCTAGACAACATGTGTCTTATAGATGATAGTGCCATTGTTAGAGGGCATATTTGACAACCGTAAGTTTCTTAAAATTCTGTTGTTATTGTGCAAGCTTACAGGATTTCAATGCATATAGCCCAAGTTTATTTTTGGGCACCTAATGTTGCAAGGATGCAGCTCTGCTCACATAGCTAAATGCATCAGCCTCAGCAGCGGAAGGTCTTGCAGTGCCCAGGTGGGCACTGATGTAAACACCTGTTTGAACTGATCAAAGGCAGACTGGGCTTTCTGCATTGGAACAAATTTGACATTTTTAGGCAAAAGCAGAATTATCAGGAGTACTCCAGATCAAATAACCACAAAAAATAGCAAAGGACATCCCTAAAGATATCACTGGCTAAGCAGAGGAACATAGCTTGGTTAAATGGCACTTGCAGGTAAGACTGGACACTCAGAACATCCATCAGGCAGGTACAGCTCCAAGAGCTGTTGGACTCAGCTGCAAGGTTAGAGCATCCCAATGGGATCTTCAGCTTACAGACACTGAGTTGAAAGGGACCTTGAGCAGTCATCTGCTCCATCCTCCTGCTAATTGCAGGGCTAATTGAAAGGCTAATTCAAGTTGCTTGGAGCCCCATCTTCCTTATGGGTTGTGAATAAACTGGTCAATTGCAAAGCCAATGCAAAGGGAAGGTATCTTCTTGTCAAAAACACTAAATCTTGGTGGTTTTCAGGAAGCAAGAGTCTAAAGTTTCTTGGTCTTTTTTTTTTTTTTTTTGTATCAGCTGTAGGTGACCAGTGACAGAAAAACTGGCTGAATTGTGCCTGGCAGGTGTTCTAAGAGATACCCAGTTTCTTGGGAAACACATCTTCTCGACAAAATGGAGCTGCTTGGTCATGTGGTGATCTTGGATGAGGAGTCAGAAGGGTTAGTTTCCAAAATAACAGGGTCAGAGGTGAAGATGTCCCATTGACTGCCTGAATGAGATCAGGAGGCTGCTTCAGCTGGACAGAAACATTGCCACCCTGAGGAACCTGAACATCCCTGAAGTTACCAGTAGCACCAGAGCTGACAACCTAGTAAAACTGAGATTAGGCAGACTCCACCTGGACGTTAGGGTGAAGTTTACCTTGCAGGAGGAGACAGTTCAGCACAAACAAGTTGTGCAATTGGAAAGGATATTTACTAACAAAGTAGTAAAGATCAGCTCTTTATGGGACTTGATGGTAGAATTCCCATGGAATTTCTGGCTGGGAAACTATAGGAAAATATCCCAGTTTAAACAAAGCGTGGTATGTCACCAGCACACTTTCTGTTCAGCAGAAATGCATGTTCATGTTGCATCAGCTGGCACTGAGTTGACTGTAAACTCTGTATCTGCAGCTGGCTTGACTTCGGCAAAGCATACTTAATCATGAAGAAGAGACTATTCTTCTTGTTGACTTGTGAAGAGGTGGCATCAATCTCCTATCTTTGTTTCTTGCTCTATCTGCCTTAACATTCAATGGACCGCATGACATAGACCCATTCTTGGGGATGACAGGTCTAGACGTTAAAAATGCTGCTCAGCAACGCATCTACTTCATTAACATGGGCCTTAGCGTCTGCCCTGAACCCACTGATGCTAAGCGTGTGTGACCAAGGGTGTTTTGTAACAAAGAGGTCCCATTTCAGCAGAGGTGGCTGTGTGCTCACCCTTCACTGTGACCACAGCCTCTCCCTAACGTGTTTTCCAAGAAACAAACAAAAACCCCACGGTGAATCTTTCCTACTTGCATGGTGCTAAGTTGTGGCTTTGGAGCTGGGCCACTGGTGCGTAACTGGGGGCAGCTGCACAGCTGCAGTGCAAGCAAACTGTCCCGAGAGGAGGCAGTGGAGAAGACTGCAGTGATTGCATTGTGATACAGAAGAAGTGTTAGAGCTAATCCATTGCCATCTGTCTTTATTTTGCTAACCCGTTCAGTTGGACGCCACATAAGTGCATTCACAGCAGATGAGCTGGGAGAGCCGTGGCATGGCAGCTCTTGGATTACTGGCATGAAAAGAATCCTTTTGTTCACGAGCCAGGAAGATTAGCTGCTGCCACGTCTGTGTCTGGTTTGTAGGACAAGAAAGAGAAGATGCAGCTCTCTTGCTGCCTTGGCCACTGCTTTGTGGCATCCCAGCTCCAGCTCTTTTCTCACCTCCCTCTTGCTTTATCCTTCCTCTGCTCCTTCCTTCCTGCTCCCTCCTCATCTTGAGATTTCTCTGTCTTTTCCATCTGCTTCTCTCCTCTCTTGGCATCTTCTCCGCTTCTGCTTGAGTGCACACAATATCCCTTCTCCTCTTCCCTGAGTTCAGGCGGGCAACAGAAAAGTTCAGAGCAGCGCAGCTCCTCTCCACCGAGGTGCTTTACCTGCGGCCCCTGCTGCGAGAAAAATTGGCTAGCACCACCTGATCCTAGGCAATTTTGTTCACAGCGGGTGCTGGGGATAAAGCGCTTCAGTGCAAGGCGGCTGCGTTATTCTTAATAGTGGGGCTGCCAGTGCCAGTTGGGTGAGCGGCTGCTTGTCGGGCTGCCTTCGGGAAAGTGGAGGTGGGGAGGGAGGAGGGCTGGTCCATCCAGACCCCGTGGCCATGCACTACCAAAGTCTACGGAGTGGCGTGACCCATTTAGCAGTTCCCCAGACGACTTCAGGCATGTCGTGACCCGCAGTTTGAGAACCGCTTCTTCCAGCAGATGCAAAAGCCTTCTGTGTCCTTTAGTTTCAAGAGTGCCACACTGGAAGGAGACGCCCTTCGCATGCCTTCTCTGCTGTACCTGCAGGCTTTCTGCAGTGTCACCTACACAGAGCACGAGGGAAACCCAGTCATCTCTGGTTCAGGGGTAGGAGCACAGCCACCAGCTCCAGAGCAGGAGCGCAGGATTGCACATCTGCCTCCTGCATGCCGGGCAGCGGCTGCAGGCTCAATGGGGATGGTCCTGCCTCTGTCATGCATACCTAGGCTTTGCCAGTTTGGGTCCCAGCAGGATCTGCAGATCCAGCAGAGACCAGAGCTGCCTCCTGCCAATCTCTCCTCCAGAAGAGGACAAAGCGCGGAGGTGAGGCAGGGAAGGGAGAAGGGAGGTGGGAAGAGTTCCCGTTCCTCCATCGCCCCATCTCAGCTGCAGAGCTGGGCATGCAGCTTCAGCTACCGCTGCGCTGCCCTTCCCCGGGCTGGGAGAGGGCTGGCAGGATGTGCACCCCGCAGCCAGGCTTACTCCAGCCTGATTAACCTCAGGGCTGCATTCCCAGACAGATGCTGGTGAACGGGACCCTCCCCCACAAGCTACTGGGGAAATGCAGCCTCGTACCAGCCAGGATAGCCTTCAGAAATGGTTGGGGATACTCACAACCTGCTCGGTGGCATGCAAGAGTCCCAGACATACTCTTACAATATCCTTAACTCTGTCCTATACGCTGCAGTTACCAGGATCTGCACCACAGCCCGCATTCCCAAATGCAGCACGCTGCTGCACGTGCAGTGACTTCTGCATAGGGCTAGAAGGGGTAAAGAAAGGCGTTTAGTTGCTTCAGGTGTTGCCAGGCCCTCACTAACAGAGGTGAAAACTCACCCAAGTGAAAAAATTCCCCAGAAATCGGTCTCTGTAGTGCCTGAAATGGGTGAATGAGAGTGGTGGTGTGTCTCCAGGAGCCAAGCTGCTACCTGTCCCTCCAGATACTCAGTCCTCCTCCAGCATCCTTCACAGCTACCTTTGACTTTCAATCCACATTCATGAAAAAACTTCATAATCTCCCTGACTAGGGAAGGTTTTGGGTCATATACAGATGGATGGAAGGAAATTAATTTTCTGCTTGGGCACTGAATCGTCCTAGGAGAAGACCTTCATCTCACACTTCAGCTCGCTGGACCATGCAGGCCTGTTGAATTTCCTCATGTGACACTGCAGGGGGCTGTTTGGGCCCTTCACAATCAAATAAGAGTCAGAGATACATAAAAGACGAGAAATGAGAATCCCTGCTCCCCTTGCAGGGTGAAAAAGCCCCCATTGACAAGAACACATCCAGAATTTGCCCCCCGTGGTTTTCAGAGCTTGTCAGTAATTTGGGTGTGTCCAGAGCCTCCAAAGCTCAGCACATTCATCAACGGGGGGGTGTCCAGGACCTCATGCTGGGCAACAGTTTTAGGGGGCTATGAGCCAGGTACCTGCAGTCACCAATCGTTTGTGAAATGTAGACTAGAAATGCATGAGGCCGCCACCACTGCTTTGTGCCGTCTCCAGGGAGCCAAGAGGGAATCTTACTCCCTCCCACATCACATCCCTGCGTTGGCTCAGCAGCTGGACGACCAGGGTCCTTCCTGCTCCCCACGGCAGAGCTGGGCACCCCCCACCCTGGGATCCTCTGCAGCCAGGCAAGGCCACAGTGGCTGCAGCTTTCCACTTCAAAACATCCTTGCACATGGACCTCTCAAAACATCCTTGCACGTGGACCTTCGTAAATGGTGGCTGCCTTCCCAGTCCCCACCTGCTCCCTGTGGCTTGGAAGCAACACAGCTGCAGCATTTGCATGGTCGTGGGTCTGATCCTGTCTGCCCTCACGCCTCTCTGCCCTGCCAAGGGCTGAGTCCCTGCACAGCAGCAGGAGAGAGGCCACAGCGTGGGGAATGTGCCTTTTCCACGTGTGCAAGTGGGGGCTTCTCCCACCGGGAGTGCCTGAGGCTGTATGGCAGATCCAGCACTGGGCAGGTACCACGGTGGACACTGAGCGGCTGGGGTGGCGGGCATGGGCGGCGGGGGGTGTCCATGCCGGAGCAGCCACAGCAGCATGGCGGGGGCTGCCAGGTGTTCGGTTCCCGTCTGCAGGAGGCAAGACGTGCCAGATCACGGCTGCCTGCGCTGGCTGGGGCTGGCAATAGCCCTGCCAGCACCCCTCGATCGGATGGGAGCTGAAGGGCTGCCTGGATCTCCGTGACTCAGCAATAATGCTTTGGGTAGTTAACATTTCATTATCATTTTTAAAGGCTAAGTGGCTTTTACCACCTGAGAAGTATATTAATGGCCCCAGTAAAACACTCCCCTGAGTGCCCTAATGCTTCTGTTATATCGATTCATTTCCCCCCTCCCCCCTTCCCTTCTTTCCTTTTTAAAACATTTTTTCTCTCTCCCTGCATGTATTCCCCCATTATGAAAAATACACACTCATTTATACGGTGCAGACAGGGGGAATAATGCCGTTCTCCAACTAATAACACTGCTGAATCCTCCCCTCCTCACTTGCTTATTACTCTCCGCAGCAGAGAGACAAGAGGCAGATGGTGACAAATACCTTCCCAGCCCCCGCAGATGATCAGCTTATGCCCTGAAGCACAAGGGGTTTTCTTGGGGTTTGGGGGTGGTTTCCCTCAGGCTCTGGAAACCTCCTTTCCCTTGGGTCATGCTGCTGCCTGCATCTTGTCCCCTGTGCAGAGCCTGTTTCCCGGCATGGGGACGCTGTGTGAAGGCCCCTTAGCATCCATCTCAAACACTACACAAGAGGTCAAGGAGGGAGCGGTTTGGTGCAGCATTTAAGGGCTAAGCTGAAAGAAATAACCAAAATGAGAGTTTTGGTCATTTGCCAGGGCAGGTCTCAGCAGAGGGACGTGAAGAAAGTCTCTGGTTGGGGTCTGTTCTTCCTGGCACCCTGCTTACTGCTCAGACGGACATCGTGCCGTGGGGCACCCGGTCACAGTCAATCCCATCCAGCAGTCATGTCTCCCTCCCCACAGGCAGCGTGTTCCTGCTGCCAGCAGCTCTGCAGCCAGCACACGGGTCTCCTGCACCAGTCCTTTTCTTCTCTGCCCCTTTGCAGCCACTGTCTTCATGCGAAGGGTCAGTGCTGCCAGGCACCAGCCTGCTTTGTCCTCTTCTGCACGTCGGTCGCAGGCCCAGGAGAAGCTGGATCAGCGATGCCATCTTCCCCTGGCTTCTCTTCTCCTGGCCCTCCAAGCAAAGTCTGCACCTTCTTTTCTTCAGTCTCTTACAGTTCAGGGACAAATTAATAATATAATTAATACTCATTAGTGATCAGTATTTCAAAGCCTTCTGTAGCCTCCAAGAAGCTTCCCAGCATTCCCATCACAAAGGTGCCCATTTGCCTATCTCTGCATCAACACGCAGTAAAAGGGCCACCTCCCCCCTGCAGAGCACATCTCTCACTGCCCCATAGTTAGTTCATAGACTTACTACAGCCAGGGTGGGCTTTCTGTTTCTCCCTCAGGGTGAAGCATCATAACAGAGAGACGGAAGCATCCTCCTCCCCAGGAACACGTTCCCCGCAGCCTGACCTCTGCCTGCTGTGCTCAGTCCGTCTCCCCTGCCCCACAGACTGGCTGCAGCTCCCCTGGTTTTGCAAGGCAGCTGGCAGAGCGGCATGACAGGCTTCCAGCTTCCCCGCTTCTCACTCTACCTATACAGTCGAGACCAAATGACCCCCAGGATCACCCCCCCACCTACCCTGCATGGAGTCTGTTTCACAGCCTCCTGCCCTGTGAGCTCTGCCTGCCCCGCTCCTGCCTCCCAGCCCTGCTCCTCCCGCACAAGCCGATGATCCGCTCAGGCCTGAAGGTCTCCAGAGCAGGACTAGCAGTGACTCCCGTTCCCGTGCCCATCTTTGCTTCTTGCCTTTGCCCTACCGCTTCTTGCAGCTGTAAGGGGACATGCGGCAGCCACAGGAAAGGTCTCAGAAAGGCTCTGGGGCGCTGGGGATACATCTTTGTGCTGCCCATGCAAAAGGAGGGGATAGCTTTACTCAGGCAACGCGTGTGGTAGGGTTGGGTTCACTCAGTGCAGGCCGGTTGCACACAACAGGAAGCAGCTCACGATATCCACTCAGATACAGCCTCCATAAATCCAGATGAAACAAGTGCTATTTCCACGGGTTAAACTGAGTTCTCGAAAGACCCCGTCCCTCATGCATGGATGCTTACTGCTAAAAAGGTGAGCGTTTGCCTTGAATGCAACCTGATCAATCCTGTCTTGAACTCTACAGCATGCAGGGACCCCCTGAGTGGGGGCCTCATCCCAACCCTGTGACCTTGGCCTCGTGTCCGACAGTCCAGCAGCATCGCCCCTTGCTCTGCATGACCCTAGTGAGTCCACAAATTGCTCTGCTCATGTCTTTTCCCAGGGTCTCTTGCTGGACCTCTCTCCGTTCAGAAGCAGAAGATGCCATCTTCCACCTGGGTCCTGGGCTGCCTCCAGCATCCTCAAGAAATAAGAAAAATGGGGGAGTTGTCTCCTTCATTCATGCTCAGCAGTGGGGACTATAACAGGGGTTCCAGTCTCCAGTCCACGTCAGCTGCAAGAGCAGCTCCAGGCTGGTGTGCACAGACATGTACAGGAGGAGGCAGGATGTCTCTCTAACCATGAGAAGTACCTCCCTGCCCACAAATGCAAACCCCACATTCCTTGATGCTGCTGGCTGTACAGATCAGGCAGGAGCCTCCAAACTCACATGTGGTAGCTGCTGCTGCTGCTGCTGCTGCTGGGTCCCACGGTGAAGGACTTGCCACATCACCAGCGGCACACATGCTGCTATGTGAGCTCCTCTGAGCTAACGGACCAGGACAGCAGAGCTTCTGAGTGAGGAGCAGTTAGGCCATGGGTTCTTGCATGGCAGCACTTCAAGCTTGACGGCAACAGGACGCTGTGAAATGATGGTGAGAAACGTTCCCAGTGGAAGGCTCTCAAAAGCCTTGACACATTTGTTACCTGCTGAACTTGGGAGTTGGGAAGGGTTTGGTTTTTTTAAAACCCCTAACATTTCCATGGGGTTTTTTGCTTTATGGAATCACTTCCCAACAGTGACTCCCCTCTCCCCTCCACCCCTCCCTTTCATCAAAAAGCCATTTTCTAATAAATAAAATACCAGTTTTAAAAGATGGGAAAGCAGAGAGTATCCCTGATGGTGACAGGGCTCAGGCTGGCCCAGTCACGAACTGATTGTGGTCTTCTGTTGGTGAGGGTCACAACTGAAGATCCTCAGCGCTGGTACAGATCCCCACAAGAATGCTCTGGCATCAAAGGGCCTCTAATGTCAGTGAAGGCTTTGTAGGAGGGGATATTCAATCAGCGATATTACCCACCATTAATAAGCTCTCTAGGTCCATCCAGCAAAGGAAACCCCAGCAGACATCCACGAGGGTGCTGAATCTCTTCACTGTCACAGGCTAGGGTTTCCTCCCTAAGAGATTTTCTTCTGCAGCTGGGATCCCTGTTTCTGCCCAGCAGACACCAAAGGAAGATCGAGGGGCACGGTCCTCTGGGAGGGAACACCCAAACCCAAGAAGACATCTGCATGGAGAGGTGACCGGAGAGGAGAGGGCTGGCAGGTGGGGTGCTCACGGCAGCTCTGCCCCAGAAAAGGCTCTCTCCAGAAAAGGGCAGCTCTAGAAAACCTCTAGAGGGTCAGCTCTGGGAGACGCCGCC